>JANZLC010000202.1:33944766-33955574 GCA_026413385.1 Erythroxylum gracilipes
CTATATAAAGCTATCTCAATTGGCGGGGCTTTCTTCTTGTTCGCAGCAATTGCAACTGTGGCTTGGCTGTTCTTTTTCACTTGTTACCCTGAGACACAGGGTAGAACTCTGGAGGATATGGAGGTACTCTTCGGTCACTACATTAAGTGGAGACAAGTTCTGAAAGAACAGAAGAAGCAGGAGAACGAAACTACTAGTGGAAACAATGGTCAAATTCAATTAGGCACTAAAGGCTAATTAGAATTAGCGCACCTTCCAAATTATAGATTAGTGGCTTTTCGTTTTACTTCTTGTTAATGATTGGAGTTATAGGAGTGAAAGTAAAAGCTGTATCTGAGAGTGATTAATAAAGAGAACATTCTATTTACCTTGAAAAGAATTAAAGTCCATGAATATAAAAGAAAACAAGGTAACAGTAATATTAGATTATTATCTCTTCTTTTTTCATCTGAAATGCTTTACTTCAAGAAACATTAGGCTTGGTGACATCTAATCGCTGCATAAATTATATTTGGTTATTATAAAAAAGAAATGATAACAAAATATAAGTATTATTAATAGTTTTATTATTCTGATAAGGAAGAATATGAGAAAAAGATGTATATAAACTCAAAAAGATAGTTCTTGAAGTTGATAAAAAGATAGATGAAGTTTGCAACCTATAAAATGAAAACCAAGTAAAGAACCAAGAACAATGAGGTCATTCTTTAGATTGTAATGTTAATTGTAATCTTATTTAGTCACTTTAATATTTTAAAAGGTTTGCCCTGTCTTCGGTATTGGCCAAAAGTTACAAAGCACCAAAGTAGCGTCCTTTAAGTCATGAAGGAAAGATATGCAAATTTCTCCTGAAGGAAAATGATTTCCTATAGTAATCAAATTTCGATTCAATTGTACCAACAACATTGCTGAATACGATGTTTAATTTAGTAGTCTTCAAGCAACCGCAAAAATGAAGGTACAGAAACTCGTATTATTTGGTGATTTAGCATTAGTAATTTTTTAACTAAAAGGCGAATAGAAAATAAGGGATTCAAAAATAATCCCTTACCTAAAGTACTTGGAGCGACCAATATAGGAGTTTGAGGAAATAGGATTTTTCATTTGGGAAGAAAGAAAAATCAATTAAAAACTGTAATTACTACCGGGATACAATTTCAAAGATAGTGGTGTAATTGAATTCAAATCCTTATAGATTGAATCCAAAGATGAACAAGCATACTGTTTAGTTGTTGAGGCTGATACTAAAGGAAACTTGAGGTATTTCAATATAAGGTTTATTCACTTGTAGTAATATATTTCTGGAGCAGATGCAGTAGAAAGAAAACACCTGAGGAAGTTGGCCATGGATTTCTTCCTAAGTGGTGAAACTTTTTGGCACATACCCTAGTGAAATAAAATGGTAAAACAAATCCTTTTAGCTAGATATTACAAGTTTACTTTAAAGAGGGACTTCATTCAATACAAGCAAAAATGCCATGTTTTTCAGATATACACTATTAAACAAAATATGCCAGTAATATCATTACATGATTGGTTGCACCTTAGCCCTTCTTTATGTGAGATTTAATGTTGATTGACCGATTAATCCACCAGCCTTGAGTGGTAGTCAATTCAAATTAGTAGCCATATATTACTTCACAAAATGGATTGAAGCAGCCATTTATGCTTACGTTACCTAACAAGTGTTCAGGAAGTTATTGGAAAAAGATATCATTTCGATACGGACTATGAAGTAGAATTGTTACGGACATTATGCCAAACCATCTCATATTCAACCCCCTTCTTTAAAAGAGACCTTCAATTTCCTAAATCTATCACCACCCTTTCCCTTTATTAGCCCTAAAATTATTGAAAGTCTACTACCTTAGAATTCATTTGAGGAGTAGCGGTGGAATAACTCCTGGAAACAAGTCCCAGGGGACTCAATGTTTAATATTGAGCTACATTATTGTCCACCTAAAGATGAAGGAGAAGGAAGGATAATGGCTCTTTATTGTTAGCGAAAATAGCAATAATAATTAAATTGGAATGGCTTATCTAAAATGCAAGGCGTGGTGAAAAATCATTGCCCTAAGTCGAAAATTTCTCCTCTACGATATAGCAAGACAACGGGATCTGACCCTAAGGTTAACACCTTCTCCACCACCTTCAGTTCACTCTAAAGGGTAGAGTAGGAACTGTCTCCAAGACTAAAAGAAAGGCAGACAAATGTAGAATTTGTGCATAAGACAAAATACATATATAAGGTCTTTGTATTTAGAGGAAAATGCTTGTGTTGGATGAAGCAAATAAAGATACAAGAGAGATGAAGAAACAGAGAAAATGAATAGTTGTTTTTTCGGTGGTAGTTGTGCCATTGAGCAGATGCGTGACTCCTATATATAGTAGAAACAATGCATACATTGGCATTAGGAATTAAAAGCTATTAAAACAAAATGAAACGTTAGAGCATAATAACGTAATAATGTTATTAGAGTTATTCTGTTGATAATGTTATAAATGTTATTAGTAACTGAAAATTTTGGAACAACGATACTCGAAAATATTATCGTTGCACTGCTACTTTTTATTTGAAATTACTGCGATTTTACTGCTACATGTTTATTTTGGTAGACGTTGGAATACGGTGCTATTTCTTCGTATTGTTTGATTATTTCGTGTGAGACATTTATGCTCTTGGATTTAATTTTTTGTCTGCAAATAAGACCAACATAGGTTCTGCGCTTACTGTTCCCCACATAAGTTAAGCCCTTATCACTATAGCCCTGAGAATTATATCCGACCTAACTAGATTAGAGTCTCTAGATGGTCGAAATTTTAAACGATGATCTAAGAAAATTCTGTTTTACTTTCAACAATACAAAATCAATTATGTACTGTTTCAAGAGATTCTTAGTGACAATACTGACCCTAAGACTACTAAATATAACCCTACTGTTAGGGGATTGTTGCTCATCCATATGATCAACCCTTTGTTTGATATCTACTGCAAGTACAAAACTGCTAAGAAAATTTGGGATGTTTTAGAAGTGAAATATGGGATGGATGGTGTTAGTACTAAGAAATATGCAGTTGGTAAGTGGTTAAAATTTACTATTGTTGATGATAAACCTATTATGAACCAACTACATGAGTATGAAAATCTAGTTGTTGAAATCCTTGTTGAAGTATGAACATGTGTGAGTTGTTTCAAGCTAATGCCCTTATTAAGAAACTACTTGCCTAATGGAATAAGTATAAAAACTAGTTGAGGCATAAGAATAAAGACATAAAGCTTCAAGAGTTGATAGGACATATAAAGATTAAGGATGCCAACCGTGCATAAGATAAGATTAAAACACTCACCCTTGTCCCTACTGTTAAGGCTCATATGGTAGAACATAGAAATGCTAATAACTTCAAGAAGACTGGTGGACAAAACAAATCTTTCAACAACAAGCAGGGTCAGTTTAAGCATAAAAGGATTGATGGTGACTGTTGGTGGTGCCATATGCCAAGCCATCCTACTACCAATTGTCAAGCTAGAACCAATTATGAGAAGAAAGGCCAAGGACAAAAACCACGACAGTTTGGGAAAAGAAACCAGACGGGTATTAACGAGGTAACTAGAAGAGCTTTGGTAAGCCTTAAGCTTATATGGTTGAAGCTTGTGATGATGAGGAGATCATTACTGATATGGTGTCCGAAGTCAACCTTACTAGAAATTTGGTGGAGTCAATCATTGACACAGAAGCCACACGCCACGTCTGCACTAATAAGGACCTATTCAAGGGGTTGAATTATGTTGCTGACGGTTAACTTGTATACATGGGCAACTCTAGTAGAGTTCCTATCTAAGGAGTTGGCAAAGTCACTTTAAACTCACTTTTAGAAAATTGTTGGCATCAGAAAATGTTTTAGTTGTTCCTAATGTATATAGAAACTTGACTTCTAGTACATTGCTTAACAAATTCGATGTTAAACTGACTTTTGATTATAATAAGCTAGTTCTGACTAAGAATGAGAATTTTGTTAGAAAAGAGTTTTGTAATGGATGCTAGGTCCCCCACTTATGTGACATAGTTCTCCAGTTAGGGATGCTAAAATTGAATATATAGTCTTTGCTTGGAAGTGACTTGTATCACCAAAGGTAAATATATGGACCCTATGATCCAAATATAACCAGCTGCAACCAGCAAACTTCTTAGTGTTGTTTCCTTTCATCAGCTTCCTTATCCGTCTTATCTCATCCCAGTTGCCTTCCACCACGTAAGCATTGGCCAATTGTACAAAGCGAGCTCCTTTATCTCTTTCAGTCTTCAGTATTCTCTCCTTTACCTCTATTGCTAATTCTACATTCCTATTTAGCCCATAAGTGTTCAAAAATGCGCCCAGGAGGACAACATCCTATTGTGATTCAGGAATTTGTTTAAAAAGCTCTACTACCTTTTCTAGTTGCATAGCCCTCCCATAAAGATCAACCATACATCCATAGTGTTCAATCTTAAATGATATGTTATAACCTTCTTTCATATAATGGAATAATTTTTCACCCATGTCTAGAAATCCAGCGTGACGACAGGCAGATAAAAGTGCAATTAGGGTAACTGAATCAGGTCAGACTCCTTTCTTAAGCATTTCACGAAATAGATGCATAACATGAACATCTTGTCCATGGTGAGCGTAGCTAGCTATCATTACATTGTATGTAACTGAATCTCTCTTAACTGCTCTCCAGAAAATATTTTCTGCATATGCTATAGTCCCACAGTTGGAATACATATCAATCAAAGCACTGATAGGAATCTAGGAAGAAACACATCCATCGAATTTCGATAAGTACCTTATCTAATTTTTCCTAATGAGCCAACTTCCTTACTACTTGTTGCTCCATATGAAAAAGTCTCCAACTTACCTAAAATATGAGACCTTCAATTGGTTTACAACCTGGTATAATTGACTTCCAAATCTCCCAAAATTAACTCTAGCTCCTTTTGCTTACGAGGGATTCATAATACAATTTAAGTCCTTTATTAAGATTCAAGTATTGGTCATGGATTTTTAAATCACTTTTAACTCCTATAATTTTATTATCTAAAATTATAAATTAATATTAATGAGATAGGAGGACCATATCAAATTGGAAGTAAGATGGAAGGGTTGATCCAAATAGAAGATATTAGAGACCTACATAAAATATATATATTGTATACTATCACCATCCTTCCATTTTAGTGTTGTAAATGGTTAGAGACAATCTTTATTGTGCTCCTTAAAATTTGAAACTATCCTTCATTTTAGTGGTGTTAATTTTGTTTTTAAAAGACCCAAACATCAAAGGCTTTTTTCTTTAAAACTAGATCCTTGATATCCTGTTTTTCCAAAGGATTGTTCATCCCTCTAATATTTTAAACAAAAAAAGACATAGGACTAGTCCTTTAGGAGTCTAGCCCTCCCCTTCCATTTAGTGAACCTTTTCCTTAAAGATGAACCTACCTTTATGAATCCCTTTTCCTTACTAGTGATTAAGTCATCTAGATCTTAAACCTTTTGTAAATCTAATCCCTCTTACTTTCCTTCTCCTTCCTCTAAGATAGTCGTTTCCATTCCTATATTCTCATTTACTAGGGCAAGTGATTCACTTTATACTCCATCCTGGATCACCATAGAATTCAGTTATAGAATATGTGAAACTTTGGACTTATCTGAGTTGTTTAACTCACATATTGATCCTTCTATCACCTTAGACTATTCCTGCATAAAATTAGTCTAAGTTGTCATCTGCAATTCTATCCTTGAAAGCTTCATAAATTTATTATAATTTACAGACCTAACCCTTCTTCTTGTAGGTCTCTAGGTTTTGTTTTATGTTGTAGGCTTCTGGTTATAAGAAAGAGGGATTTCTGCTCTCACCATATTGCCACGTTCATCTAACTTTATGTTAGGCACTAACTTAAGAAGCACCTCCCCCTTTTCACCTCCACACATATCCTTGTGTAACACAACCTACTCATTTTAGAGGTTTGGGTATCTAGGTATAATGGTTTAGCCCATGAACTAATAATATACCATAGCCTTTTCGCTATCTAATACTTCAGAGGGACATTATGTAAGCTTATACACAATATAATTGCTTTGGTTTTGTCACTATCCAATTCTAGTTTTGGCCTCCATTTTTAGATAAACATAGGTTACCCCCTATGTGTCATGGATTTTGCTCTAAAATCCTTGTTAACTCTTAATCATTAGAGAACTTGAATAAAAATATATTTTCCTCTATTAACATGGTTTTTTCCACACCTTTCTTTTCCTAGTTCACTACTATGCAAGTCTGAACTTATAGGAATAAGGATATTTTTTCCAAAAAGAAAGCCAACAATCATAGAGAACTAACTAAACCAATATCTCTACTTAAAGTACCTCTATTGGAGGTGAGACCACACCATTAACTAGTAAATTGTGATAGTGAGTGAGCTTAACTTTTGAAGAGTGAGCAACTACTTTATTTCTCCAGGATTCTAAAGTTTTCGTGCTTGCGCTCTTTCCCAATTTCAAAATTTCTATTGCCTTGACTAAAGTTGGAAATTCTTTATCTATTGGACTTCTATTTGTTGCTTGCATAATTGAAGTGATCTCAATTTGAGTACCTATGAAGGAATCCATGTTCTCTGTATCCTCATGCACCTAGTATGGTCTCTGGCCACCCTTCGGTGGTGTTTCCATAGGGGTTTGACCCAAAAAAAGTCCGGTGACCCACAAACTCCATGATTCGGACCTTAGTTCTTAACCTTAGAGATCAAATCAAAATTAATCCAAGGATTGCAATATAGGGTGCAACCTCGGCTCGTTTCACTTTATTGGAACCTAAATGAATGGACCTAAGTTAACCTATATGTCATGCTATGTAAACTAATTAGGAAAAAGGGGGGTTTTGATCTTTGAAAACAATAATTGAACCAAAATGAATTGAAAAAAGATATATAAAATGTATTTTTGGATTTTTGGGAATATAAAACGGAAGGATTAAAACAAGTGATAAAACAAGTGATAGAATCCTCTTGAAAATGAGCTTTGGCCATCATAATTCGAAGTTAATTTTTATAGATTAGAAATCACTAAGCTTAAAAATGAAAACCTTAAAGGACTCTTTAAGTCCAGGATCTTGATCAATGGGACTCCATTTCTCAAGATCCCGTTAAGCGCTCTTAGTGTGTGTAATGGATAAGTCCATGCAACAAGTCACTTTGGAATTTAGAATCAACTCAATATTAAACACAACTATGCAAGATAAAAGAGAATCAACAAGATCACAAATAGACATATATGAGACTTCTTATATTTAAGCTCAAAGTTCTACATAAACAAATCTAAACCACACATTGAATATCCAACACCTGATTAAACTATAATCAAGTATGTTCAACTACAAATCACAAATCCTAAACCTAGGAATTTATAAACTCATATATGAATATGGATTAAGCTACTCTCCTTTTTAAGCTCATTGAACTTTAGCTATTGCTACATCTTCAAGAGGAAGGGAAACGCCTAGCTACACATTGCAACCAGAAGCCTCACAACTAGGAAAGAATCCAAGCTACCCATGGTCGAAATCGACAGTGAAAGATGGTGTAAGATGGAGGAAAAATGAGGGAGATAGGAGAGAACAATGGAGTCATCCCTCCCCACTTCAGATGATGGAGTATGAATCAATATATATATGTCGGCTCTCTCCAACTTATCTTAAAATAGGTTTCTTTTCAAAGCAGGTTGCCGGGTCGGGTTTGCATAGTAGGTAAAACTTCCGAAAATGGTTTAGGTCTTCGAAGGTTCACCATGGAGAACTTCTCCCGAAAGGTTTTTACTAAGTTTTTGTGGTTTTGTAGCGGCAATGTCAAATCTCCGCCACGGTGATATTTAATGGTTTCGCCACAGTGAAACACTGACTTCGCCGCGACGAACTTTACCCGAAGGTCTTTGCTTAATCTTATAACTTCAATTTCTTTATTCCACTTTTGACTCTACTCTTCTTGAGTGTCCTGCAATGAAAAGTAATAATTTGTAATATCAATTGCCCTATAAATCAAGTGACTGTAATTGCTAATTAATTATGACAATTTAACCTTAAATTACATTAATTCAAAACAAGCACTCTTAGGTCAAATTAAGCACAATATCCAACAAAAGGAGCTAACAAAAACTATAAAAATGTCACTAAATTATATATGAAACTTGGGTTCAATCACTCCGATTACCAAAAGTAGTAAAATGTAACGGTAAAATAGTCAATTTTATAGTGAGATGAGATTTTCTCACTCGTTCAACTTTCTTATAGATTATTAATATTAATTAAAGGCAACATTTCAGGGTCGACTTTTTAGTCTAAAGTGGCTGCTACGGGTAAGCTTTTTGTGCTTAAAACTTTCCTTTCCTTTGTAGAATAATAAAATCCTATCTTCCCTGGAATGACTGCAATAAAATTTCTTGAGTAATCATACTATGGAATTTATGGTAGAAGATCATAATTGTATTTCCTCAAAAATTAAGTTCAATAAAGAGAAAAAGTGTTACTATAAATAACTAATTAATTCTCTACTTTTTTATTTTCTTGTTAAAATTTTGCCACATGTCCATTAATGACTAAAAGCAATCTTCTTTTGATATGTTTTTTTTAATGTTTATATATAATATAAACATACAAAAACAAAACAGATCCTACAATTTCTAGAAAACTGTCTAGATTTGGAAAATTGTTTGATAAAATTATTATTTTTTTTGATAATTCTACAAAAATAATAGAGGCATAAACACATCCCAAATATGTTCACATAACTTTTCTAGAATCAAATTCAACAAAAATCATGTGTAACCTCATCAGTTTAGCAATAGACATCACATGCTCATTAGAAAGACATATTTCATGCATGTTCTTGTAAAGTCAAAATTAAATATTTTAATCACATTAAAAATATTTTGAATCAAGCTGAGTCATTAAAATACATCTTATGAACAGATTGGTGAAAGAAAAATGTGAAAACCATTTTTCTATAATTAATTTTGAACAAAACATTATAGGACCCTAAGCTATTACAACCATGAAAACAATTTTCACATATCATGTATTCTACATCTAACAACGCACAAGATGGCTCTGATACCACTGTTAGGTTATGATCATGCATCTCATACATAATATATGTCAAATATATACAACAGAAATAAAATAGAACCTTAAAAACAAGATCTACTCGTGCATATAGATATAGAAAAATAAAAACATGAAATGTAAGATGTTTACATACCTTTCTAATGATCTCCTTCATTCTTTAATCTTCTCCACATTAGGTTGTCGTAAACCACAATGATCAACGTAGACGATGTCTAATGAAATTCCACACGAAAATAGAAGGATGAAACCTCACTAGGAGATGGCTGGAGTTCTTTTTTTGTGCTAGCAAAGACAAGAACTCTTGAGAGAGTTAGAGAGAAAAAGTATGTGTAAGAAAAATAACCTTTCCTTTTCTCTTCTTGTGTCTTACACAAGGTGCATGAAAATCATCTCAATTTTCTGCACAATTTGGCCTTCCATAATCCCAATCACTAGTAGAAAGTTATGGGAAGTTAATGGTCATGAATAACATGAATTAATGGAAGTTATGGGAAGTTAATGACTATGAATAACATATATTAATGGAAATTATGGGAAGTTAATGACCATGAATAGCATGCATTAATGGAAGCCAACAACACTTGTTTCTAATCCATTCTATGCAATGTTTTCTACCATGATCACATCACGACACAATCCCAAAACACTCTCTCATATCTTGAATTACCATTCAAGACCATTTTACTCATCCTTTGGATCTCCTATGTGTGTGACCTATTAGGTTCCCGATTATGTTGGCCACTTAAATTAACACTTAATTCAAATAAGTTATAAGCGGCATCAAGCAACATGTCATGACCCCCAATTGATCGAAAAGTCAGTGTTTTGACTACGAACCCTTCCATACACAATGTTTCCATGTAATTCGTCCTTTCACTATCTATACCCCATTTGATTCAAAATATGGTTGAAGTGTCAACTCCCACTAGACTCACTACGTCACATCTACTCCAAGTGTTATTAGATCTTATCCTGAGGATCTCATTACTCTTGTATCATTGAAGACTCTCTTCATAACACATATCTGCTTTGGCTAGAGACTCCCTAGTAATGACCCCAACAAGAGACCGTGGGTATCATCTCCTTCTATCAGGAGTGATGAATCCTTTATTGGCTACTCCGTTACCTCTTAATACCTCAAGTTGTACCCAATCACCACCCTATGAGTAACTCCTGAAAGGCACCGATGAATGGAGTCAAAGCATAGGATCAATATCCGAGATATCCTTGAGCACCTCAAGTCAAGGAATATTTACACCATTACTATGATGAGACTATCATTGACACTGGAATAGAATATCGATATGATTGTCTCATAATAGGTCAATCCAATATACTTACTACCCTTAGTAAGCATCCAAGTGTTAACTCTAAACAACTCATGTCTACAACTTATGAGATCTACTGTTTGATCTAATCAAGAAATATATCATGCATTAGTCTATCCGAATTAATGATATCCCATCTCATTAATCTTATGCCTAGGGAAAGTTTAGATACTAACATAATTACATATGATAGGAATTTCATTATCATGATTTTCTCCATGCTATGTTTTGTATTAAGGACTTTATTAAATCAATTTAAGATCAACATCAAATCCATAAACGTATGAACATCAAAATAATGAAAAATGCCTTTATTAATCATAAAATGA
>JANZLC010000202.1:33955674-33966868 GCA_026413385.1 Erythroxylum gracilipes
TAATTGATAATTCATAAATGTGGGAGAGAATAGGAGCACATAAATCATAATCATAGATTTAAATTTTATCAATTATTAGAAACTTACACAGTTACATGGGAGAGAATAGGAGAACATAAATTATAATAATTGATTCAAAGTTTATTAATTGTCAATGACTTATATAGTCACTTACACACTTGTGTATATGACCATATAAGTCTCTGAGATCATGTCACACAATACACAAGCATGCATGTGTTTTCATGAACATACATGATCACATACACAGGCATATATGCGACTATATAAGTCATTGTAACTTTTTTCTCATACGTATACAGTCACATACATGAACGTATATGTGATCATGTATGTCACTTAATCATACTTGCACGGTCATATTCACGGGCATGTATATGATTGTATAAGTTTTTAAAACTCACAATCACTTACATGATCATATACAAGGGAGTGTACATGATCATTTAAGTTCTGAAAACTCATAATCACTTACACGGTCATATACACGCCCGTGTATATGATCATGTAAGTTTGCAAAGACATGCCCTAAATGGCAATAATCTTAAAAATTCTAGTACTTCACATATTCAATCTTCAATCAAAACATTCAGGAACTTTGCCTTAGTGGGTGGGTGGCAATGAAGCAAAAAAAGATGATGGCAAGGAAACATGGTAGCAGGTGACGTGGCACAACGAAGGGATACTAAAGAGAGTGTGAAGGGCTAGCTGGAGGGAGTGTAAAGAGACGACATGATGAAGAGGTAGCAATAATGAACTAACGCCTGGTCTGAGAGAGAAAAAAGAGAGTGAAGGTCTAGGGAAGGAAGAAGACAGAGGAGAAAGTAGAGGAAAATTTTAAGTTTAAACCTAGAATAAAACGAGTCATTTTAAACCATGAAAATAAAATAAAAAACTTACCTTAAAATGATGTCATTTTATTTCTAAAAGAAAACAATGTCATTTTGGTGTAAGTTTTGTTGAGCCTTAAGTTGGCCTCAAGCTCAACCTGAGGCTCAATAAAATTGAAAATTTTGAACTTGAGGCTTAATCAACTCGGCCTTAGTCTATTGTCCTCAAGGCGAGCAGGAGCTGGGTTGTGGCCCAAATCTCATCCCTAGTTTTAGCTTTCTCATCAATTGATAATTCTTACATCTAATTACAATGGATTCTCAATTGATTTTAACCATTTCTCCAAATCTCACTCTAGCTGAAAGGTAGTTGAAGAATCTAATTAGAGCTCTAAAACTTGTGTAAGAATTGAAATTAAGAACTTCTATTAGTGAATGGTTTGAACAAAAGTGATTGCCAAAACTTGCATAGGAATTTGGGAAGAAACACATACGTTGAATTTTGATAAGTACCTTATCTAATTTTTTCCTAATGAGCCAACTTCCTTACTACTTGTTGCTCCAAATTTTTTCCTATATTTCGGGCCGACTTTCTAGTCTAAATGGCTGCTACGGCGCTTCAAACTTTTCTTTCCTTTGTAGAATAATAAAATACTATCTTCCTGAAATGACTGCAGTATAATTTCTTGAGTAATCATACTATGGAATTTGTGGTAGAAGATGAGAATTGTACTTCGTCAAAAATTAAGTTCAATACAGAGAAAAAGTGCCACTATAAATAACTAATTAAATCTCTACTTTTTTTTTCTAGTTAATATTCTGCCACATGTCCGTCAATGAGTAGAAGCAATCTTCTTCTGATATCGTCGTAAGTGCTTCTGGACCAGTTGATCTAGTTAAGATTACTAACAGTCTAGACTTGTTGCCCAACGACTTAAGGTATTTTTATTGTCATTATCATTAGTCGCATTGGGTTTTTATTATTCGCTTCCTAGTGCATCAAGGAATATAACATTTAAGTTGTGATGTGAGAGAATAGCAAGTACCTATTTTTATAGTAGATAGTTCTTCTAATTTAGTGTAGGAGTTTATATTAATATGAAGTAAACTCTTTTTCATGTCTATCATAATGAAAATGCAATTTTGAATTTTCAGCTCTCAGTATTATTAGTCAGTCAAGGTGATGATTAGAGATCGTTGTTTTTTTCTTGGTGTTCTGTCCAAATCAGCCCTTAATGTCCACATCTTTTGGTGGTGTTTGCCAAAATTTTCTTGGCATTAAACGATGGTGCTGTGATAATCACATTGATTGTGGTAAGTGACCAGTACCCGCTAAAATCATGGTCCTGCTGTAATGGGAACACCAACAGCTAGAAGTCATGACAAGTTGGTTCTTTGATGTTGAAATTAAAGGCACTTATAACCAAAATAACTACTGTAGGCCGTAGTAAGTAGTAGCCTGCCAAGTATTTGTTTGACCAAGTATTCATTGATATCTTTTTGGTCGTAATTGGTTTGAATAATATAAAAAGCTGATCCTTTAAAATAAATCTCAGGGATATTTTGGTCAATTATTAATGCGCCGTTAAATTTTTTTGTCAATTGCACTTTTTATAATTATGATTACAATTTGCTTTGTGATTGTAATTTATTTTAATTACAATTGTAATTATCACTTTTCGTATTTATATAATAAATCGTAATTATAAATGTAAATATTAATCCTAAACGAGGGCTCAATTTAGCAGTTCTTTCCAAAAAGCGTTGTTTCAAATAAAAAGCATCCACAGTTACAGCACTTCAAGTTGGGTCACATCTTACGCCTATCAGCCAGCCCAATCCCTCCACGAGACGGGTCTAGGTGCCACCAAATGGGTAGTGGAGCTACTTTTAGCTTTGGAACGTTATAACGGTCAAGTGACAAAAATGGCCACCATAAAATCACATGTAATGTAAAATGGATGGTCCCCCATTGGGAGTCCCACTTCAGTTTCTATTCACAAAACAAGCTTCAGACAACAGAGGAGAGCATTGCAGTTGTCCCCATCTCCTTGGAATTTTTAGCTTCTTGGTTATTATCAATTCCACGTTGATGCAAGCAACTCATGATGGAAGATCTGAGGTTGCAACTCAATCTAATCTTTTTATGCTACAGTTGATGGATTGTACACCCACACATAGCGATTATTTCTTGAAAGTAAAGGAATTTTGTTATGTAAATATTTTTTAACATACCAGGCCCTCGCTGATTAAACTTTTTAGATAGCTAACATCTAAACTATTTTATCACTAAAACGAAAATGTTATAGGTTTATATTAGTGGTCTATGTGTTTATATTCAAACCAAGTACAGTACTTCTTTTCCTAATTATTGTTTAAACTCTTATTTGAAGAAAAAGAGAGAGAAGATATTCGGACTTTAAGCTCCTCCTCATGATGCAAATGCTATGGCTTAAGTTAGTCCACGTACGTCAAGAACTCGTTGTAGAATTTTTCGACCTACTTAATGGCATGTCTAGGTATAATTAATAAATTAATAATTATAACGGGAGCAGTAATCGTCATGAGGTATCCTCGTCCTCGTACAGGTCCCTCGACATAACATGTTATACAGCAATGTCACATAAATCGATTTGGCGAGAATCGTGAAGACTTGTCAACTAGAAGACCTCAGTCACATGATGTTCTTATTATTGGCCATGGTGTGTGGAACATAAACCATTGTAACCGAACTTTTTTCTAATGATCATTAGTGACCAAAACTTCCAATACTACAGCCGTTCAATAATTAAATATGGGAATCTTAGTTGAATATTTATCTATCTGCATGGTTTTTGACAATGCACATACATATTATTTGTAATAATAAACAGATCCTATTAATCTAATTTGTTAATAGATCTCTACTCTACCCGTTAAGAAAATATTGTTAATGCGTTTTGTCTCCTGTAGTGAAGGCCAAATTACGCACTTTAATGATCAATTATTGATATTGATTGCCCAGCTGTAACCGAACTTTATATTCTAGTCATGTAGCGTTTCATTGACTACATGGAGCAACCACCCTTGTAGAATAAATGAATTCTTTACCTTATAGATTCGACAACTATTTTTTAAAAACGAAGTATGTGAGAGGTTATTAAAATAATTTTTTAAAAAAATTTTAAGGGCTTAGTCTAATGAGTAATGAAGTAATAACAGTGCAACTGACGGATCGATTTTCGTCACTAAACACTATTCAAGTTTCATGAAGATTTGCACGACGGAAAACTTTTTCTATTTTAGATTACTTGATCCAGTAAAACATACGGACTTTATTGCTAATGTTCATTACTTCCATTCCTTTTTCTTTTTCATTATAACAACTAACTTTGTTCTTTCAGCATTTAAGTGCTAATTACATTCCAATCCCTTAATTTACTTCTTATTTTCCCTTATAACACTCATCAATCGACACATTTCACAAGATTAATTAAAAGGGGCTAACTGTCAACTAATCTAAGTTTAGGCTTAAATAGCATGAAGTAAGACATTACGTCATCATATTGGAATCACCTGAAAATTCAAAGATTCATAAAGCTGTTTTCTAAATCAATCATAACTAGTTCGTGACTTCTTTCCTTCCCCTCACGCCAAATATTTCGTTTCTTTTAATTTCTTGCATCATAGATAAACATGTTGCAAAATTGTCTCAATAAATAGGCGACATCAATCAATCAGACATTTTGCAGTTTCAAACCCCCAATAGGTACTCTCTTTTTTTTTAAAAAAAATCCCAATTGGTACTTAAAACTCGATTAAATCGTACATCTTAATAAATGGACAAAAGGAATCTAAGCTGATCACGAAATAGGACAACAAATTAAGGTCAAGCTTCCACTCAACAATTTCATTTGGCTAATCTTCTGTTATGATTATAATGTTCTAAGTTTATACTATTTAATTTTATTCATATATTTATATATTTTTTATATAAATATTTATATAAATATATGAATAAAATTTAATAAAATAAATAAGAACATCATAATCAAAACAAAAACTTTAGTCCTAATTAGCTAGCTCTATTTATTTAAAGGCGGGTGGTGATTCAGGAAAAGTCTACTACTTGAGGCTATCTTATATTTAAAAGAAAAGGACCCAATAAATAAATAATTCTTCCTTGCTAAAGTAAGAAGATAATCTTTATTTTTAAAAAAATTGACTATATTTTATAAGTAAATATTAATTGAAAAATAAATAATATTAACATTAAAATGAAAAAATTCTAGTAATTTATTCCCAAACATTAGTTATTATACTTCCAAGAATCTATTGTTTTTTGTGTTAGAAAAAGAACACTTGTCAATAATCAAAATTCTATGAAAAATGGACACTGAGAAGTGGAATATTGTTTTCCACTTCTTTGAGATTAAGTGATGAATATAAATTATGAAAAATAAATAATTTAGTTATATTTCTAGAAATATTGCACAACACAATAATATAATTAATTATATTAGAATACTATACACAATAAAGAAAATTCAACGTAATTAAGATTGCGGAAAGTAATTCAAAGGCACGTGAGGTTGAATTAAGGAACACCTAAGGTAGCTCTTTAAGAGCACGTGGGAAGTGGGGATAAGTGCTTCGTGCCTTCACTGTGCAGTGTCGACTAATAAAACTCCAAAATCACAACTTGTTTTTCCTTTGCAGAAAACAAAGATTGTTTTAAATTGCAAATGGATCTACAGGACACAGCGACAGCCACATAAGACGTGACTTCTATTTTGTCTGTCACCAAAGATTTTACAATAAAAATAAATGTGTATACATATTTAAAAAATAAAATAAAATAGATAAATAAATCAAACAAACATAAAAGGTGAAATTATAATATCTCAATAATATGCAAGGTTTTAGCACCAGGAAACAATTTAATTTAAAATTCTAAATCTTCAAATAAAGTTAGAAAATAAATCAATATATTATTCTATCTGTCATTTCTTTTAAGAACAGTCTCACATAGTTAAAGGTTACTCAAAAATACTTGCCCTTTTGACTTAATTATCGCTCACCAACTCCTTTGCAAAAAGTAAAGATAAGACAGACTACAACCCAAGTCTATTGGGTTTGAATTTGTAATAAAAATACAATACAAGTGCAAGACGTTAATTATGAAAAACTATTTCCTTAGGTATTACGTTCAAGCAAGTATTCCTTTGAAAGTAGATTCATTGGAAAAGTCATTTTCAGTAGAAAAGAATACAAGTTAGTACTTATTTTATGAAGTTTGAATTATAAACTTGTAGGTATCTCCTCTTTACTCTAAATTTCAATATCACGGAAAAGTCAAGTGCTCCAAAGTCATAAAAGAAATTGACCATTATCGAACAGATCATATCATATTTGTGATAGTATTTCCAGGCACCTTTCTTGGGTACCACACGAACAATGTCTTCTAACTCTTCTATGACAACTAACTTTTTTTTTTCATACTTTATTTAAGACTCATGGACATATTTAATTGACATGAAGTTAATGCATACTTCCTATTTGTTTGTATAATCTTTTCAAGAATACTGAAATTAATAGTTGAAGCATCTATATATGGATCAATGATGATACATACGTATGTATGCCCTTTATCCCTGACATTGCAATAAATAATTAAGTACCAGTTGCGGTAACATTATTCTTTATAAGAGCATATATATTTTGAAAATGGGTTCTCATTCAATAAGTATTATTTTAAAATTGGGATTGATTACAATCAAATTATGCCGTGAGTAAGAAAATAAAAGCTGATTCTCAAGCTTTTGGGGTTAAGCAGTGAGCTTAAACATTCATATATGCCGAATTCTATAGGTGATAATAAAGAAAAAAAATATCCTTGAGAATAAATGATATTGATTCAAACCCAATAAATAATTGGGCAGGAAGATTGTCTATATATAAATGAGAACATTAGCATCATTGTCTGTGAAAATTACTCGGACGAACAGAAAACTCCTGGACATATTCAACTATAAAATACTTGTTCAGGTAGGTCCAAATATTGACACAAATCTGAAAGAGACTTAATTATATGAACAAAATTATTACGCGATTGAACTCTATAATTCAGTGGAACTGTAAAAACAAAGATGTTGAATTCGAGCGTATAGGTTCCAATTTTACTATATATATCTGCCGTACAATTTCAAATTATTTGTCTCCTAAAGTGTTTTCTTTGTTGAAAATTATAAAGAGGAATTCAGTTTAAACATTGGAAATATATGAAACGAAACGCTAAAACGAAAGCCCAGAAACATCAACTCTAAAATATTGACACATATATAGAGGTTTTTGAGAAATGTTAAATAAATATATACCTTTTTATGCATATTTATTTTATATCTAATAAATAACTTTCGTTGGATCCTAATAACACATGAGAGGGAGTAAATTGTGAATATTTATTTTTTGTTTTCCTTGAAATTTATAACAATTATATAACAGCAAAGAGAACAAATTAATTTATAATAATTCAACCAAACAATCCTTAATTTACGTTTATTTTTCAAATTATATTTTAGAATAAAATATATTTTTATTATTAGATTATAAGTTAATATCTTATTTAGTTCAACAAATTCAAATTGAACAATTTTGAAAAATAATATAAAATTTTGTATAATTGCCAAATATGAGTAACAAAAACAGAAAGTATAGAATAGAAAAAGATTTCAATAATCAAAATAATTGTAATACTATACATATAATTAGAGGATATTTTAATAATTAACATGTTTCCCAACAAAAAATCTTTTAAAATACAATTCCAGTGCATCAGCCTGCGTGCATACATAGCTAGGAGCCAGTCAAAGTGGAAGGAGCTGCGAACCTTTGGCATCAAGGGTCCAAAATGTCTAACCGGTTTGGTCCTTGGCTGCCTTAGATTGACAACTTGTCTCCACCTTTGTTATGATTGATGATGGCTGGCCTGTAATCTTTATTTTATGTATATTTGCTTCGTATGGAATCAGCTGGCAGGTACGGTGAATCTTGAAGCATCTGGGCATGACAGGTTAGGTTTTCCTTCAGCACATAAAAATGGCAGCCTTCCATTTTTGTCGGGAGCAATAATAAACAAAGTTAAATATACAGCACAGAGAACGACCTACCTAGCCACCCAGCTGGGAGACTACCATTAGCATTGGAAGCAAGTTGCGCCTTGGTGATTGAAGTACAGCTAAACCCTCTTGTGGATTATCTGCATAGATCATTAATTTATCTTAAATTTGGTGCACCAATTTTTAAGATCATGTTAGCTTATAAGGAAGTTCTCTTTTTTCTGTTTTTTTTTTAAAAAAAATTAAATTGGTCAATATGTCAATTGGGTTGGGAGTTGGGACTCCAAGAAAGATCCAAAAAACTTGGTAACTATTAATTTTCCTCACCGACTGAACCAAACTAGTCGTTGCGATCAAACCAGGATTTCAGGAGACAAGAAAGCTTACTACTTTGGGGTCCACTACTCCACTACCAAGATTTTTACCATGACAAGGAGTTAGCAGAAGATCCCGATTCCCGAGTGTACACATTACATGTGTTTGAAGCTTAGACGTACTCGTTAAATAGAATGGAGATTGGAGGGTGAGGAAATAATCTGTTACGATACGGTTTGCTGCTCTCTCGATATAAGCTCAAATTATCACTAACACCTGATAAGATTTAATGTAAAGTTTGGCTTAATGGCCTCTTGTATATAAAAAGAACAAACAAAGCTTTTATAACCTTGAATCAAAAGAATAAAATCATACAACTAGCCAACAAGTTTGATTACGCTGCTTAGATTTTAATTAATTTAATCTCATATTTCTTGTGACTACCTCTTTGTCATGTACGTTCGGATACAAGGCTTTACATTACGTTTACGTCTTGAATAGTTTGGATTCCAATCTGTCCCGTAAATAATACTTTTTCTTCCCCTTCCATTGTTTAAGATTTCCCACTTGCTTTCTGAAACACCAAAAGCGTATTAAAATGTAATACATGCTATCATAGACTTGTCTCACGTGCTATTTTTTATTTGGTTATCACTCTCTTGATTCTTTAAAAATGAACCAACATGATGGGACTCATGACGTCATTTAACAAAAACTAAACTGCAGAGATGATTTCAACATTCAAAGGATATGGCAAGCCAATCCGTTGGCTAGTGAACCCACGTCAGGGTTGTCAAATTATTGACTCAAGTATGTCAAATATTTCGATTTTAAAAGACAAAAACGCAAATTAGGTTGTATATTTTATTAATTCCAAGAGGCAGATCATCTAACTTCCAAAGACGCAACGACGTATTTTCACTTTCTTATTCATGTGAAAGAGTAGTGCTATGTCCAAATACATTCAACACTATGACTTTAGGGTATTAGTTACCAAGAGTTCGTTATCATGCTTGAAAATGGAAATAAATTATACAAATACATTTTCATGTGATATTTCTCAAATATTAACATTCGTCCCAATAAAGTTGTAATGAGTTGGGAAATAAATTCTACAACTTTTGATGCTTAAAATGTGACCAAATTGCAAATTAATTGTTGGGGATATTGTCGTGTACATAGTTGCAAACTGATAGTTTAATCTTTCCCTTAAATAAAATTAGTTCCAAATAAATTTGGTTTAGGTAACATTTCTTAGCTTTTGGCAATTGATTATTTAAGTACTAGATTCTTTTTCAAGTAGATTTTGAAAAGAAAATAAAGGTTAAAATGTCAACAGACGTCTATTATTGAATTTACCCAACTAAATATTTCCTCTTTTTTTTTGTGAGAACATTCATTGAAATTTATAAATAAATTTTGCACTCATTTAAATTCCCTAAGTACTCTCTATTTTATCATTACAACCTCAATTTGCTAAATTACCTTGTTTGCTTGTCCAAAATTTTGTATTTCAAGCACTATGTAAGTATATGGCTAGACCAATCCAATTTCCGATACCCATTTTAATCACACATATAAAAAATATTTAAAAACTGTGCAATATCTCGCAGCTTTCAATTTAGATGATTTAAAATGGATAAAACTGCATGGCTCCAAAAGGAATATTCAGTTGAAACTTACACAGTAAATTGGATATACCCAAAAATGATGGAATTCTAGGTGTTACTTAAGTTCTCATAAATTTTTTAGTCAAAACCCTAGAGCTTCATGACATTAAAAAAAAATCCAATATTTGAAACACACTTTATAAATGTAGAAGTATCCGCCCGATATATTAATTAGACACTGAAATTAGTTAAGAACTGAATAATGCTAGCCAAGCTATATAAACAATAGCGAATTGAAATGATAATACAATAGAGATATAGGAACAGATAATAATCAAAATGGCAGAATGGTGAGATGTCCTTGTACATGGCATGTCGTATATATGTTTTCTTTCTGAAAAAAAAAGGTCAAAGCAATGGGACCAGACCAGACCAATGTTACATAATGACAGGTTGGAGAGTTGGAGGCGGCCATCGTTATTGACCCCCATGAAAATATAAATTTGCAGGCTGTGAAAGGCCACATATGACAAACTTCATAAAACTAATTTGTTTTCACATGCCCATTCCCTTGCCCATTGCTTGCTTGACTTAAGAACTACACAACTCACAGGGCCCTGCTCAGAGTGGTCGAGCAGAAGATTTATTATACGAGAACTGCTTTGTGCATCTACTGAATTTACAAAAAAATGTGTTACCTGTTATACTTAACTACGACTTAGCGAGTTATACTCAATTTGCTAGAGATTAAACGTAATTTAGTGGTAAAAGTTCATACTTCTGTCCCTAATTCTAAAGATGGTCTATGTTATTAAGCTATAAAATGACATGGCAAAACAAACTAACTAATTTTGGTAACTTATTGGACCTCTTCTACATATGTAGAGGGATGAAAAACTTATTTTGTTAATACTTTCCTTCATTCATTAAGTATGACTTCTGTAGTTCGAAAATTTTGGCATCAATAAAAAATATTTCTATACGTCTCTAAGAAAATATCTGGTGGACCAAATTTATATTTGATGAGGGACTCTTTGAACTGACACAAGGAGTTAAACACTAGCATAAATGAAGGCCTTGTGGTCTATATAAGCAACTACTTCCCCTCCAATTCACATACCATACTGTATCCACATATCGATGCCTTAGTTTGGTGTTTTTTATCCAAACCAAACGTTGTAGCTACAGCCTCTTCTCCTCTCTCCTTCTCTCTGTTTACTAAAGACATGGCTGGCCCTAACGTAGATGGCCTTCCAAGCCAAACTGCAGAGAAGGCAATTACAGACTTTGATCCTCCAAAGAAACCAAAGAAAAACAAGTA
>JANZLC010000202.1:33968990-33995692 GCA_026413385.1 Erythroxylum gracilipes
GATGTAGCCTTATATAGACTTAAAGACACCCATTCATAATGGACATGATTGTTCATGGCACCTATTCATAATGTACACGATTGTTCATGACACCTCTTAGTAAAACATGTGACCATTCATGATATTTTATTTGAAAAGACATGTCTTTTTATTTATATTTCTTCATTCCATTTCTTGCATTTCAAACTATGTTTAAATACCATTCTCTAAACAGTCTCGTTACTCATAACGTTGATTGGAACACATGATTGACCTACCATAAGACAGTTGAAAGCCATCATCTCATCCTTTTGAAAACTTTCAACTGGGAGTGATCTGTGACACATGAAGGATACTATCAGAGTCCAAACAGATGTTGGTTGATACTTTAAAGAAAACAACCTAGGAGCTAACCATTTTAAAGGCTCTTTTTTTTTGGTGATGGCAATTGTTTTCTTGATTAAAGCATTTGTAACTCATAAAACGACACTAATTTGTTGTATAACAATTACATCCATCACAAAAAACAACTTTATGTGTAAAATTAAATTTTTTATCTTCATTCATATTGGTTAATTTAACAAGTTTATATGAAAATTAAAATTTGTTTAGTTAAATTTGAAATTAAGGATTATTTTTGTTTTTCAAGAACTTTTGGAAAACTTAGTAATGGATGTCTCCTAACTTATAACTTATTCCTCTTTTTTAAACACATTTGAAGGATAGTGTAAAGGCGTACTTGTAAATTAAGGACTCTCAATAATCCACTATATTTATTAATCCATTGTATTTGATCCTTATCATACCATTAAAGATATTATTTGATGTTAATTAAATGAAAATAATTAATTATTATTAGATAGTAATTCCTTAATCACTTTAAAATTTAAATATATATTTACAAATCATATTTATATGAAGTTATGTATAACATTATCTCTTTTGGACCACTTTTAATTTGTCTATAACAAGTGACAAACAAAGGTGAGCATTGATAAATTCTCAGGTCAAACTTTTATTAATATGAATGATGAGAACTAAATTTTAATAAAGTGAATATTTCTTAACACAAAATACAATATCAAAGAAAATGAAAATTTGAGGACTTTGACTTTATGAATGTAAATATTATTCTGGTCATGATCTATAAAATGAGGTGAAACAATAATGAGCTATATGTGTACAAACTTTATCATCTCTATTACAATAAAGTCAAAGGTATAAACATGAAATTACAATCAACAGCTCATATCAGACATTGTAAATGATTCTTATATGAATACTTCTCAATCCTCTAGTCATAGAATCGGTTATCAAAAGCTTAAAACTAATATGATCAACGGTGATTTTCTTCTCTTTAACATGAACTTTGATTTTATATATATATATATATATATATTATTGTTTCAAGTTTCACTTTTATTGTTCATTAAGAAGAAAGATGCAACTTTCTTATCACGGTAAATTTTTATTGATCGTGCAATATTGTCTATGATCTTTAGATATATGATGAAATTCCTTAACTATAATGCTTGTGTTATAGCTTTATAGAAAATTGTAAACTCAGCTTTCACAGTGGATGAGGAAAATATATTATGCTTAGTACTTCTCTTTAATATTTCACCTCCATCAAGCAGAAAATTTTGTTAGTACTCAAGACTTAGGTTACTTTAGTATCTCTCTAATGTTCCCATTTCATCTACAATATCAAGTGTATTATAAATTTATTCATAAATCAAGTTACCAATTACAGATTCATATGGTATATTCTTCATTTTTACCTATTCCAACTCATTATTTTGTTACTAATGTAGATTAAACTTGCCTTTTTGACAATAAGTGAGATTGATGAAGAGCATGTATTCATCGAATACCTCTTCAAACTTTTTCAATGCAAATTTTATGAGGCAATCCTAAGGTTTATTAGACCTATCTCTATAAATATATATTAATAACATAAGATGTCATATTCATATCTTCTATTTTAAATCTTTTAGAGAGAAATTGTTTTGTCTTACATACCAAACTCAAATAATTAGTTATAAATATTGGATCATCCATATATAAAATTAAAACATCTATCTATTAAATTAAACAAGTGTCTACACCTAATAATTTTAAGGCACTCAACAATGATTTCTTTAAAATCATAAAAGGTTACAACATTATGAAATTTTTTATATCGTTAAAATGAGGCCCAATTTAGTTCATATGTAGACTTCTTTAGCTTGTAAAGTAGATGACTTCCATTACTAGAAATTCAGGCAAGCTATATATATTTACTTATAAATACTTAATTTAAAAACAATTGAATATCCATTTATTGCAATTCTATATCAAAATGATTAAGTAAGGCCATGATTATCAATAGTAAATCTTTTTTAGAAAATGGAGAGAATCTTTCATCATAATTAATACCTTCCTTATGAGTAAAACATCTGCCACAGTTCTAGCATTATATATCTCTATATTATTAAAAGAATCCTTAAAAAAACAATGGCTTTAGCTCTTTATAGTTGTTAAACAAGACCCCAAACTTAATCACTACTCATGTGTTTTAATTCTTCTTATATGGATTGGTACCAAAGATTAAAATTAACATAATCCATTGCCTCTAAAAATAAAGTGGTTCTTATAAGGAATCATATCTAACTTCTAAAATATACCACATAATCATCAAAAATTATAGATCTCCTTATCCTTAAGGACCTTCTAGAATTGACTTCATGTAATGCTGTAAGAACATCATTTGTTTGTTCTCTACGGGGAGTTATTACTCAAACAAATTGTTCTTTTAAATTTAAATGAGACTTTAAAAAAAAATAATCAATTTATATAAATTTAGAGGTTTCTTATAGAGATCTTTGTCTCCTTTAATTTAATTGGATGATGGACACTCCCACTAGACTTAGAATCCTCAAAGAAACTTTTATATGTAGATACAACTATCTTTGTTTATTTGAGGGATAGTAAAATTTAAATTCCTCAAAGTACTTTGCATAGTTAACAAATAATCATTTATTGACCATGCAATTTTTTAGGATTAGATTATAAATCCTTACTTTAGTAGGATAAACCCATATGTGTGAACGTCTTAAAATAGGTTTCTACTATTGCATTTCTAAGGAGTTTAGGAAAAACAAATCTTAGTAAAAGCATATTTAAGATATAAATTACAACTTTTAAGAACTCACTCTATCAACTAAATAGGAAATTAGATTTTTTGATTATGCTTGTCACCATGTTCATAAGGGTAAAACTTCTACCTTTTCACACTATTTTGTTATGGTATATGTAGCATTGTCTAGTATGCAATAAAGCCTTGCTATAGAAAATAAACATAATAAATGGACCCTTTTCTTATCCTATCTTTATATACTATTATAATATTCTTCAACTACCAAATATTATGTTCTTAATCCTTTTCTCCTTTTGTTTATCTACTTTTACTTTAAAAACCTTAAGGAATCTAATGCGTATGATTTGTAATGTATAGAGATACATGAAAATTGAATTTCATCTATGAATAAGATAAATTTTCCTTAATCATTCAAATAAGGGAAAGTAAAAGGGATAAAATATTAATTTGTATGATCTTAAGAGTCCTCAAACTTCTAATAGCACATTTAGTGACTTGTTTGATTGCTTACCTTTAAAGTAATAAACATAACTACTAAAGTCATTAAACATTAAGGCTAGTTACTTATCTACTTTATGTTTACAAACATATAGTCAATTGTAGCAAGTTATTAAAACTAAAGTAATCAAGAGTTTTGATTCCATGGAGAACTAGTCACTAAATCTATTAATCTTAAACAAACCAAATAAATGAAGTAAAGAATCAATTAAAGATAATTAAACTAATGTGCTAAAAACAATAATTAAATAAATATCAATTGACAAATCTTAGATATTCGATGTTCACTTAGATAGACTTCCAATTATTATATAAGTTTGTTTAGCTTGGTTAAAATTACCATTAATCTAAGGTATCTATACCTTCCATCGAGAAAAATGTATATTTAATTAGGTAACTCCGCCTATCAATAACTTAACCTAATCAATCATATTAAACATAGTTAATCTATATATTTATCACCAAAGTATAGGATACTATCATTCCACAACGTTAAAGTGTTTATTATATTAGTGCATGAATTTTGCTAACATATCGATCCTTCAGACAATCCCCAAGATTAAGTTTATGGTGGATAATTAAATCCAATATCAATAACAAAGAGAATAAATTTAATCAATGAAATAATCAAAACATGCATAAATAATTGAAGAATCCTTACAAGTTACATATTTAACCCTAATTAGGTTTCTTAGTCACTAAAGGTCATGATAACAAAACAAAAACAAATAATTCTCAACTTAGAAGAAAATACACAAGAAACAACTAGAGAAGATGCACAAGCTCCTCTGATCCTTACTTTAGATCTTCCTCCAATGGTAGGAAAGAACAAAATCGTGAAAAACTATGCTAGTTAACTCCTAAAAGTCAAAGTCTCCAGATTAATTATAATATAAGTATTTACAGATAGGATACAAAATTAGTGTTTTAGATGGTTTAAACTTATGAAACAACATGTCTTTGTAAATTGTATCTAAGAACAGGTGTTGGAATAGGACTAACACCAAGTTGCAACTAGAATTGGTTTTGTACTATTTCTTATTGCAAATTTAAAATTAGTCTAAACCCATTCTAGGATCAACTTTAGCACTAGTCTTGTTCTACTTCTAAATGCCTATCAATATGTAAAAAAGGTTCCTTTTATACCTTATTCCACCAACTTCTCCACTTTTAAATGTCTTCTAGTTAGAATTAGCTTCTTATGTCTTCTACAAAATTATTTCATTTTATTATCTTCGAAATGAAATTAAAATATCATCGATTGGGCAACTATGAAGAAAGTTGTACAAAATCTTGTGTTGACTCTTGAAATTATAATGAACTAGACATAGATAAATTTCATATATGATATGTATAGAAGTGCTAAATATCAAGTAACCTAAATAACTTTTAAATATAGACCTATCAAATTTCTTTACACTTAACTCATTGCTTGTCCTCAAGAAAGTAAACTCTATCTACAAAGCTAGACTCCACTACTAAAAAAATAATTTCAATTTCCTAGGTGTACGATGATATTTAGCATATGTCATAAGTCTTGACACCCCTAGATGTTCGTAGTGGATATGTTATAGTCTTCTAAGGATTTACTTAAATGCTACCTACAAGCTTTAATTTGAACTCATTATTTATCGTCATAATTAACAACATAAAATATACAAGTTCAATTTTCAAAATAATTGTAAAACTTAAGCACATAATGCTTGATAGCAAAATCACAATACTAATAAGACAAAGTAAAAATTGTTTCACCTCCCTCATTAAGCTCAAATACTATAAATTGATATGTCGTCACAAGATATCACTCATTTAAAAGAAATTTGAATAATGTTTTAATGGAACCAAAGGGTTAAATAGGTCAATAAAGAAAAAGGAATAGGAGAAATAAAAATATTCATAATAGTCGAATAATAAAAAATCAATATAAAGAAAATAAATAAACTATTATTCCACTAATTCCTCTTATTCTTGTACCTACCATTTTCCTTCATATTTTGAAAGACAAAAGTCCCATTTAAATGACCTCTTTCATACACTTGACCATCTCCCTACACTTATTTTCTTGCATCCTACTAAAAAAAATCAAATCATAATCCAAAGATCCCCTAATCATAAATTAGAGAGTCAATACTTATTTTTCTTTTAGGTTCAAGGTCCATAAAGGTTACCAAGAAAAAGACTAGAATTTATATAAGGCTTAAAAGGCTTCTTAATGGATTGATGTATAAAGTTGGGCAATTTCACTTAAACTTAATTCGTAAGTCATTTATCTTCTTAATTCTTAAACAAATCATACATGTAATCTCCAAAAGCTGAAAAAACAAGTTATAGAAATTGGAAATCAAAGAAGGTATCTGTATAAGAAACAAAGATATATGCATAAAGGATCAAATTCCTTACAAAATTGCTTAATTTAAAACAAAGCACAATCACTTAACAAATTTAGTTTTCTAGCATTCACTAAATCAATATTTGCATAACATTCATGTAATCATATTATAAATCTAACTTTTCCAATATATATTAACATAGAATTATGCATATACTTACATTATCAACTCAAAGCTATTAATAAGCTCCTTAAAACATAACCAAAAATAAATAAAAAATAAAAATTTTAAATCATTGAAAATTTTCATACAATTAGATCAATTTATAACTTAGCCCTCTACACTTTACAAAAAATATTATCCTCAATATTGTATATCCATAGTAAAGAAATATAATATAAAAAACTCTCTTAAAGCCTATATAATTGAAAAGGAAATTCTTGTCCTAAAGTACTTAACCATACTCAAAATCTACACAACATTTGAAATAAAAATGTTGAGGCTTAAAATTAATAAATCTAACCTACATTAAAACTTCCAATATTTTATTAAAATTTAAAAATTAAAAATTAAAAATAAAAGTACATAACAAGATAAAAATAACAAAAACTTCCTAAACAAAATTGTATGTATGAATGAATGTAAGAGAAGCCTCAAGTCATTAGGACAATTATCCCCTATGTTTCCTCCTTTAATCCTAGCATCTTCATCATTATCATTCCTTTTTTGCAATGTAGCCCCTTATTATTCTCCTAAGTATACCCACATAGTCTTATTTGATCATCATTGATGTAGTTGGCTAGTCTTTAGAATACTAAAACTATAAAGGTCCACCATTTATTTTATCAGTAACTAACTAATTAGCACTAGAAATGCAAAATTCTTATTCAATGATTAGTGTCAAATCACACTGTTGATTATTATATCAAAGATGATAACTAGATTGGTGAAGTGACACCTAAGTTGTCGAAGAAGAGATTAAGAAGATATAAATTAGTGATCTAAATCTAATTTAACCAACTAAACTAAAGTTGGGTATTACGACTCAAGGTGTAAGTCATTAACCATATTTGGATAGTTATCTGTTTACACAAAGGATGCATTAGCCTTACAAAATATGTTATTCCTGGTCCAAAACTATGTAAAGCATCCCTTTGACTCCACTTATAATGCCCATTCATTTACTATAGTAACTCAAATGCCTCCCCTATGATGGCATTTTGAAGTGCTCCTCAATTATGTCCTCCAAACTCACCACCTCATAACCTTAGACATAGGAGGAAAGGGTCAATGGCTTTGATTTTGCTTTATCCTTAATGTTAGTATAAAATTCCTTCAGCACCTTTAGGTAGGAGTCTCCCCAAAGAGTCAATAAGTGATCCCACTGTAAACTTCATAGAACATTCTGAATCTTGAAAACTCAATCAATGTCTGGGAAGATAGTCTTCTTAATCCCTGTATGATTATTGATTATTGCTCCTTTTATTGAACCGTTCATCTTTTTTAGCTTTCTAAACCGAGAAATTTTGTGGAATTGGTAGTGAAATAGGAACCCACCTTCTCCTTGCTATAGTATTGTATCTTGAAGGCATTATTTTCAATATAAATCACACAAGCCAACTAGTCTCTTCAAATGACAACTTAAAAAACACAACCACACTGCCACAACACTTCTTCTACAAGCACATAAACACAATGAAACACAATTATACCACAAAATCTATAATGCCAAGCTAGAAACTTCCTAAATCTGCAATAACAGTACACACATTCAAATCTTCTCAACTAAACTTAAATTCCAACCTCACTGCACTAATATTATAAATATTGATAAAGATATATTAGGCATAATTAAACTCAAAATATCTTCTTGAATAGCTCCTAAAATACATGTTTGAAGTTAAGATTGGGTTGAAAGTTTGAGTTTAAAAGCAAGAAGGATTAAGGCTTAGGGCTTTTGAGAGAAAAATTGTAACTTTGAATTTATAATTTCGAGGATTAAGATGAGACTAGTGATAAATAAAATTCATAAGTATTGGCCCTAATTTTATTCTACTTCTAAAAATTTTTCTTTGTTTGGTCTTCAAACAATATATATGATATTTCAGGACTGTTATTTTTCCTTCTTCTATAAGTAGCACTAGTTATGCTCTATATAACCCCCAATTTATTTGCAAACAAAAATTTTTCCATCTTCTTTCCGCTATGTCTCATCCTATATAACCTTTGGCTCATAAATTATGATATGTATACATGTTTAAAAAATAAAAATGCAATAACATACCTTAGGCCAAATTTAATAAAGAAAATATGTTAGTTAACAGTAAGACTAATGGAATATTTTTGAAATTTTAACCCACAAAACTTAAATGTGGAATTACCCCCATATGAAAAAAAACTATGATATGAAAGTCAACCGAATAGGGTAATTAAGGTTAATAATTGTCCTTTAAGTCCATATATGTATAATGAAGTAAAACTTTAGTAAATCCTACAAAAAATTGCCTATAAAATAAAATACAAATTATAAAGAAATTAACTATAAAATGAAAAAAAGAAAGAAAATAAAAAAGGTTAAAGTCATTAGGTTGCCTCCCAAAAAAGTGCTTCTTTTGATGTCTTTTAGCTAGAATGCCTTTTTAGATCTATACTCATCCCAAATCTTCATTAGGATAAGCTTTGATTTCCTTCCTGCATAGAACATAATAGAGAGAAGGAATTAGTAAGATTTACCTGAATATCTTTTAAGTGTATATGTTGCTGATGAGGAGGCAAGGTCTTAAATATAGGGTTGGGTACTTCTTTGTTAGAAGATATAGGCTTCATCTCTCATTTTTACCTAGAAAAACCATCCTAGTAGTATGCACATTCTTTTGATCCTTAAGTCCTAAGGCTTTACACATTTTTCTTGAATAATCACTAGAAGCCTTAAGTACTTCCTACATACTAGGGTCTTTTAAGTCCATCCTAAACCAATTCTTATCAAGAGAAAGAAGTCCTTTTAAGGTTCGATATATGCAAAAATCTACTTACACTTTACTTACCCTAAAAGTCACCATCCCCTTAGTAGCATCAATCACAACTCCTCCTCTCATTAAGAATGGTCTCCTAAAAATCATAGGTAAATCACACTTCATATCTAGCATAAGAAAATTACTTAGAAAAATGATTATACTTTTATAAGTATTTATTATACAACTCCAATTGGGTACTTGAGAGAATAATCTATCAACTAGAGTGATAAGTTTGCTAACTTATGATCACCTATTCCAAACCTCTCGAAAATGGATAAAGTCATTAGATTAATAGTATCACCTAAATCAGACAAACAATTAAGAAATTTAACCTCATAAAATTTTCTAGGAATAATAAAACTCCTTAGATCTTTCAACTTTAGATTTAACTTGTCGTTTATGACAGTGTTGTATTCATCTATCAAAGACACTTAGAATATTCCTCTAATTTATTTATTGTAGATAATCTCCTTCAAAATGGTCATATAAGAAGGCATTTGAACTAATGCTTCAATAAAGGATATGTTTTCCTAAATTTTTTAAATTTTGATTGAACTTATCCTCACTTTTCTTCTATTTTAACCTTTGAAGTAATGAAATTAGCAACAAATAGTGAAGTAATGAAATTAGCGACAAATAGCACTAAAGTTTTTTTGCCTCTTCTTATAAATAACATTGATTAAGAATGGAACTGGAACAAGTTCTATTACTTCCCTATAATCTTCTTATCTAAAACAACACCGAATCTAAATGAAGATGAGTCTAATGTTGGTCTTTTAATCTTATTATCTAAAACAACACCGAATATAAATGAAGATGAGTCTAATGTTGGTCTTTTACTATTTTCTTCTTTCTCAAGCTGCTTCTCAATTTTTCGAAACTTTTGAAATTTATTGTTTCTATTAACGTCATAATCAAGTGTTATGTTGTTCCTTAATATGATGTCATATGCATTGTCATTAGGTTTTATCTCAGTGATAATTGGAAGCTTTCTTTAACCTCTTTTGTTCAGCAACTCAGCTAGTTAGCTTATTTAGAACTCCATATTATGAATTGAGTCAACATTATATTGCAAAATGTCAAATAGGTCTACTTTATTTAGTTTTCCTCCTATGGTGGATATAAACTATTTTAGCTTCTTCTTTAGACCATTGCTATTTGGTGGTTGTTGAAAATGAAGTATATTTTGGAACCTAGGTGGTCCTATAGTTCTACATATTTTAACTGGTCTCTAATCCTTTCATGAAAAGTTTGGGTGATTACTTTACTTTAGATATATGTTTTAGAGAAGGGGTCATTCCTTATCTCCTTCTGCTCTCTATATGAAGTAGCTCAAAATACAATGAAGTATCAAACAATATGGGGCTCAAAATTCATGAATGCATAAGTGAGGTGCCCATATATGCCACGTTTATAGCATGCCTCTCTATTTCCTATGTCTTAGATTAAAATCATCTTCGTCTGACTTGAAGGATCCAATTTTGTGTTGTCAAATTTGAAGATGCTTGTACCTTATATAGGGATGCCTTTGACTTCTCCCTAACCACTTTAGTTTATGAGTTCCGTTTCAAGATCTCTAGTATCTTATTAACCTCATCTGTAATCGTTGTATAGATTATGCCTTGTGATGCAGATCCTACCAAAGTTTGACATGTCAATATAAGGCTATCATAGAAGAATTGCATCACTATTTGTAAGTAGTATTCGTGATGTGGGAACAAACTAAGAAGAACTCTATTTCACTCTCAAGTTTTATGAAAAGTTTTTCCATCCTTCTATGCAAAGCATTATATTTGAATCCTCATTTCAGAAGTCTTGTATAAAGGGAAGGATCTTAATAAAAATTTGATGTACACCTAGACCACTTCTCAAAAGAATCCACCTCTATTAAGATCAGTGATGTCCTTGTTTAGTCTCTCATATAGTATGGGAAACACCTCATGCTAAGTTCGTCTTTTTTAGGCCATTTAGTGGAAGTTTTTAAATCACCAAATACAATTCCTTAATGAATGTGATCGGGTTTTCAACATGTGATCTACCAAAGGTCAACAACAAATGTAGATACATTTATTTAAGCTCATAATTCCTCACTCTTTAACTAAATATAATGTAAAGGGGCTTCCACTTATCAACAGAAATTAGATTTACCTCATGGGCATTCTTTGTGGTTGTTACACCATATTCATAGCTAGATTATCTCTTTGCCAAGGTACATACATATATTTAACTAGGTAATTAGCACTTTTCGATAGATAATGTATCCTAATCAAACTCATTAAATATAGTTAATTTATATGGTTATAACTAAACTATAGGAAACCTTCATTCTTTAGCACTAAAGTTTCTATTGTCTCAATAAATGAATTCTAATTCACTTGTTAGTGCTTCATACAATACTGAAGAATAAATCTATGATAACTAATCACAAATCCAACATTAAGAATAAAGAGAATAATGAAATAATCAAAATATGTATAACTAATTGAAGAATACTTACAAGTTACATCCCTAAGCCTGCCTAGCCACCAAAAATCATGAAAAAAAATATAATTTTTAACATAGAAAGAAAAGTAAAAGAAAGAATTACGGAAGATGTTACAAGCTCCTGCAATTCTTACTTCAGTGCTAGGAAAGAACAAAACAATGAAAAACTTAGCTAGATAGCTCCAAAAGCCTACTAGAAAAACCGCAGTTTAATTGTAATACAAGTATTTATAAATAGGGTTACAAAATTAGAGTTTTAGATGATTTAAACTTAAGAAATAATATGTCCTTATAAATTTTGTCTTAGAACTAACATCGAACTACTGCTAACATTGACAACTAACACTAAGTTGTAATTGGTGATTATGACCTTATGTTGGAGGCCCCCGGATGATTGTAACGTTGTTCTTAACACGGATGGCTCATCGCTTGGATATCCCAGCCCTTCAGGTTGGGGATTTGTGGTACGTTATGCCAATGGTTCTTTCTTATTTGCTGAGTGTCGATACTGTAACTCAAATGTTAGCTTCGCCATGGAAATAGAGGCCATTGTTTGTGGCCTTCGATTTTGTGTTGCCTGTGGGCTCCGGAAAATACAGGTTCAAACAGACAATATGGGCATTACGCAGCTATTAAACCATAATTCAGATTTTTGGCCTTGGAGGTATAAAGCAGCACTTGAAGGTATTCGAAGTATGCTCTCTGTCTCGACGTCGTCCATTATTCATGTTTATAGAGAGGTCAATAGCTTTGCGGACTTTTTAGCAAAGTTAGCTTCGGGTGGTCGCTCGACACAATTCGCTACGGAAACTACTCTACCTCTTCATCTCCGGACAATCTTGCGACTGGAGCAAAATTTTGTTCCATACATACGATATAAACTATGAGTTTTACATCTTTTATTTCTATGCTCTTTGTACCGCACTATATTTGCTCTTGTAGAGCCATGAATTAATATAATTCTCTTTCTAAAAAAATAAATAAATAATAATTTCGTATATAACAATTAATAATAATTAACAACTAATAATACAAAGTCATCACTAACATATATACTAAATATTAATATGTACTGATTAATAAATTAACTATATTTTCAGACATCAATTAATTAATTATATATTTATTATTTATTATAACTTAGTAAACTAATTTATAAATAAATTATTTTATATCTCATTTTTTAATTGTTATTAATTTTTTGACATAGAGTTTCAGTAATTATTTAGCACATCAATTAATTAATTATATATTAACTATTATTAATTATAAGTGAATAAACTAATTTATAAATAAATTATGTTTTAATAACTGAATAAACTAATTTATAAATAAATTATGTTATATGTTATATTTTAATTATTATTAATTGTTTGGCGTAGACTTTTAGCAATTATTAAATACATCAATTAATTAATTTTGTATTAATTATTATTAATTATAACTAAATAAAATACAGAGTCGGTGAATAATAATTAATTTATGAATAAATTATAATTTAAGAATACATCTAATTATTATTAATTATATATGAATTAACTAAAGAGTTAATGAATAATAATTAATTTATAAATAAATTATAATTTTATAATAAGTCGACTAATTCATTATATTATTATTATTATTATTATTAATTATACATCATAACGAATAAGTATAATTCAGAGAGAAAAAACGACAAAAAATTTAACGTAACCTGTAGGATCATTTGGACCAGGGTCTTGATTAATATTTATACTAAATATTAATATTAACTACTAAGTCGAGAAATTATATTTTACTGCATAAATTAATTAATTATATTTATTTTTTAAATTATAATTGAATAAAGGAGCATTTGCACGATCGTGTCATTGATGAGATATCCAAAAAAGCGCGATGGTGCGCAGCGACGATCGTGAGTGCGAAAACTCAGATGGAATTGCATGTTCGTACTTATGCATGATCGTGACAACTTGAACATTGTTTTCTCTTTTTTCCATCTGAACGGCAATAACAATAAAAGATTTTATTTTTCAATAAATTATAATATATTATTTATAAATCATAGCCATCATAATTCACAATTTATTATTAATAATAACAATATTAATAATAATAATAATACCGAATAATTAAAAACTGTTTTTTGCTTCATAAATAACACGACAATTAATTAAATTAGAATATATTATGTATATTATATGTACATATTCACGATTATAAGTTAATGGCCATGATTAATAATATTAATAATTATAACGACAATTTACAACCTCATTAATAATAAAAATAAAAATAATAAACAAATTATTTACTGAGTAATTAATTATGATTTAATTGTTAATTTAGTTTATTATTGTGTTATATTGATTAATTCTTATTATTAATTGACTATTAATTATGCTCTTTGAAAAATTATTTTTAAATAACTATTTTATTAAGTACTGCATGTTAATTTTATTTTTATATGTTATTTATAACCGTGGATTATTAATTGTTCATTGTTGTTAAATTATATATATTAATAGGAAATTTAAATGCTTGTCATGATCTGTTAATTATTATTAATTTTTATATAATAATTTCTTAATATATATACCTATTCACGGATGTGACAGATTATTATATGATTAGTTATTATATTCCAATTGCCAGTATTAATCAATTATAACATTTTCATAAGTCGATTAAATAATAACATTTTGTTTAACTGATAATATTTAAATGACATAAAATTATAATTTAATTTACTAAATTTTTATGATTAAATTAATTAAAGATATTTTAAGAATATGTAATAAAAAAGGGAAAATTTTTCAATTGCATTAATAATAGCATGAGTAATATAACATGTTAATGATCAACAATAAATTTATAAATTTATAAGATTTCGATAAATATATTATGTAATTATATATTGATCATTATGAATTATATTTTAATTAATTATATTAAATTAAGCAATTGACAGCCTGTGTTTAACTAATTAGCTTGTTAATTATTTTGTTGTTAATTGATAATATATTACAACCAGTCAATTAATAATATATAAAGTATATTTATTATGTGTAAACAAAAATAATTATCATATTTGAATAAATCAATACTTAATGATTAAATGATTTCATAAAAAATGGTGTCAAATTTTATAAGTGTTAATTGCCAAATGCACAGTCATGAGTTAACAATTCACAACTATGCATAGAATCACGCATGTAAATATTAGGTCACAGGCATGATGTGACTATTGACCTATATATACATTAATTTGTTAATAATATATTAATGAAATTTGTTGTGAGGCTGGTGAATATTAACTCACGGACGTGACTACTCACTTGTATATACATTAATTAATTTAAAATATATTAATCAAAATTAGCTATATCAAAATTAATTCATTCATAAATTTTTTATATTGTAATTACCGTTATTTATTAATTATAACATTTTCATAAATCAATTAATTAATCATATTTTAATTAACTAATGATGTTTAAATTATATGCCATTCTAATTTAAATTACTAAATTGTTATAATTACATTAACTAAAGATATTTAAGTGATTATATCGTGTTAATAATCAACAATTAATTAATACATTTATAAGATTTCAATAAATAAATTATTTAATTATATATTGGTCATTATGAATTTCATTTTAATTAATTGTGTTATTATTAATAACAACAATGTTAATGATAATAATAGCGGTTGAATAAAAACTAATTATTTATTTATATTTCCTAAAAATCCATTAATTGTACTCGCTTTCAAGAGAATTTGCTGCCCAATCACACATAATTTTTCCATAGATATCTGTGAGTATTTTCATTTAATGCGACGGATATTTAGTTAACTTATTTCTTCGCAGGCCGTGACATATTTGTATTTTTCTTAAGGATACGTTCATTATTGCTGCGGAATCACAGAAAATCTTTACATAGATATCGACGTCAATATTTCCAGTTGTTACGACAATAGCAGACACATACGCCGGGCTATTCGACCTGGCAATATTTTCGATTCTTACGTCGGGTATTCAAATAAGCACTCTTATAAGCGAAGTCTATTCAGTTGTTAGAAATGAAATATGCAAATAGTTAATGATACTTTAATAAATATTTAATATCTTTTAATTTTTTTTAAAGAAGCCTTCCTTTTATTTATAATTTCCTTCGCAACGATTCCATCACATTCTAATTCCATTTCAAGTCGGTTACCTTTCTTTTGTTCTACTTGTTCAAAATGAATTCCAGAGAAACTATCTATCCGGTTTAGAAAATTAAATCTGTTATTCGGTGTCTAACGAAGGAAACTGCTTTGTCACAAAACCAGGTTAAATACTTATTTTTCTTTATTATTTCCTATTTTTAGCTATGAAGAAGCAACATTATATGAATATTGCACAAAATATCTACTTTATTTAACATTGTTTTCTACCTGATAACAAAAGAAATTTTGTACCAAGAATTGTATTGAACGGTTCCTCAGAGCTAATAACAACGACGTTAAATTAGCTGCAAAAAAATTAAAGGTTTACCTTTCTTGGAGACAAAGCATAAATATTGGTATTTTCATGATATTTTTATAAACTCCTTTTTATTGTTCTGTTTTTTACGATAATTTTTATACACCCCTTCTTTTTATTGTCCTATTTTTTATTTTCTTTTAAAATGTAGACAAATTCAGAGTAGATGGGTTTCCGCTGAAATCGCAAAAGGGCTTGCTTATTTAGCAGGTCACAATCAAAATTATAGACCTATTTTGGTAATTTTAAAACTTTGTCAATTATGTGTAATTATTTATTTATTTTTCAAATCCAATGAAATTTATTAACAATATTATTTACATATGTCCTTTCTAAGTTCCATTTTGACATTTATCACTTCTAAATTCCTTAAAAAGTTTTATTTTTTCTCTGTTGTTCTTGCTTGAAGTTTTTTCGCAACAAGATTATAGGAAGTTTCGTTCACGAAAACCGTAAGTGGATATGTATAATATTTTATTATATATCTTTTCCAATTTTTATCCTTATTATTTGATAACTGGTTTAGGTTATCTTTTGCTTTCATTTTTTTAGGTTCACATGCTTCGTTGCTTTTATTTTGGAAGTTGTTGTATCAAAAGTATGCGGAAAAATTACGAACAATTTGTGATCCTTTTTGAAGTAAGTATGTTGCTTTATAAAATTCATGTCATAATCTATATCGAAGTATAATAAATATTTTATAAAAAAAATTAAACTACTTCGTAACTTTTTTCTTTTTTAACCTTTCCAGGTTTTTTCAAAACTGCTTTGAATGTCATAAATGTGTGTTTACCGATATTGAAAATTATTGTTGATTATTATCCATCCAGACTTTACAAAGAATTTGTAATCGACTCGTCATCTTTGTTTTCTCATTTATGGAAGGTAATCTTGATATGTATTTGTCCTCTTCATATACGTTATTTTTAAAAAATTTTATGTTTATTTTATCTAACTTTTAACGTCTTTATAAAAAATGCTACCTTTTATATTTTTTAAACTATAAATAATCATATTAATAGCACAATTAGCTTATGACTTTTATGTTCTTATTGTTATTTTAGTGATATGTTGTCTCGTATTAATATATGATTCAAAATTTTATTTTGATTACAGGGTATTCGACCATTTGTTCAATTGTCAACCACGGTCGTATCTTTGTTGGATTTTGAAGAATCACTAGAATTTCCTAAAGACCATTCCATGAGATTGACATTTAAAGATGGTTTACATTCTTCAAGGTTTTTATTTACGCCGTCACCATATTCTGACGCAAACAAACCATGGTATTTTACATTAACCGCACCAACTTTTAGATCCGCTACCAATTCGTCTTTAACCTCATCATACATTAATTCGTTAAATGCGAGATATGTTTCTTTTGCATCACCTATTGGTAAAACACGCTATTAACATATTAATGCTCATGCAACAGGCCAACAGCTATCAATAAATGCTTATTCCCACTTACTCCCATTCCATAGCCGATTTCTGAGCCAATTAAAATTGCTAAACCACAAACTCCACAACCATCTTTTTTTCGATCATCTACTATATATTTATTTTTCAAGAAAACTTATAGATCTTGTAAATCTAACGAGGCTTTTTTTACCTTATTTAAAATTTTATCAGAACCCCTATAACGAGATCATTTATAGGTCAATTATGGGGCCCTAATCAGTGATTTGGTATCTAATATGTCATTTCGTCTCAAACGACATCACTTTTCTGTATCTCATTGATTTTAGAATGAGAATTAAATTCTACAAAGTGTACAACTTATTTTTATTATATATGATGAAATCTTTGTTTTTATACTATCAAATGCATATATGATGAAATCTTTTTGTCTGCCATAAGAATATGTATTTGTATTTGACTGTTCTTAGATTACCAAAACAACAATTGTTAAGTTTGGCATAATGGAAAACTTATATCTTATAAGATATCAATAGCAACAATTAATATTTACCAAAAAAAAACAAAAATAGCAACAATTATTTATGATGTATATTAATCTGCTAGGAATGCTTCCTTATTTTCTACCCTATGTCACAAACTAAGTAAAAAGATTTACGAAAATATAACAATTGTTTTTGTCTTCATCTGTGTATTGATACAGTCAGTTTTATCATAATTCGTCATCTAATAAAATTTATCTTAAAAATTACTTCTTCTTCGTAACTCCGATTCGCTTGAAATTTCAAGCATAAACATCTCACACATTTCTTTCTTCTCTAGCAAATTTCATCACTATCTGAACTCATTAGGGAAGTATTCATTATTTAATTATAACATCATTAATCGATTAATTTATTGTAACATGTTTGACGCATATAAAAATTATAATTGATTAATTTAAACATGATTAATTAATTAAATAATTAGTTAATTTTGATATAATTAATAATAAAAATAATCAATCAACATATTTATGATAAAATAATTTATTTATAAATTGATTATTAATCATTAACTAGTTAGTTTATAATGTTATAATTAATTATAATTAATATATAATTAAATAACTAGTCAATTAAAATATAATTAATTAATTAAGTAGTAGATGCTAATATTTACTATACATGTTAGTGATTATTAATTATTGTATACTAATATTTATTATATACATAGGTATTCACTTAAGTTGTCACACCAGTGACTTAATAGTCACAGGCGTAAGTCCTGTTCACGGTTGTAACTTATTGCATGTTTTTTCTTTTTCTTATTATTGGGCAGTTAGCACCTATGTAATTTTATAAATTAAATAATTATTTAAATTTTATTAATCACTTGGTTAATTACGAGATAGTAAACTGATTGATTGATTATAATATATTTAACACATGAACAAAAGAAAATTAATTAAATTAATTATGATTAATTAATTAACTTATTTTAATCAATTAAAATATTATTTAATATTAAATTTGAATCTGATTGAAGTAAATATTATTAATTGACTAAATTTTTTTTACTGAATATAATTAGAATCGCCTTAAGTTATTAATTAAGTATAATTCACGCATCTGATATTTTGGTAATATATATATATAGGTGCGATAAGAACTCTCTCTTAGTTATGGTTTAATGTCAATGAGCCCGATAAAATTTAATCTCACAGTGGTTGTTAATTAAATATAGTTATTCAATATTATTGATTAGTTTTATTTATCTTATTGTTAAATTTGAATCATTATATGTTTTTATTAATTGTTATCATTAATTATTGGTTAATTACATAATAAGTAATAATAATAATTATTATTAATTATATATTGCACAATTGTGCATGTGATTGTTATTTATTAAAAATCATTAATGAATTACTTTTTATTATTAGGTATGTTATTATGAATTATAAAAGTTTTGCTCACGGTGCGACTTGTTAACTCACACCTGTGAATATGCCATCATAAACATTTAATGATTATTATTGATGAACTATTATTTAGTCATTCATTACAATATTTTTGTTATTAAATATTAGTACATTTTGTTTATCTTATTATTAATTATTAATATTTTTTGTCATTAAATATTAGTACTTTTTTATTTATCTTATTATTAATTATTACTTATTAAATAATTTTTTTGGTTCTAATTTTTAATTAATGGTGTTACTTTTGTGAGCAAAAGCTTTTTTTCTTCAATAGTTTCAGTTTATTATATGACTCTAAATTATTACTGATTAACAAAAATTAGTGATTAATAAAATACTACAAGTTACATATTTAAAATAATTACTCAATCTCTATTTCAAACAAAACCAATAGTCACGGGCGCGAACTCAAAACCGTGCATGTTATTTTCCTTTTCTTAATTCACACCTATAAAATGTAATAATATTTTTATTAGAATATTAATTAATTAATGAAAATATTATTACTTAATTAATTAATTATAACAATATTAATTGATTAATTAATTATTATATATTTAACACATATAAAAATAATTGCTTTGTTTAAATATAATTTATTTATAAATTAATTATTAATCATTAAATGTTTAATTTATTCAGTTATAATCAATAATGATTAATATATAATTAATTTATTGATGTATAAATTTATTTATATAATGATCATAATAATGATAATATCAATTAATTAATTAAAAAATTATTTATTTTATTCATTAATCAAATGATCATTGATTTATTGGTTAATTATAATATATTATACACCTGTGGCACATATATATATATATATATATATTAAAATTAAATATCTTGAAAATTATCATTGATAAAGAAACTTATTAACTGATTAATTATAATAAATTATAATATATTAATTGAGATGTTCAAAATTAAATCTGTTTAGATGACATGTTAATCTATCAGTCAATCAGGCCACGCCGTCGTTTATAATTAGCCGCTTTCTAATTAAAAGACGTGACGTTCTTTACTAAATCAATCAAACAACGTCTTTATATTTTCTTCTCCAACATAACTTCTATAACCTAACTTCTCAGAACACAATTCTGGATCTTCAAACTATAAAAAGTGTTATTCCGGACGGACTTAGTTTTCTTGTTTCAACAAACAAGAGATTACAGCGATCTGTAAGTTATCCTTTATCTTTCTTCGTAATTTTTCTGTTAATTAAATTTTTATTAATTTCATTTGTGATTTACAATGTTAGGTTTGTGAAGTTTAAATTTTCTACCAAATGTCGCGGGTTAATATATTATATTTGTCTTGGATAATATTGTCTTTATATTTCATTGATTATTATTATACGAAATTTTAAATAGTCATATGGAATTATTGACAAAGTTTATTTAATTGTTTCATTCTAATTCTCAATATTCGGTCTATTAAAATTTTATCACTTTTTGTATTGAAATCGAATATTTCACGGATCACGTCTATGATATTCATGTTTATATGATTACATAACAAATATTACATTTTTTGGACTATATTTTGTTAATTTTTAGATTTTTAAGATAATATTTTGATTATGGTTATAAAATGCAACTGTTTATTTTTTTTTCCATCCACTGTTATATGAAATTTTCAACCTGACAATGAAGTTTTTAAGAAAGTTATAATTATTTGAGTTACCGCATATCCACAATTAGTCTTGTAAACATTTCGTTTCCTAAAATTGTTTTTCCTAATCACATTTCTCCTTTAATTCTTTTTAGGTTTTCTTATTGTTCATTCTTACCACGATGTTGTTCGTTACTGCAATATTCAGGTAGGTCTAATTTTGTCAAAAAAATTAATGTATAAAATTTGTTTATATTTGTTCCTCGTTAATATGATGATTATTTTTTTCTTTATTTATTTTTTTTGGTTAAATGTATGATTAAGCTGCTTTCTGAAACGTATGGTTTCTGACATGTATTTTGTTATATTAACTAATATAGTAAATATTATTGATTCATGATATAGGATTTGTTAAATGCATTCTCTTATATTCATCCATAAAAATGAGATTATGGCTTCATTTTTTAGTGATGTTATATTTAGACATTTTAAAATTGTAGTCGTCATTTATTAATGTACCTAAGCATCGTTCAATAATATTTATCTTATTTAATATTATTAATTTATATTAAATAATATAAACAGTATAGATTTATATATATATTTCTCACATATTTTTAGTGGCGATATATAAATTTTTTTAAATAATATCACATATCGATATATGAAGAATGTAAATATTATCCGAATTCAGATATGGATAGAAATGCCAAGCGACGCCAAAGGTACGCTGAAATGTCAGAAAATGAAAAGCAAGAATTCTCACGGGAACTTAGAGAAACTCGTGCTGCAAAAAAGAGATCCACTACTTTGCTTGCGGTTTGTCAAACAGTTTGTGATCAACATTTAGATTCTTTCGTTGATACTAAACCTTCCAGCGGCCAACTCTACATTCATCAATCAACTGGTCAAATATTAGAAAATCGATCTCTCAATTTTAATATAAATCGTGTTGATCCAACTCATTCTTCTCTCCAATTAAAAGAAATTGTTGATACGACATCAACGTTTCAAGCATCTAATGTGACATGTCATAATTCAAATTGTCCAACTCTATCTTCTTTTACAATTCAACCTAACTCAGTAATACGTGTTCAAGATCAAGGTATTAATTTTTGTACCTATATTTTTACTATTTGTAATATTATTACTACACAAGGTGAACATCTTATTTTTGTATATTTTAAAGGATAAACCGTCATCCTTCGTCAAAGTTAGCGTCCTTGCAGAATTTACCTGTTGAGGCTCAACAACTTCGTTTTGTTCCATATCGCGAACATTGTCATGCGAAGAGATTTTATCTTGAACCTCCATTGTTATGTTGTTCATCAGGACGGATTTCCATTGTTGCCCCTCAAATGCCATATGCTTTGAAGTAATTATTTATTGACAACGATGAAGAATCATACCATTTCAGAAAGAACGTCTGTACATATAATAATAACCTAGCTTTTACTTCATATGGAGCTAGGTATGATCGAGAACTAACAAAAAACAAGAAAGGGGTTTATACATTTCGTGTTCAATGTCAAGTTTATCATTTCCAGTTTAGTTTTGACAACTAATAAGATATTTGGAGTCCAACTCTATTTCTTTGATAATAATGAGGAACTAAAAAGAAGGACTAACAGTTGTGATAAACTTTGTGAGAATACATTAAAACTGATTATGACAATTTTGAGAGATAATCCTTATGCCAAATTCATTTGAAGTCTTAGGGAGATTCCATCACTTGAGAATCATGCAATAATCCTAAGGTGTTATCCTGGCCTTGATCAACGTGTTTATAATCTTCCTACTGCATCATAAGTGGTTGTTATATGGACTAAGATTAATGATGAACACATTGATAAATGTCCTCACATCCAAGTCTATGCTCACTCGGGTACAAGTTATAGATTTCAATCTTATTATGCATGTTATGACCCTCTTCAATATCCTTTGTTATTTCCTAGAAATGAATCTAGATGGCATCGTGGAATTAAATGGTTAACTTCAAAGACAAACAGGGGTAATGTTTTTTATGAGGGATTGATGTTCATTTCAACTCTTTTACTGATCCATCTGAATTGTTTACTGTGGAAAACACAGGCAAGCTTCTTTTCCAGTTTTATCTTTTCAAAGATATTATTTAATTCCATTGTTTTATTTATCAAATTCACCTTCTTTTCTATTAGCTGCGAATGAAGCATACTGCGAAGATGGTTTCGTTTCTGCTAGAGAATATTACTGTTATCGGCTCCAAATGAGAGAAAATGATGAATCTATGCTACTCCATAACTTCATATTGCTTCAACAATTTGTTGTGGGAACTTATATAAAGATTGAAACATCTCGACTTGATTTCCATAGAAAAAGACAGAATGAGATACGGATAGAAATACTGCAAGGTGTTTTGGATAGTGTTGGTGTTGGTCAAGCAGAAGGTTCAAGAATTGGTCGTTGAGTTGTATTCCCAGCTTCATTTATTGGTGGTCCAAAGGACATGAAATGACGTTATCTTGATGCAATGACTTTGGTACAAAAGTATGGTAAACCTGATATTTTTCTGACCATGTTGCAACCCTAAATAGAGAGAGATACAAGATAATCTCAAATTCATGAAAAACCACAAGATAGACCAGAGTTATTAGTTAGAGTATTTAAAGCTAAATTTGAAATACTCAAAAATGAGTTGATCAAAAAACAAATCTTTGGAGATGTGGCCGCATTTGTTGATGTTATTGAATTTCAAAAGCATGGATTCCCTCATGCTCATTTATTATTGATACTTAAGCCATATTCTAAATTGTTAAATCCAGACTCATATGATCAAATCATATCCGCTGAAATGCCAGATCCTAATCAAAATTTGCGATTATATTCTCTTGTCATTAAACATATGATTCATGGTCCTTGTGGTTTTATAAATAAAGATTGTCCTTGCACGAGAAACAGTGCCTGTAAAAATCATTATCCCAAGAATTTTTCTCCTTTTACTGTTCATGGTGAGGACAGTTATCCATGATATAGACGAAGAGATGATGGTAGGAAAGTTAAAATTTGCATACATGAGATTGATAATAGATGGATGGTTCCTCACAATCCATATCTCTTGATGCTAATTAATTGTCACAAAAATGTTGAAGTATGTTTAACTGTGAAGCTTGTCAAGTACTTATACAAATATGTTTTTAAGGGCCATAACCTTGTGAACTTTAGTATTTTCGATCAACAGATCACAACTGATATTGATGAAATAAGTAATTTCCAAGAAGGCCGTTGGATTTCACCTCCTGAAGCTTTATGGCGTATATATGAATTTCACCTAGCTGAGATTAATCCATCAGTTTATATACTCCAGGTTCATCTCCCAGATCATCAGTTTATTTCCTTTGACAGAAATGCAGATCTTTTCTATTTGTTGAGAAAAATTGACTTCTCAAAAACAATGCTCACTAAAATTTTCAAGATGAATTTGACAAATAAAAAGGTAGAAGAGATGAAATGTTTATATAAAGATTTTCTGGAATATTTTGTTCGGAATTGGAAAACAAAAACATGGTCACAGAGAAGTCGAAGAAAAGTTATAGGAAGATTGGTTATTGTTGGCCCTAAAGAAGGAGAAAGGTATTACCTAAAGTTATTACTCACACATGTTAAAGGACCAACATCATTTGATGACTTATTGATTGGTGATGGTGAAAAAATAAGTTGTTTCAGAGAGGCTGCACTACAGTTGGTATTACTAGCGTCCGATTTTTATATACAGTAAACTCTTGAGGAGGCTGTTATGTTTCAAATGCCAACATTGCTCAGACTTTTATTTGCTACGCTTCTGTTCTATTGTTCACCAACTAATCCTAAGTAGCTATGGGAAACATTCAAAGACGGCCTTTGTTCTGACTATCAATATGCTTCTTCCTATAGTACCTATACATATGATGACATCACAAAAATGGTCCTTCAAGATATTAATAAATCTTTGGAGCAAATGGGGAAAATTTTAGCTTATTACCATTTTGCTGATCATCAATTTCGTTGATTATCATGAAAATCAAACTAAAGAAATACAAAGTGAGAAGAGTATACAAGTTGATCCAGAAGACGTATTATTACAATCAAGGTTAAATAATGAACAGAAATGCATATTTGATTTGATACTAGATTCAGTTTTGACTTCAAGCAGCAGAAGTGTTTTTATTAATGGTCCTGGTGGAAATGGGAAAACTTTCTTCTATCAAACTCTCCTTGCAAACTTACAGTCATAAGGACATATTGCAATTGTTGTTCCTACATTAGGTGTTGCAGCGTAGGTCTTTCCTGGTGATAGGACAACTCACTCAAGATTGAAAATCCCGCTTGATTTTTCAAAGAAAAAAGTTTGTCAATTAAGTAAGCAGAGCAGTATTGGAAAATTTGAATGTAGTCTTATCTTATGGGATGAAGCTTCCATGGCAAAACGAGAAGCTATTGAAGCATTTCATGATTTGCTTTAAGATATCATAGATTCTAATGAACCTTTTGGACGAAAAATTGTTGTGTTTGGTGGTGATTTTTGTCAAACATTACCCATTATTGACCAAGCTGCAAAACAACAACTGATTGGTTCAAGTATTCTAAATTCACATCTTCGGTGACAGATGCTTAAATTCTCTTTGACGATCAATATGAGAGCTATATCAAATCCAGCCTTTTGTGAATTTTTATTACATGTAGGAGAAGGCACCGAACCAGTTGATGAGAAAGATCAAATATCATTACCAAAACAACTGATTATTCCTTATGATAGCAAGGACGAGTCTCTTAACAGGTTAATACATTCTTCGTTATATATTTTACTTTCCTTTAAAAAAAATACAAATACATCTTTCTGATGCACCTTTACCTCCACCAGGTTACTTGAAAACGTCTTCCCTGACCTAAGCTTGTATTCATTTGATCTATACCAGATGATAAATAGATGTGTGTTGTGCCCAACAAACAGCTGTGTTGATGAAATTAATGAGATCATGATTAATAGATTGTCAGGAAATATGCATTCATACATGAGTTCTGACAAAATAGTTGACCGAAGACATCAAGCAGATTATAAAGATTTTCCAAATTCTTTAAATCCAAAAGGCCTACCTCCGCACAAACTTTAACTCAGAAGGCTCCCCCATTATGCTCCTAAGAAATTTGAATCCAACTGAGGGTCTATGCAATGGGACAATGTTGACATGAAGCCAACTAAAAGATCATACAATGTTGGGACCCGATCTCGAAATCGGACCCCAACCAAAAAAGCGGAAACGAAAAGACTAAAGAGTTTGCGGAAGCGGAAGAATCGAAAGCAAAATGAATTCAAAAGCCAATCGAAGGGCTCAAAAAATGTAAACAAAAGCGAAAGCGCTAGCTCAGATAAAAACGAAAGTGAAAGGACAACAATGTAAAATACGAAACGATGAATGGAAGCGAATCGAATTCGGAAACAAACGAAAACGAATTCGAACTGATACAAATTTCTGACAAATCAAAGCGGATCTGACATCCGAAGCGTGAACAAAGAAACTATTGCGTTGGAAGCCTTAGACTAAAACAAATTTGAATATCGGTATAAATCCGAAACCGATATAAATTTTTTTTTCTTCTTTCTTTTTCATTCTTATTCATTCCTTTCATCTTTATCAATCTTATACAACTCAAAACAACACAATTTCCCATTTGGAAACTTAACCATTCCAATCTCACTATCTTTTGCCATATATTTTCCATAATCTC
>JANZLC010000202.1:34025770-34043830 GCA_026413385.1 Erythroxylum gracilipes
CTTTATGATTAATAATTAAATAATTAAAATGCACAAAGATAAATAATGCCTTTTATTGAATAAAACAAAATTTTATATAATTAAAGTACAACCATAAATTGGCTGCAAGGGCATATACCAACAAATTATGCTTCACATAATTTAACAAGAAGAGGCTTATGCTCTCTCTCTCTCTCTCTTTTTCAAAAAAAAAATTGAATGGAAAGAGGGGGTATTTATGTAGAATCTTGTATACCCAGTGAACAATGCCTATGAAAAGTTCTTAGCAACAGCAGGTAATGTTTATCTCAAGCAAAAGGATTAGATGGGGGCGAGAGAGGCTGCACTGGGGAGTTTGAAGCAAAGGTTTGAACTTCTCAAGGTGACTTGTGATGCGGGAGAGATTAGGGTCGAAGGCTTGGTGCATGAGATGAGGCCACTGGTTCAGATGACTAACGGGTTTCCACCTATTACAGCTCTCTGGTTGGAGCAGATGAGTAAAGCCGTGAGGTGGTACAAGTACTACTTTTGCTGCTCCTTCAGGACATTTACATGATTCTGCTAAGATTCCTCAACATGCTCACAAAGTCATATTTCTCAGGTTGCTGATATGCATGTGTTTTCCAGGGACGTTATGATTATGATTCTTTTAAATTCGTTAACTATTAAAGGTCATATAAATAACACGTACGAGTGTGAGTAAACTCTTAAAAAGTACTCCATAATAGTCCTCAAATCTCGCGCAGAATGCAGGTTAGTATTTATAGGGCTCCTGTTTAGTTTTATGGTATCTTATTATGTCCAATAAATTTTATTCATTTATTTATGTGGGTCTTGTATAAGTTCCACATAAATAAACGTGGAATCCGCATAAATAAATGACTGAAATTTACTAGACACAATAAAATACTATAAAACTAAACAGAAGATCTGAACTCTATTTATAAATTAATAACTTAGGACTTGTCAGATACAGAACCAATGGGATGTTATGATTCTATGAAAAGTTGATAGATAGATGAGCTGTTATGATTTTGCAAAGGTGGGTGATAATTAAATTTTTATTGAATATATAAAATTAATTAAGTTAGCTTTACATAACAATTTAAGTTATCGTCATGAAATGGTCACTTAATACACATATCTTTTCGTTTAAGAAAAAGTTTGTTATATTATTATTTAGTGATTATAACAAATATTATCTAGTCAAATAAAAAATATTTAATTATGATTCACTGATAACTACGTATGATTATATAGTTATAACGCTCCCAATCTCATCAAATAAATGGAAGACACAACTCAGGCCCGGCCTTAAACATATGAGCCGCCCAACAAAAGCTGAAACTGTGCTACAACAGTCCTGTACATGTTGATACGTGTATTGAGCCATATTGCCCACAAAACTTTGACTTGAATCTCAACATCTTATCCTCACTTGTTCACTCGAAATCTTACACCTTTCAACTTGAAAGAACCAAAAGTCCAGGTAAGCGGTAAGCGTCGACAGCTGTTGCACAAAATAGATAAAGCATTCCTTTCAGATGTAATGTAACAATTCGCTGAATATCTTGTATAATTCATTGACTTTTGAAGTTTGAACCCAAAAATCGAACCAAACGGACCTCGTCCGAACTCGAAAATTATAAATAAAACAATGTTTTTAAAGATAAAATAATATTCTTTTTTAATTTTAAAATAAAAATGTTCTAACATTTGCCGCCCGAACCCATTGCCACATACTTCCACGAGTCAGACTCTAGTTCCGCTAATAAGCTACATCAAAACCACACAGTAACACAGAGTTGCGCTGTCACTTGAAACATAAAACGTAGTGGACCGGTAGGTAGAAAACGATCAAAGCCTTGGTACTTTATTTTCTTTTTGTTATGTGCAAAGGAAATAAAAACATGAAATTAGAAACAATATACGTAATGGAAACTACAAGTAAAATATTAAATACTATATATATATATATATATATATATATATAGATATATATATATATAAACTCTTTCCTGATTGACAGATATCCAAGTCCGTCTGGCTTGTTCTGCTAACAAGGTTATCAACTTTATTGTTCTTCTTGGTTTTGCGATCTGGGTAGTAAATTCTCTATATGGAATTTGCCGTTTCTGTTTTAAACGATTAAAAGAAGGCAACCATTATTAGGAAGTTAGCACTTCAAACTCAATTTGGCACTATCTAGGAATCGGATCAATTTTTGTTGTGTATATGTGTATTATGCGTTCTATGATTATTTAGTTTTACCGGATGATTTTAGGCTGATGGTCTCTCTTTGTCTCGGCATTCTTTATCTGTAGGGTAATGGATTCGGGATGTCAAGTGCAGAGAGTTCATTCTAACTGTAACCGGGTAAGTGCGGGAGCTTTCAATTAGCTGGCCTTATGTTTACTAATTTAAGTTTGTTTCGGCTGTCTGTATTTGTTTGGTCTATCGAGTGCTACTTTGCCTTTTGTTTTGGATTGATTAAATTCTGTTGTATGGTTCGTAATTTGGCATATTACCGTCGGCTTCAGCGGAAAGTTGTTCCTGGGTCAATTCCATGCCCGAAAAGATTAGATATTACTTTGTTCGAAGAATACTAGTCTAGTGCAAACCAACTCTCAGTAACAATAGAAGAATTAGCCGTTGTAATCCCCTTGATGTCATTAAACACAATAGCTTTCGTATTGGTTATTCTTCTTTCGCTTGGATTTCTGCTCTATGAATTTTATATTTGTGAAGAATGGGCTTATTTTCAATTCTTATACTGCTTATAAAATGATATGTCGAGTGATAATTGTGTTGGACTCCTTTCCAGATTCAGAGACTGTAGCAAGGGAAATAAGTTTGATTTTGTAATTGCTTTCAATTATCATTTGAATTCATTAACCTGGAGAATTATTTTTTCAGAAGGGGATACATTGAAGAGGAAAGATCTATCAAGTAGTTTTTGGCCATGTTACTATTAACAAAATGGAAAATCTGTGTGACAGGCTGGACCTATTCTTTTGTTTTATGTGTTTTCTTTTGTTTTTTATTTCACTCCTATAAGTGGAAGTTTAGTTTAGTAATGCACACCGGTGTGACATATGATCTTAAGAATGTAATGTTGATATAGTAAACAGTAACTTTGTTGAACTTAGATGTTTATTTTGGTTATTAAGGTTTGTGCAGATGAGCAATCTTGGTCTTCGACTATTGTGGCATTTTGTACATCTTCTTGTCAACTTGTGGTACTTTGGAGTTAGTGTAGCTGGGAAACTTGAAAGTTATGTAATCTCTTGTGGGCTGCTGAAGCGTTATAATGATCTTAAAGTTGATCATATCAAGTATCTTGCTATTGTGGTTGAAAGTGAAGATGCTTATCAAATCGATAAAATTACTGAGCTTTTGCAATGGTTGGAAGCCACTGGTGTGAAAAACTTATGCCTTTATGATGTGGAAGGTAAGATGTGAGAATCTTTGAAAACATAGTTGTTACGATGGTCTGCTATTGCAATGTTAATGTAAACCCCAAAAAAATAATATCCAGTTCAAATGTGAAACATTTTGTTGTTGGACTTCCTTTTTGTTGTTTTAGGGATATTGAAGAAATCCAAGAAATCCATCATAGAGAAGCTAAAAAATGCAGTACTTCTTGAGGTAATACCATTTATCTCTATCGATAGAGTATCTTTTCCTTTCAGTTTATTTTCATTTGTTATTTGGTTGCTATTGTAAAGTTCTCATTGTTACTCATCAGCTTACTGCATTACCAAAACCACTTTTCCTTTTTTTGCACATTTTTTATCAGTTGAGTTAAACCAACAATTTTGATTTCGTCTACGAACTTGTTTATATGGCTTTGATGAATTTGTTACAACCAGCTCTGGTTAGCTTTTGGATGTGTGCGTGTTTTAGTTGTTTTTTGTTATCCAAATGAGTTGTATATTCAGAAAGATGCTCTTGGAAGCTCTCCATTTTGATGATTTTTGTGGGAATCAATATTGAACATGAGATCATGCTTAGAAATGCCAGCGTCAATGGTTGAGCTTTATCCAACCAATTTCTGGCTTTTACAGGAATATGACGAAGAAATTTTACTGAAGGAACAGAACCATATGACTTTGGAGTTCGCTTCAATCTCTGATGGAAATGAGATGGTGGCTAAGGCTGCCAATCTACTTTTTGTGAAGTATATGAAATTTGCAAGTAGTAGTGCAGAAGGTGAAATATTTACGGAAGCTCATTTGGGGGAGGCACTCAGGACTATAGGTTAGCACAACTTCTTAGATCTGCGTAGTAACTTTAGAGTGAATTCTTATCATTTTTTGATACTCACCTCTATAGAAATTAATTTTGTTATACCAATAGGTTGCAAAGGACAAGATCCTGATCTGATGTTGGTGTATGGACCTGTAAGATGCCACCTGGGTTTTCCAGCATGGAGAATTCGGTATACTGAAATAATGTACGTGTTCTAATTTTATATGCAATTAAGTTAATGATGTCGTCATTAATACGTGAGGAATCCTATGAAAGTGTGGTTTCCCTGTGCCCTAAGTTATACCTTCTATTTCTGCGACAGACATATGGGACCCTTGAAGTCTATGAGATACGGTTCTCTAATGAAGGCCATTCACAAGTTCACGCTTGTGCATCAGAACTACGGTAAAAGAATGATCTCTTCTTTATATATGTAAAAAAAGGTCATTAATAGTAACAAATTTATGAAAAGTTGGTTTCTTTTTTTCTTTGACAGGTAAATAGATACTACGTTAGAAATTTGTTGTAATTTAATTTTCTCCACAGAGGAATGCATCTGTTGATGTGATGTGATGAATACCTTATGAAGCAGTTCTTCTTTAGTCGTATTTGTTAACAGAGCTTCTACCCTCTGCTGCTGGTTGTCAATCTATCATCCATTCGACTTGATCAGAATTGGGGATAGCAATAGAAGAATGGAAATTTGTGGAATCTCATTTGCTGTTCTTATTAACGATCTTCTACAATCACGAAAATTGGAGATGAAATTGAAAGACAACCTAATCCTGAACAGAAAGAGCTAGGAATAAGTGTTCGCCAAACCAACGCTAGTACTGCTTTAAAATTTGAACGTCGTAGAATAAACCAACAAGCTGTTACAGGTGAAGTTGTGGTTTAATCTTGTTCTACAGCTTTAATTTTAATCTTGTTTTCTTAGAAAGGAAAAAATTATGATGCTAGATAAGATTATGCGTTATTAAGAAGAACCTGGTTGAAGAAATGAGCTAATATAAGATTAAGATGCAAGACTGAAAGCAACAATCTTTTCGGATGTTTGTGGCTGTAAATATGTTGGTTAAGCAAAAGGTATTCTTAGTAACCATAGCTTATGAATTTATCTTGTTTATTGAAACAGAGTGGATTGCATAGCTGATTGGTAGGTCGTGCTGTACCACGACTTCCCATTTCTTTGGAGTATCACCACAAAAACGTCTTAAATAGGTCTCCAGTTTTTTGTTTATAGCCTTCGTCTGTCCGTCCATTTGCCGGTGATACAAAGTTGAAATTTTCAGTTGTACACGTTGAAGTTAAACGTCTCACTCCAAAAGCTACTCAGAAAGGTGGGTTCTCTGTCGCTAGCTACCGTCTCCAACATTCCACGAAGCTTAAACACATGATTAATAAAAAGTTGAGCAACCTCTTGAGCTACGTACGGATGCATTTATTCACATAATTCCTCGCATGTCTGGCGATATTTTTATAGTGAAACAAATTCTAGATTCTTTTAATTATTGCCGGAGTGGCCTCCCTGAGGTTAATCATGTGCCAAGGTGATCAATTTCCTTTGTAGCTCTTGATCATTGCTTATAACCAGGCGCCCTTTCTAGCATAGTAGCCCCTGCATTTCCTTGATTGCCTTCAATCCTTCGTATAAGATCCTGTACCAAATTATCCCTCTTCCATCCTTGTCTGCTTTCTTCCCAAGGGGGTGTTTGAACTTGGGAAACCGTCATTGTTAGCAGCTCCATACTAGAGAAACATGAGAGGGCATCTACAGCTTGGTTCTCCTTTTCGCTCCTATAGATAATTTCAAAGTCATACACCATTAACCTTGGTAACCAATGTTGGTCACGATTCTTTGTTCTAACAAGTATTTGAGGCTCTTATAGTCTGTTTGAACCTTGAACGGCTGTCTGCAGAGATAATGGTGCCAATGTTTGATTCCTTTAATGATGCTTAAGAATTCTCTCTCATATGTCGATAATCCTGCATGTTTTGGAGCCAATGCTTTACTTAAAAATGCAATCAGGCGTTGTTCGCAATACTGCTCCAACGCCATTTTCGCACGCATCTGCTTCAATGATAAAAGGTAATGAAAAATTGGGTAATGCCAACACTGGTGCCAATACAAGTGCCACCTTGAGTTGATCAAATGCATCTTGCAGCTCCACTCCCCAATCCTAAATTCCCATTGAATTTTTATTCAGCAATTCAGTCACCATAATCCCTTATAAACCTTCTATAACACCTTGTTAACCTTACAGTTCCTCCAATGAATTTGATTTGTGCCATTACTGAATAGTTTTAATTTTTCCTTCATCCGTCGATACTCCTTAAGCTAAAATATAGTATCCTAGATAATTTATTTGTCGCGATCCAAACTTAAAATTAGACCCTTTGATAAAGAGTTGGTTCATGCTGAGCACCTATAAAATTTGTTCAAAATGGGTTAAATGTTGCTTAAAAGTCTCATTGTATATAAGTATCATAAACAAAAAACCTATAGAATTTTCCTCAAATATGGTCTAAATGTCTCGTTCATGAGGCCCCGAAATGTGAATGGTGCATTGGTGAGTCTGAAGGGCATTACTAAGAATTTGTAGTGCCCTTCGTGCATTCTAAATACTATCTTTGGTATGTCACTCTCCTTCACGCGTATTTGAGGGTATCCCAAACTCAAATCGACCAGCTGGATCCTTCGAGTTCATCCAATAATTCCTCGATTAGGGTACTGGGAATTTGCTCTTGATAGTATACTTGTTTAACTCGCAATAATCAACACACATTCTCCATGTTTTTTCTTAACCAATGCAACAAGAGATGCAAATGGACTCAAGCTGTGCCAAATCAATCCTTACTCTAGGAGCTCTTTAACTGCATTTTTTTATCACATCTCTCTATAAGGTCTGACGTTTATTATTTCTATACCATCTCGTAACCGAATGTCATGATCATGTGTTCTCTGGGGAGGAAGTTGTGTCAGTTCCTTGAAGAGTTCACTATATTCTGCCAGTCTATTCATCTCATTCATTGTCAGAGGGTTGTCCAGTAAGCCTAACTATTGCATTTGCAATTCGATGGGATAAGACAAATGCATCATATATAGAGATCCTCCTCCAGAGTGATTCACCAATTTGTTAAACCCTTTTTCCTATAGTAGACTCTTCTTGTTTCCCTATCAATATTATCCTATTGCCTTCAAGATTCATACCGAAAATTGCAATCATTAAAGAAACTCATGATATCAAATCTCTAGATAAGGTAATTAGGATTCTTACAAACTTTAAGATGAATTTGTTGAGAGATAAACGTGAGAAGAACAAAGGATTGACATTGCAAGTCAAGGTTGGAAACATCGTAATGATTTGGGAGAAGAATATGATGAGAATGAAAAGATGATGTTATTGATTAAAAAATTCAGCAAGTGGTTAAAGAAAGTGAAGAAGGATAGACCTGAGTTTAGATAGAACGATGGGAGTTCAATGAACAACAACGTCAAACAATAAAAGAGCTATAATTTCAGCTTGCCATTCAATGGTTTTTCCAGCTAAATTTTATGTGCTTGATATGTTTTCTGAAGTTGTGCAGGATACCTCCTTAATTCTCGAGCGGCCTTTCTTGAGAACTGCTAGTACCATGATCAGCATGAAGGAAGATAAGATCAACATGGAGGTAGGAGATCAACAGGTAAGCTTCAATATATATGAAGCTATGAAGCACCCTCATGAGGACTATTCGCTTCTATGAGTGAATATGCTTGATGTTGTTTTTGATGATGCATGCTCGGAAATTGAATTGCAAGAGGATTCCTTTGATTATGATTTATGTTCACTTGAACTTGGGGAAAGGTTTTCTATTAATATTTCAGGTGATTCAGACTTCGCAAAAATTGGCGTTGATATGGAAATAGCTGAAGGCATTGTACCTCACTACAAATGTTTCATCAAAGAAAAGCAGGAAGGTTTGGCCTAGGCTGCTGCTGCACTGGATCACCAGGAAGCGGACCTCACGTCGGAGGAAAGAGGGAGTGATCTTTTCTCTCTTGAACTTCATAAATTGATTCCTTTTATTGTGCAACCTCCTGTGCTTGAATTAAAACCCTTACCCACTACATTAAAGTATGTCTTTCTTGAATTTGATGAGCGATTACCTATCATAACTGCCAATACCTTATCTAACATTGAGGAAGAGAAACTCCTAAATGTTTTGAGGGAATATAAGAGGGCTATAGGATGGACTTTAGCAGATATACCTAGAATTTGCCCTGCTATTTGCACACATAGGATCTTGTTGAATAAGGGTTCCAAGTCTGTAAGGCAACCTCAAAGAAGACTAAACCCACTGATTTTAGACGTAGTTAAGAAGGAAATCACCAAATTGTTAAGTGTCAGGATAATATATCCCATTTTCGATAGTGAGAGGGTTAGTCCAATACACGTATTTTCGAAAAAGAGTGGGATCACGGTGGTCAAAAATGATAAGGATGAGCTTATGCAAAATTCATGATGTGTATGTATAGATTATTGACGGCTAAATGATGCCACACGAAAGGACAGTTTCCCCTTACCTTTTATTGACCAGATGCTTAAAAGGCTAGCTGGCAAATCACACTACTGTTTTTTAGATAGTTTCTCGGGGTACTTTCAAGTACCTATCACACAAGAGGACAAAGATAAAACTACCTTTACATGTCCTTTTGGCACCTTTGCATATCAAAGGATGCCTTTTGGTTTATGTAATGCTCGAGGAACTTTTCAGCGTTGTGTGATGGCTGTTTTCTGTGAATTCTTAGAAGAATGCATGGAAGTTTTTATGGATAATTTCACAGTTTATGGTGATTCTTTTGATGCTTGTCTCTGTAGTCTTGCAAAAGTTTTAAAAAGATGCATCGAGAAGAACTTGATTTTGAACTTTGAAAAATGTCATTTCATGGTCAATGAAGGTATAGTGCTAGGCATTTAATTTCTAGCAAGGGGATTGAAGTTGATAAAGCTAAAATTGAGGTTATATCTTCTTTGCCTTATCCTGTTTGTGTTCAGATATCAAATCATTTTTAGGTCATGCAGGATTTTATAGGCGGTTCATAAAAGATTTCAGCAAACTTGCATTGCCTCTTTCCAAGCTTTTACAAAAAGATGAAAATTTTGAGTTTGATGATTCTTACAAGAGTGCCTTTGACACATTAAAATTAAAACTCATTTCTCCACCCATTTTAGTTGCTCCTGATTGGAACCTATCTTTTGAGCTTTCATGTGACGCTTCTAATTGTGCTGTAGGGGCTATGTTGGGCCAACGAGAGGAGAAATTGGCAAGAGTTATCACTTATGCCTCGAAAACACTAGATCCAGCTCAAACCAACTATACAACAACCGAGAAAGAGCTGTTTGCAGTAGTCTTTGCTTTAGAAAAATTCAGACAATATCTATTAAATTCACATGTAATCATTTTTACTGATCATGCAGCTATTCGATATCTCCTAAATAAACCACAGTCGAAGCCTAGATTGATACGGTGGACATTGCTTCTTTAAGAATTTGATATTGAGATAAAGGATTGGGCTGGTGCGATAAATCACGTAGATAACCATTTGAGCAGGCTACCTGACAATACATAGGGAGTAGACACTTTTGAACTGACTTGTGATTCTTTTTTTGATTCAGTTCTATGTTCTTCAGTTTTCAAAGAACCTTGGTATGCATATATCGTCAATTATCTTATGACTAGACTAACTCCTTTTATGTCTCAAGCGCAGGTTCAAAAGTTGAAAAGCAAAGCTCAGCATTACATCTGGGATGAATCTGATCTTTGGAGATTGTGCAATGACCAGGTAATCCGAAAATGCATACCTAATGAGGATTGTTGAATTCTATTTGGAACTCTGCCCTCTTCATTCCTCTAGCTAAATCTAGGGTTGGCCTTTCATCCCTCATTGTAAGTGTTGGAGTAAGGGTCCCATTTCTGGTTCGGTCTTCCTGGGTACACTGCGGACACCTCTTTATACCGACCTGGGAAAACACTGGATATGTGCATTACCAACCTACAAGTATCACAGCTGGGTGCGGTAAGATCCATAGAAGATGATGGGTGCCGCACATTCATGTTCTTCAATTCGGTAGTGATGAAAGATAATTGTGAAGTGATTCTATTTTCCAATGAGTCAACCTTAGACTCCAAACACTCCATTCTTTTAGCTTGGGTTGTTGAAGCTCCTAACTCATGTACTCCCCAGGTATCCCTCACACTATATTGTTGGTGATTCAGGGTCATCTTTTTAATCAAATCTGATGCTTTCGAAGCTGTAAGATCAATCAAAGAACCTCCCGATGTCGCATCCAACATACCTTTCTCCTGACTCTTCAACCCATCATAAAAGTATTGCACTAACTGCTCATCCGGTATCTGGTGATGTGGGCATCTGGACAGTAGATCTTGGAAGCTATTCTAGTAATCGTAAAGGGATTCATCATAATCTTGCTGAGCTGAATAAATCTCCTTCCTCATCGATGAAGTTTGGGAAGCTAGAAAATACTTCTCCAAGAAAGCTTTCCTCAAATTTTCCCAGCTATGGTAGGCGTTCGCTACATGCCTCGGGAGACTCATGTACCACTCTCGTGCTTTTCTTTCCAGTGACAAATGAAAAACCTTCCATAAAACTTGATCAAGGGAAGCTCCCACTGGCTTCATACTTTGGCAGATCATAGACAAGGATTGTAAATGCATGTAGGGATCCTCTCCTGCCAAGACATGAAATTTAGGAAAGGAATTAATCAGTAATCCTTTCACTTCAAAATTAACATCAAAATTAGAGCAAGCAGCAGTAAATGGATCATAGTTCACTTCAAAAGTTGTTGCTTCCCTAATGGTTCTCCATCTTTGATTTCCATTATTCTCTCCTACTCTTTCATGCTCATCATTTCCTCCATTATCTCCATTTCTAGGTTGGTTGGCATGAAAGTTGGGATTTTGAATAAAAGCTAGGTTCTCAGCCATGATAACTCTTTCTCTCGACTCACTTCCACTAGTTGGCTGACTTGACTCCTCTTCCTCAACTACCTTACTTCTCTCTTGTTCTTTCCTCTCTTTTCTAAGCTTTCTTAAGTGTCTCTCAATTTCAGGTTGGAAAGGAACAAGTCTAGTTCTACAAGGCATGCACAGAAATAATTCAAATAAAAGAAATGGTAATAAAATTGACTCATAAGCACACAAAATCAATTAAAAGGTGCGATGTGAAGGATGCGAGTGTATGGTGTGTAAGAGTATGTATGAAGATGTGTATGTATGGAAAATTGCTAAGTATGAAAAATCCAACTGTGAAAGTATGCTTTGTTTATGTTTTCAAAATTTATGCTATGTAAAGAGAAATTAAAAACTTATACTATTGACAAGTACGAAAGAAAACTATCCAAAATGAAATGTAAAAAAAGGTTCCTATTATCAATGATAGTCAAAAATGACAACAGCTAACCTAAAGAAAACCAATTGCTTGGTTTCCCAACAACGACGTCATTTTGATCTGAGCATTTTGTCCTTGGGTTATTCCCTTAGATACCGAATCAAAAATTTAATTCCAATGATTGCAATATAGAGTGCAACCTCTGGTCGTCTCACTTAATTGAAACCTAGCGCAAATGATCTAAGCTAGCCTAATTGTTAAGAAATGCAAACTAAATTGATAAAAGGGGGAAGGGGGGGTAGATCATTGGTAAAAACTTTACTAAATTGACTAATTGAAAGAAAAGTGCATAAAAGATATTTTAGATTTTTGGGAAAGAAAGTTTAAAAACTCAAACGATAATCAAATTGATAAAATCCTCTTGGAAACGAGCTTTGGCTATCATAGTTTAAAACAAATCTTTTTGGGAGAAAAAATCACTAAGTTTCCAAATGATGAACCTTAAAGAACTCTTTAAGTCCAAGGTTTTAATCAATGAACTCCATTTATCAAAACCTTGTTAAATGCATCTTAGTGTGTGTTAATGGATAAGCTAATGCAAGTGGTCAATATGGATCAAGCATAACCTCAATATCAAACACAACTAGGTAGCTAAAAGAGAGTAACACGATCACCAAAAAGACATATATAAAACTTCATATATTAATCATCTAAGTTCTACATAATCAAATCCACAACACAATACATTGTTCAACACTTGATTAAACTCTAATCAAGCAATATAACTACAAAGTAATAAATCCTAACTCAGAAGTTCATAACAATGTAATTAAATGTGACAATGTAAGACTACTCCCCTTTGAAGCACATCGAACTCAAGCCATCGCTACATCTTGAAGAGGAAGTGGTGTTTTAGCCAAGCATAACTTTGGGAATCCTCACAATTGTAAGCACACCGAAGGTATCCAGAGCAGCAGCAGCAGATGATGAAGTGAACGGGAAAAAAGGACGGAGTTGATGGATGAAGGTCGAGAGTGAAAGGAATGGGTGTCAGCTAAGAAGTGTGAAGTCTTTCTGTGTTCTCTCGATGATTGTCTATAACCTAATTTGGTAGGTTTTTAAGTGATGGATCAGTGGGTCGGCTTGAACAGTGAGAGAATTTTCCAAATATGGTTCGAGTTTCGACAGTTCGCCGTGGCTACAGATAAGTTTCACCCCGGCGTACTTTTCCCGTAAGGTTTTTGCTTTTGCTGGATTCTTCGTCGCTACGAAATAATTAATTTACACCGCGGTGAACTTTTCCCGAAAGTTAGCCCAAATTCTTCATATTTCACCACGGCGACAGGTCTATTTTGCCTTGCTCTTGTTTTCAACATTTTGACTCCTTTCTCCTTGAGCTTCCTACAATCAATAATAGCAATTTGCAGTATCAATTGTCCTCAGAAAAATTAATAATGCAATTAATGTCAATTTGTAACAATTTTTACTATCAAATTGCATAAAATACAAACACACACTCAAGGATTAATTTAAGCACAAAAATCAAGAATTAGGAGTCAAAAAATATATCAAAAACCATGAAAGTGTCGCCAATTTATATAACAACTTGGGCTCAATTAAATTCTTCCACACTTAGACCTTTGTACTCCTGAACAAAGTTTATAAGAGTCAAAGAGGCACAAGTGTAAAAGAAAAATTCTGACCATGCTCAAAACAATAATAGGAAATTGGCAAAAATCACTTTCTCAGAAATCAATCAAAGCAAACTAAAAGAGTGCTAAGAAAATAAACACTAAAAGAGTTTAATCCAAGAGATTGAACAAAAGAGATTTCACTTAAGGTAAAGTGTTTCCTCTCATCTCACTTGTATTTAGGGATATTTCCACTCTAAATCTGCTTAATCCATTCTCTACCATAGGCTTATGACAGTCCTATTTCTCCACTACAAGAACTATAATTTCGAAAATCAAGAGGACTTTTCAGGGTTGTAATGTGCAGAAGGCTAGATGAAATAGATGAAGAAAGAAAAAGTATGAATACATGTACTACAATTATGAAATGGATGTCAATAGTTAAACAATATTGACATAAAAAAATAACTTTTTTTTCAACATAAGTATAACGCATACATATATATATTTGATACTGCTTGTACTTTTTCTTTTTCTTTCTTTTCTTTTCCTCTTTTTTTAGAACACAATTTTTTGTATGTGTGAAAAACTAGAAGAAAATGTAAAATAAACTATTGACACCATATAAAGATGCGTGCATGTGCTCATAAATAATGGCTCAAGGGGCTAGCAATGGATAAGTGTTTGTGGGACTGTGTTTGTGTGTATCATATTAACAAAATTCTAATTCATAAAGCTTTGATTAAGAATTGAAACAAGTTCTAGAGAGATATGAAATAAGTAGATACACGCAGGAATTGAAAAAATTTAGGCCCAAATATTCTTCCAACAAGGGTAATATCTCAATGAACAATCTCAAGTCTTTAAAACATAAAGTGCTACTTTGCTAGTATACGTTCATTTACTTTGTGTTAAAAAATTGGAAGTAAAATTAGCAAATACTGACTATCTTTTAAAGAATGGGAGGTATTTTCAAAAACTCAAGTATAACTTTGAAACTTATAAATTCTTTGAGAAACAAGAGTTACAAGAGTCGAGTGTGGAAAATTTGATGAATTGAGGCAAAAATTTTGAACAAAAATCATTTATGCAAAGATATGTCGCGAAACCAAAGTATGCTGCGGCGAACTATATTGTTCACCAACTTCGCCGAGGCGAACTACTTGCGGCGAGAAAGTAGTTTGCCACGGCGAAAGACAAGCATATGGCTGCGGCGAAGGTCAAGTACGTGGCTGTGAAAAACAATATAAGCTCAATTTTTCACAATCACCAAGTTTAAAAATTTTAACATTATGCATGATTGACTAACTCCAACGTATAAATGGTCAAAATGGAGCACAAACAAGAATAAAACAATGAGAAAAGCTCCCCCACACCTAAACAACACATTGTCCTCAATGAAAAAGAACAAGGAATAGAGAAAGTATTAAAGTGAAAAGGGAAGGCACACAAAATTAAAAAGAGAAACAAGTTATATAATTGGTGCAACAATTTGGGCTTTACAAAATGAGCTAGTGATCTGACTAACTAATTAAAACAAAAAGAAGTACAACAAAAAGAAAAGAAAACTACATAAACAAAGCTTGAACTACTCCATCGGGTGATCGAGCGCAGCATCAGAAGGACCGGAGCCAAATGTGCCAGCACCATCAAGGGAATTGCCGTCCTCTGAAGGAAGTGGGAAGTGCAGGTGCGTGGCAATCACTGCATCCATTCACCAATGATACCGGCGATCTTGGTCTAGTTGGGCTGCCACTCACAGAATGGTCTCCTGAAGAGTGTCCACTCGGTGGGCGAGTGCCTATAATGTGAGGGGTGCAGGAGACGCCGGGATGGGAGGGACGTCCTCACGAGTCAAAACCTTGGAATAGGTGACAGCAGGGGTAGGGATAGGAGCAGGTGGTGGGGTGGTAAAGAGAGGGGATTAAGGAGGAGGAGGTTGGAGGCAGGGTTGCTTTAGGCGGACGTAGCGAAAAAGGGGGGCCAGGTCAAAATAACTATCATTATTGTATTCCAGGACCTGATGGGCCCGGAATAGATCGGTGATAAGATGAGGGAAGATAATGGAGTTGGTGAGTTTTGTAGCAAGGATGGATTCGTGGAGGGATGAAGCTATTGCCTGAGCTACATCAACCGACCAGCTAACCATAAGGAGGTAGATGTAGAGGGCTTGTTGTTTGGTGACGAAGGTGAGGTGGGTGGTTGGAAGGATGTTATTGCTGACAAGGCATAGCTAAGGACGGGCCTCAGGGCGGAGGTTAGAAAGCCTAATGTAGCATTGGTAAAATCGGGGTTGATGCCATTCGGCACCCTCAGGACAGAGGGTATGAAGGACATCGTCCTAAGGGTAGTGGTGGATGAGTTAGTCATAGTGGCAGCTAAGGACAGGAGGAAGGTTGTAATGTTCCCTGATGCTGGCGGTGGTGAAGGCTTGGAGGACAGTGACACCTCGGAAATTAATTTCCAAGGTGTTGTGGAAGCAGGAATGAGTATATAAATGACAAATAAATTTGTCATTTCCCTGGTCCCTAGGCTGAACTAAGCCGGTGAGTTGGGACTGGACAAGTTAGAGCATAAAAGGGTTATTGTGTGGGTTGAGAGGAAAAGGTCATTCCCGGATAAACGACCTAGCATCAATTTTCTCGGCCAGGTCAGTGTACTTGGGATCAACTAGAGGGGAGGAAGGAGCAGAGTGAGTAGGGGAAGTGGGTGGCTGAGAAGAGCAGGAAGGATAGGAGGAATGAGATGGTTGGGATGAGCTAGAGGAGAGGGAGAAAGTAGAAGATGAGGTGGGAGAGGCTTGGGATGGATTCTTGGTTCGAGGCATTTTCCTACAGAAAACAAAAATAATAAGAATTAAACAAATTCACTAACGGATAAAAACTTGCTGCGGCGAAAGGTCTTTTGCTGCAGAAAATGATATACTTTTTAATCCGCGGTAAAATATGGGTCACCACGGCGAAACCTATACTCATTACGCCGCGAAGAAACCTTAAAATCTACCATACCGCAGTGAAAGAAGTATCTTCACCATGGCGAACTAACCCTAATGAACAAAATCAAAAATTAAATGGGATCGAAATGAACGAAGGAGAACTTACGAAGAAGGGGAAGGATGAATGTGGAAGCAAGCGACGTAAAAGAAATTGTTGAACGTAACCGAACACAACGAGGAGGAGGCAGTCCATTGGAGAAAGCTGCGGCGTAGATGAAGTAGAAGAAACGAAGGTGGGGGTGGAAGGAGGAGTCATAGGTTTAGAAGGAAAGGGTGGTGAAATGATAAAAAGGAAATAGGACAAAAGAGAAATTTCACCAGGGAAAATTCGTACAGAAAGACTATTCATCGCGGCAAAAGAATTAAAGGACGCCGCATCAATATTGCATGAAGGTGTTGTGCCTCGGCAAAGGATAAGGTCGCCACGGCGAAAGGATTAATTGACGCCGCGACGCATTACACCATGCTGTGGCGAAATTTTCCCAAAGAACAAAAGGAAAAGGAAAACAAGTTCTAATGGATCCTTAGCTTATATGCAATTCTACCAATACAAAACAACATGCAATGCACCATCTACACCAATTTCGTCCATCATTAAAGATGTGTCATGCATCCACTAAAATTAAGAATTCAAAGGAGAAAGAATTATTGAAACAACTAAACCTAAGTCTGACTAAAGCTAAACCTAATCCTACTGATTAAGTTTCTCCCCCACACTTAGTCAACACACTCATGCTTGACAATATCATTCCATCTGCAATCAATATGCACAAATACATTATAAGTGAAAGAAGAGAAATAACCTGGTGCTTAAGGTGGGTCTTTTAACTCCTGAGGGACGTTTGACTCATGCCTATGCTTTTGCGAGGTAACTTGACTTCCTTTTAGCTCCATGCCAACGTCTGCACTCCGTAGCCCACCTGAAACATCAGCAACAAATACTCTCTCCAAGGAATCATTAGTCAAGGGATTCATGGCTCATTCAAATTCAATACATGCATCATCAACAACCATATCAAGCATATTAACTCCTAGGAGCAAATAGTCCTCATGGGGGTGCTTCATCTCTTCATACATATTGAAGCTTACCTGTTGATCGCTACCTCTATTATGATCTTACCTTCTTTCATGCTGATCATCGTACTAGCTATTCTCAAAAAGGGTCACCTGAGAATAAAGGAAGTATCCTGCACAACTTCAGATGACATATCAAGCACATAAAAATCAGGAGGAAAAACTAAACCTTTTACCTGTACCAAGATGTCTTCGATAATTCTCACTGGATGCGTAAATGATGTATCAGCCAATTGTAACACAACAGATGTGGGCTTGATACTCTTAACTCCTAAGGATTGATAAACAGACTTAGTCATCACATTAATTGTAGCCCCTAGATCCAGCAATGCTCTCCCTAGATCCTGAGTGGGGTTTGATCGAAGAAATCTCAGAGAACTTTTATGAAAAAGAACAATTTCTGAATACGGTAGAAACTCCAAAAGCCGATGTTAGGGATTTTAAAACGACTTCTAGAATAGGTGTAATTCTCGAAGTTGTTTTGGTTTTTCCCTCCAAAAACTATTCTTGTGAAAGAAGTTTTCATCTGTAACGTCTTCCACTAACGCCGTTAACTTCTTCGTTCTTCAAACTTTGACTTATGAAAAACCAGACGAATGGTCCGTTAGCATCACCATATTGAGGTTCCGTCTGATTTCCTTGAATCGGTCTTCACTCAACGGTTTGGTGAAAATATCCGCCCACTGATACTTCGTCTCTACGAACTGTAGGCTCACAACTCCTCGTTGAACATAGTC
>JANZLC010000202.1:34043930-34058251 GCA_026413385.1 Erythroxylum gracilipes
AATAATGGAAGTGTAATAAATCAAATTAAATTCAAATCAAATCAATCCTAGGAAATCATCTAGGTTGACTCACTGTATGCTCCAATAAGCTATTTCCTGGATGGTCTGGCAATGTCCAACTGATGTCCTATGTGCTCCTCTAAAACATACACAACACATTCACAAATATCACATGTTTGCATAAATGTACAAGTGTTCTTTTATACACATCAATGTATAGAAAGTATGCCCAATGCATGTTCAATGACAATTCCGGGTATCTTATTGACATTCTCATCATCGAATCGATCAAATATCAAAGCCCTCATTAACGTCATTTGTATTTATAAATTGGATCATAATAAAGTAAATGTGAAATCCATTACATAACTTAATTGGCCACTTTAGATTTTCTACCCATATAATTTCGGGTTAACATTGTATAATTAATCTGATAGGGTAAATGACAAAATTAGGCAATACTTCCTTCTGGAAAGTTGTTCTACAGTGTCTTAAGTTTCTAACTAATCTAAGATCATCCAATTTGATTTAGTATTCTATGAGTTATACACAAATTAACTTAGACTGTAAACATTTGAACTTTTGGCTAGAACATGATCATTCTCTCTTATTGTACAACTCATTTCTTTCAGTTTCGATATCCAAAAATTACAAAATTTATATAAATTTAAAAATAAAAGAATAAGCTATAACTTTTATGAAGACAAATCAACCTAATTTGGCCCACATCAATACAGTTTATTCAATTACCACAGGACATAATTTCTGTCCCTGACAGTGCTTCAGCTTAAGCTACAACTCACTTACATGCCAATTTTGAAATTCTTAGAGGTAGAATTAAAATTCGACCTCTTCACAAAGGTTGTATAAATATGTCTATAGTTTGATATGAATCAAAAATGAACTCATTCAGAAATCTACAGCTCAAGTTATAATTAGAAAATCGAAGCATGATGATGAAAATTTTCCAATTCATAACATCCAGCATACTTCCACACTTTCACCCTATCAATCAATTTCAAATTAATTCAGATAGCTCTAGATTTTTATGTAGAGAAAGAAAAAATTCTTAGGAATCCATTGGTCTAAGTTTCAAGTTATTTTGAGTTTGGATGAAAGAGTTATAGGCAAAAGATTGAGAGTTGTTCAAATAAAAACTCAAGTTTTTAACCCACACATATAAACCATCAACTTTTCTCTCTCAAGCACGCCAACTTCATCTTCTCCACCGACCCAGATCACCGAAACTGCAAATTTTCTTCACTCTTCTTCCTCTCTTCCACTTACCCTATCATCTTTAATTTATAACCTCATATTGTCTCTTTCATTTGCAACTTATCTTATGCTAATACAACTCAAAATACAACATTGGTTATATATATCAAAACCAGAAAGTTTTTAATACTATTCATCATCTTCAACCTTTGTTTACAACACTTTCTGCACTTATTTTGTTTTATGTTTTCTCTCTTTATATATATATTTTTAGTCCTACACATCATAACTCTTATATCTACTTCATAAACCATTCTTTTGCTACTTTCAGCTCAATTGAACCCAACACAAATAAATCAAAAGTCCAAAGTTTTAACATGGTACTGTTCACGTTAGCACATTCATTTCTCTACATCTTTCTTCCTTCTTCATTCCATGTTCTTCTTCTTTTTTTCGTCAATTTAATTCTTCCTAAAACACAAGACCATACCACTCTATATTTTATATAACTCTAACCTTACAAAATTTCATCTTTACCTTTACCCAAACATTTATGCTTGTATTTAGTGAAAACAGAGCATGCTCCCACTTTCACGGATATATGCTTTTGCGTGTTTCATCAAAAAAATTTCCTTTTTTTTTGTCTTCTTCTTCTCTCATCTAGATCTTCCCATTTTCATTACAACTTACTAACAAACTCATTTGAATTCTTTCAAACTTTTCCAAAAACATTCATGCACATCATCAAGAAAAACAGAGCATGAACATGTTAACAACCAACCATTATTTTTTGTAATTATAATAATTTCACTAATCTTCAGTATTGATAATAATGAGCAGAGTTTTGGTGGTTGAAAAGAAATTATAAAGACTCCACAGAATCAAGTAACAGTTTGGTTGGTAAGTTTGAATTCAATGAGAGATCAAAATAGGATATTGAAAGCAAAGGAAACCTAGAGGAAAAAAATTTGGAAGCATTCGGTGTTCAACCAAAAGCTTCTCTCCCTTCTTTAAAGACACCCGTGGCAACATATAATGGGTGTCCCTTGCATGTAAGCCACATGGCTACATGCAAGGCCTCAAATGTTACTATTTTATAGGTCCATAACCTAGTCCAAAAATTTCAAAATAATAATAACACCCTCCAAATAAATTTTTCACGCAAATATCCATAATTCACATTTTTAATCACATTTATAAATTAATTATACCCAAAAATGTCAATGAACGCATGTACAATTTTTTTGTGTTTCAAAAATAAATATTCACATATGTGTGAATATACAATGATGCATGAGCATGAATTATGCTTCCTAATTTATCATTAATCTCTAATAAACACCATTTTAACCCTAATTCAGATAACAGGATGTTACAGTGTATGTGGAGTGACTTAATGTAGCTTGGTGATCGTCTGTTGTAACCTAAATTGGTAGGTTTTTAAGTGATGGATCGGTGGGTCGGGTCGAAAATTGGAGAATTTTTCAAATATGGTTCGAGTTTTTGACAGTTCACCATGGCGTACTTTTCTCGAAAGATTTTTTGCTCTTTGCTGGATTCTTCGTTGCGGCGAAATAATTAATTCTTGTCGCGGCAAACTTTTCCTAAAAGTTCAGTTGGAATCTTCATGTTTCGCCGCGGCGATAGGTCTGCTTTGCCGCGACGAACGTCTTGTAGCGCCTTTGCTCTTGTTGGCTCTATTTCAGCACATTGACTCCCTTCTCCTTGAGGTTTCTACAATCAATAATAGCAATTTGCAGTATCAATTGTTCTCAGAAAAATTGACAATGCAATTAATACCAACTTGTAACAATTTTTACTATCAAACTGTATAAAATAAAAGTACACACTGAAGGATTAATTTAAACTCAATAATCAAGAATTAGGAGTCAAAAAGTATATTAAAAACCATGAAAGTGTCATCAATTTATATAGTAAACTTGGGTTCAATCAAGAAGGTCCTCTATCATGGCCTCTGAATAAAGTAATTTGTTGATATCAACTTGATCATAAAGTTATTTTCACCTCCTATCACGATGACTCTAATACCACTTATTGGGAGACAAAAACCAAGCAACTCTATAAAGGATCAATCAAAGAGCAAAAACAAATCACTCCTTAAGTTTAACCAATAAATCAATATGAGAATAAGAAACTTAATCAAGAGGCAAACACTGAAATTTAAGTAGAAAACCCTTCATTGTAAAGAGAAAAATTACCGACCAAACCGACAAGCAAATCCACTAAACTCAAATAAGAATTTACAAAGTTTACTTCTTATCACACAACTATAAGTTTTCTCGTAAAGTTTTAGGATTGAAATCCAAGGTTTAGATGTCAATCAATAAACTCTCACACCCATCCCCAAAACAATTATAAAAAAAGGAGAGAATCTTAGACTACTTGCTCTCTCTCTCTATTTTTCTTCCCTTTTTGGTATTTCTGGCTTCCATACATAATCAAACCTATATTTTTTCTTGTTTATATTTCGAAATAGTTTTTTTGTATTATACACGATTACCTACACTGGAAACAACCTCTCTATTATGTAGAGGTAAGGCTACGTACTATCAGACCTCCCCAAACCTCGCATTGGTGCAGGGTTTCAACTGAGTTTTGATGATGATGATACGATTACCTACAAGAATGTGTCTCTTCTAATGTCACTTAAGTCATAGATGTACATGGTTACACAGAGCTATACAAATTAAATAAAATTTGATTTAAATTAATAATCAAATATAATTATAATAAATTATTTATTTATGTCATATTTAATTATTTCGATTCGATTTTAAGAACTATGTTAAATTATCATATAAATAGTATGTGATTAGTCTACATATGATATTCATACTACATGTGTTTAATTTGTCATTTGAAGTCTAAAAGAAAAAAAATCTTCTAAAAACCTGAAAACTAGGAGATTTTTCGAGAATTTTTAAGATTTGAGAGTTTTTCTAAGATTTATTAAATTACAAGGGAGACTTAAGTCTTTTACCTTGATAGAATGTTATCAAGTGTAATCCATTCTTTCATTTCATTTCTTCCTGATTCTTTATATGGTTTTTAAGCAATAAAAATCTTGTTAATGTTGATTTATATATTCTAAAATTCTTCACCGTGCTCTCAGTTTAAAAATTCTTAAGATTTTGTTTTAGTTAAAGTACATTTATCATCAAAAAATTTATTTTATTGGTTACAAGTTCTTTAATATTAATGAAACATCCAACACAATAAACCAATCAGAGCCTAAGTAGCTATTTGGTCTTAAAGGTGCCAAATACTATTTAATTGGAGATACTTAAAAATAACCTAAAAGCATTTGATTAGTTTAGAAGTATTTGTTGCCAAATAAGGCAGTGAATCAAAAAGGGATGAGAAAAGAAGTCAAGCTAGAAGCTGATAACATCTATCAGAAATTGGGCTAATATATTAAATGTCCAAAGACCTAACCTTTTGGTAACATTGTTGAGAACCATCGAATTCTATGCATTACACTGCAAAAACAGTACAAGGCCTGGAGTTCTAAGATAAATGGATTCAGGGAATGTCCTGGCTGTTTTTAAATTTAACAAGCTTTTTCTGCTTTTAAGCAAAACGAATGCGAATTGGCAACTACTCTCTTGCCCATGATTTACTTTATCAATTACATCTTTATCATGCTAGAACCCTCTTTAGTCAAATGGCTTCAATACTCTGTGGGACTGTGGGGGGTTAGAAACTGATCCCAATAAATTATTATCAATCTACACATGTTCTTTAGTTGGTTGGGATAATTAATACAAACTGGCATGAAAGCATTCATGTACTAGTTACGGGAACAACACTAGCTGCTGTTTATCCACACTAATTAACAGATAACAGCATGTATGACTTCTCAGAAATATTGGGTGTAACGTGCCATGAACTGCTATGTGGTATTATTATGGCTGTAGAAGTCATTATCAAGCACTAATTTTCACAACAGTAGCACACATGATATGGCCAACACGTGGTTTTCAGGGCTCACAGAAGTCCACGATACTACTACAACTAGCTACATAGATATGAACATCCATTTCTTATTATGAATCCTGGATTAATATCACTTACGCAGCCAAAGGAATCCAAACCATATCATCTGCCTGAAAGATATGGCAGACAGGGGATGTCCCTTTTTCAATATTGAGCACTCGAAACGACACATTGTCACTGTCCCATTGGGATGTATCAACATGGCATACACCGGCTGCTTTCACTCTCTCGCCATTTTCGCCACCTAGTAGAAACTCAAACAACCTGTTGCCACCTTCATGGCCATGACAATAGTACACTACGTAAGGGTAAGGCATTATGTGGCACCCTATTATTTTCTTTGCCACTATCTCCTTTGGCTCTTCTAAGATGGTATAATTCTGTAAGGTGGCAGTAGGTTTCGTGAGATGGTTGGTTGTTAGAACCCTGAACTTGGTGTCCAATCCAAAGGTTGCTTGAGCAAAATCAAGCATAGATTCCAAAGAGGTTGCACAGAACTTGGTCTCTCCTTTCATGGGTTCAAGCTCGCATTGTGTGAGAGTATACTCCATGGCCTTAGCTTGTGGTGAGTCTTTGGACAAAGACAAGGATTCAAGAACATTTGGGAGTTGTTCTGAAGAGAAAGGAATTAAAGTGGCTTCGCTTCTGGACAACAAATGAGGGGAAGAAGAAGGGTCTTTGATAGATATGTAGAAGGGCGTCGTTTTTCCAAGTTTTAGATCGTCCAAAGTGAAGAAAACATGAAACGAAGGGTCCATGTGATCCAAATGTGCGCTCTGCGCACCGTTATCGTTGATATGCTTCATCAATGGATTGCTGTTGTCCTTGTAACTTCGTCCCAAATCACGCTCTTGAGTATCACCTGACTCCTGTTTCCACTCTCTGCGACTTGTGGCATCAGTGACTCGTAGAAACTGTAATAGCAAAGTCTAATTAATAGCTATAAGAATTGACACAAAAATGATAAACGGAATGCAAATAAAGAATTTTTAAAACTGTTACTCCAACAAGAATTCAGGACAAGCATGTATTAAAAAGGCAATTGAAAGGATAGATCAGTGAGCCGGATATCTATGTGACTGGGTAAATATACATGCTTTCACGAAGCGGAACAGATAAAATTACCGTTGAAACAAGTAGGACACAGATGATGAATTTCCATGGAAGAAAAGTGAGACTCATCTTATTTTCCTCTCTTCAGCCCCTCTATGGTTGTTGGACTTAACGCAGTTGAGAAAGGCAAAAACCTCAGACCCTTTTCAATGTATAGTTGTTACATTAGATTGAAGATTGTTATGCGTGATGAAAATAGTATTTAATTGATGGGGGTACCGAAGGTAGTGATCACAGGTACACTGAAACAAACTGCAGTCTGCAATCCAAGTTATTGCTTGTTCTTTTCCTTTTCAGCAAACAAGGTTGCATTATATGACGCACTAACTCAAATTTCATAAAAAGTCAAAACACATATCCTGATTTTTGGTGCTTATTTTATTGGCTGAAAACAGTATCAAGTTGCGGGCCATGCACATGCTACATATGATCATTGACTTTTTTTTTTTTTTTAATTTCCTCGTATGAAAATTGCAATAGCCACACCCACATGAAATGAGAATGACTACTAAAGAAGTTATCAAGTGGTGGCACAGTGTATCAGGGAGGTAAAGCATAAAGCATATGCAATATGCTATTTCTGTGTTCATAGAACTCGTTGAGATTTGTGTCTTTGGGTCATGGCATTTGCTTTTTGTCTGGAGAGGTGGGGATTGATTGAATATGGAATTCTGACTGTAGGTGGCAGTAGTGGAGTTGAAATTTTGGCTCAGGGTTGACTATGTTTAGGGACCCTCTTGGTCTTTGTGCCTGTTCCTCATCGGAATAAAAACTAAGATGCAACTAATCAAGTACTGTCTGCTGGTAATGGCAATATTTCAACTTGTTGAATATAGTAACGCACAACTGTGTTGAGTTTGTCACTGAAATGATTAAAGTTAAGGTCTATAAAAGCGGATGGACTATGGTCTCTTCATCTTTAATTTCAAAGTTCAGCTGCCATGAACAAGAACAACCCAACTAAACTTGTATTTTTTCTGCTAAAGATTGGACATTAGACTGGGTGGTTGCTGACATTGGCATGCATATTGGATGAAGTAACAAGCGTTTGCAGGCAGAAACACACCACTTTAATTTTAATTTGTCATGACATAGAGTTCTTTATAATTTTTAAAATATAATTTTCATGACATATGATTTCCGGTAGTATCATTTAGTTGTCACACTTTCATTTGTTACTTTGGCTATTTAATTCACAAATTATAATCTCAAACATTATAATCAGCTTTATTAATATATCTTTTCAATCATGCATGATTCCTGGAGAAGGTCCTTTTCCTTACAAAATATCAATCTTTTTGTTTATCTTACCATTGAATGCACTTAATTTGCTTCTCCTTAATTTTGGCATAAATTAGTGTTAAACCAACAAAATCTTATCAACGTATCAATTTTCGTAAGAGTGAATATGATATTTCCAATTATAAGGCTAGTTTTCATGTTTTGGTTTGGGATTTATTGGAATATCTTAAGTTTGATTCCAATTAATATGACACCAGTTTCCATTATAATTTATCAAGTAATTGAAATCTTTCCTTCATAGTATTTTTTAATAAAAACATAGCACTCAAATAATTTATATTAACTGCAATTTTCTAATATTAATGCCAAAATTAGAATTAATAATTGGAAAATTTAAAAGTCTTCATTCGATTATCATGTGCTCTATTATCCACAATCCGATGGATTAAGGTTCCCTTGTGATAAAAGAAAAGAGCTGCGCAATCCCCCTCCACCAGATGAACACAGCATTAGTGAGCCATTGAAGCCTATAGTACTAACAAAAAAAAAAAAAACTTACAATTTCGTCTGTTAATTGCAAGCTGGTGTCGATCAAATTCATCATCACAACGTGGGTTGGCCTCAATTTGTTTAAGGTGATAATTGCCACCTTTCTTTGGAGTTGACTAATTGAATGGATCTTGTCGTTTCATCCCTTTATTAGAATTCTAACGAACTTATCACTTCCACCATGGCGACGCCAGTATTGAAAACATTTTTGAGGGGCCCCAATTGTAGTTTTTCTTTATTGGATTAGACCTACCTAATTAATATAAGTCCCTTTTTTATATATACATTTGTGAAGGAAGCATGAAGTATTTGTTGAATTCAACAAATTTTTGGCGTCACTTGAGATTTCCAAACCTCAGCAGATTGAAGAGATGAGTATCAGATGCTACTTCAAAGATTATAGTAAGTTGTAACTTTACCAAAAACCCCTAATTATTATATTTTGCATGCATTGCCAACTTTGAGCTCTATATACAGTAGAGAACAAATATATATATACTTTAGTGATTGATTAAGTGTTGACTTGGTTTAATTCGGGTTTAATGTACTAGGATTATTTCTCAACCGTCATTTGTTTTTGTTTTTGTTTTTGTGCTTCTTCCAAGACCAAGAACAACCACGTAACATTTTGCCATCATATAAGCTAGCACAAAAACTGCATGGATAACACCATATGGAAACAATAAATATTAAAGTATAATTTATTTATTTATTTTCGTGTGATATTGATGCAAAACATATGAGTTTGACTTTGTTAGAAGAATACAATCTAATGTCCTAATCTCACATGAACCAATTAATTTAAGCTTCCCATGTTACATCCTTTGTATTTCAATTTTAAAGGGAGAGGAGGGTTGGGTTATGTGTTATCAGTTGCCTTAATACATGTCCACGTAATTAATTTACTTGTATTATTTGTAATCACTACAATTCATAATTTAAAACATTGCCCTTAATACATGTCCACGTAAGAAAGCCTAATCTTTCAAGGAAGTAATTAATTTAGTTAAGCGAATCGAAAAGGACAGGAGCCAGGAGGTAGGCAAGTCCTGTTTTGATGGAGCAATTGTATAGGGAAATGGGATCTAGAAACGAGTTTTTTGTCCAAGTTGACTAACCTGAAAGGGACCAATCTAGCTTTCCTGTGGGTAGGAGGGGGCTCCACAAAGCTTGTCTGTTAGTCTCAAAAGTCATACCTCTACCAAGGGAAGGGTGGCTACTCTCCCACCACCTTTCTGTCTTTTTATTTTTAAGGGTCTCTCATTAGTCAGCTAATAATCAACGATAGAATCTGCATGGTAAGCAACAGTACACCCCATCTCTAGGAGCAGAATTAATAATCAGCCTTGGACTTTTGGAAGATGCTTGTTTTGTTTATCACCAATATTATCAAATCATAGGTGTGGGATAAGTGTTGACTTCACAACTTTTCATTTTCCTCTTTAGACATAGATATGCATTAACATGTGAAGAAGTCATTAATGGGATTCAAATCTAAAATAGCGATCGAACTCAAGGTGATTTGATTCAGGCTTCTGATTTTTCCCTGCAAGTATCATGTACACGTACTACCTCAGTACCTAGGGTTCCAAATTAATTTTCAGATTAAATATGAGAGTGAAAGAAACGCTAGCTGTAGTTAAATTGTTGTGTAGTACTTTTTATGTTTTTCTCAATGTATACAAAACATGTGCCTGCCCATATTTCTCATTAAGATCTAAGTACGTTGAACAATATGTGAAGGTCAACTTGTGTCGTGGTTAAATATGACAGGCTGACTCCATAGTCTAATTCATATCATTAGTACAACCAAGCAAATTAAACAGCCACCATACCTAACCCAAATGTAGTCATTTTCGATAATTCTAGCTAGTTAGTCAACTAGAAAACTATGGGAGCCTACCTTAATTTGTTCTCTACTAAATTGCCACATATATATATAATGGAAATTGTGTGACAAAGACTTCACATCTCTTATCTTAGGTAGCTTAGTTGTTTAGATTTGGTTGTTTAGATAATTCACTATGCCTTCTTAGTGAAAAAGATACGTGTCAAACATGGCTTTTCTTTATCTTTGACCCATTTTTTTCTAATTGAATTTAGAATATTAAACAAGTATTAGTCACATATGCATGTGAGCCTACTGGAAACAACCTCTCTACAATATAGAAGAAAGGCTGCGTACTATCAGGTCTCCCAAACCCTGCTTCAATGTGAAACTTCGGAGTATGATGATGATGATGAAACAAGTATTAGTATTTGCTAATTTAGCTCTAATTAAAAGCTCATTTTCTTATTAAATAATAAGTTAAGCACTAGAGGGAGATGCATTAGAGAAACATTATTCGTCTTTTATCTATTCGTTTTTTATTAAACTTCTGAATTAATTAATTAATAATACTTTAAAATTTAATTTTGGTCAGTTTAATACATTTTAGTTATGTACAATTTTTATTTACATTTTTTATAAAGGAACTCCAACTCTAACCTATGAAGGCAATTATGTCATTTGAGTTAACGTTGAACCAATTAGTTTATAAAGCAATCAAGTATATAGAGTGGTTGACCTTAAACCTTTGGTTATTGATTTATAGATAAGGACTACTCCTGAAAAAGAAAACTAGACAGACAAGGATTTAAGTTAACTTCTTCTCTAAGGTTTTTAGAATCAAGTTGCCAATAATTATGTTAACTACCTTCAACAAAAATAAAATAAAATAAAATAAATAAAAACCTTAACTCTCACGTAATGAATCTTGAGCAGGCACTCTGGCACCAGCCCTTGCTCGTCACCAACTGAAATGTCAAACTTATCAAATGCTCCTTATACTATTTTTTTCACGATAAAGTCAAAGATTTTTCTATGTAATTATCACCAAACTTGATTTTCTTCTCTTGGCTTAGTACAAGTACCTCAGGTTCCGCGAACCCATATCAAATGTGCCACCGACCACTTAGTCCCCCAGTACAGTTTTGCATTAAACGAGTAGTTCAGATCACTTTACTAGAAACCTTGTTTTCTATTTAGGACATCAAACTTACTATAATCACTCCTATGTCCTCGTTCTTGGACCTATAAATGTTTTAAGACTCGGAAGGTTAACAGCCTGCAGATCACACGATAAAAACTACAAAGACACCAAATACCAAAAGCAAATAGTTTTAGAGAAATGAAGCATCTATTCGCTTTCTTGGTTCTCTTCTCTCTTCTCTTGGTAAGCCATTTATCATCACTCAACAACAACTTCGGTTTTTCTTTGCTAGTTTTTGTCGTTGTTTTCCTTCTATGTCTGGATTCTTCAACATATCTGACAAAAAGTATTGTTAATTCTATGCTTCTCACGAACCATCTGCTTTGCTAACTGTATTTTCACACGCCTGGAACAGATGGTTAACCTCATTCATGCAAGAAGAGAGCCAGAAGATTATTGGAGAAACGTCATGAAAGACCAGCCTTTTCCTGAAGCTATCAAGAACCTTATGGCCCAAGATCAGACTCATCTTGTCAAGGACTTTGACACTAGGTCTAACGCCATAATATATCACAGCCATGGCCATGAACAAGATAAAAGAGAAGACGGCTCCTTTGTTGAACGTGTCAGACTGGCACTGAAGGCTCTTCAACATACCTGGAACCACATGTAGAAAATACATAGTGATTAAGGACTGGAGAGGTCTTGTGTTTATAAAGTCAGAGAGACTGTATTGTATTAGTTGTCAGTGCTTAAAAGTTAATGATCAATTTGGCTTCCTTGTTTTGATTTCTCTTTCTTGCTAAGCTGCTATTGATGTCTACTCATCTGCGCGAGGATAAGAAGTTGTAGGAACTTTGTAGCTATTGAATAGCAAATTATTTAATAAAATAATTCATAGACATGATTTATCCACAGAAGGAGCATGTTAATTAGTTTCTGAGCATAGCATTTTCGATTTCTTTTTTAACTTCAAAAGATCAACAAAAACAAATGTTACTGTAATTAATAATGTTAAATAACCAGGCGCTGCAGACCAATTTATACCAGCAAAGTTCAATTTTTGCTCTGTTTGTGAACATTCTATTTTATAATTCGCATTTAGTGGCCTGATATGATAGTCATTTCTTACTTCTGCATATATTTTCGAAGTCAGATAATCCTTGCATCCACTTCATGGAAAAATGGTTGATGTTGAGTTCATTCCCTGTCCAACATTGTCAAGGCGAAGTTAGAATTTGCGAAGTAACAGTCAAATTGAAATATGAAAAGGGGTTCGTAATTTCCCGTCGAATCTGTCGTATGACTCATAACAAAGCCAGCTTCCTGGGGAAAGAAAATTTGAGAACGGAAGAGGGATGATGTACGTCTCTGCTTTGCAACAATACATTCTAGAGTAACAACTAACTTATTGTTCATCAGGTGTTGGACAAATTTGTCCTTTCTCATGTCCTTTTTCGTAAAGTTGGACAATTATTAATTACATTTTTTTAGTTTTCAATAAATTATCAGTTAAATTATGTAATTTGATTTAGATAAAGATTTTAATAAATTATTGGTTAATTACGTAATTTTATCTAGATAAAAATAATAAAGTGGCCCAAAAAATGATCTAAATTAATGGGTCAAAGTTTGGGCAAAAAATGGATCTCAATTAGTGTGGACCGGACCCATATCGGCTTTGTAATGGGAAAATGCGATATGGAAGCTCTATATAAAGGTTAAGGTTTCCTATAGTTGCTCATATCAATCGTAAGCATAAGGATTCTCTGACCCGATAAGAGAGCTTATGTTTTAAGAAAACTATAGAAAGACCTAAAATTTCGTGTCGGAAAACACTTTCTATAAAGGACTTAGGAGATTTGTGTTCATTTGGAGCTTAGAAACGGCATCAGAATCAGAGATGGAATCGAAATCAGATATTCCGCATTACCTTCATTTTTAATCCTTTCATGTATGATCCTGGGTACGTAATAAGATTTGTACTACATATTACACATGGTATTAGAGTGGTTACGTGATCAGATTGTCGGAAACAAAGGTTTTTTGGTTTTTCATCTCATATGGTTTTCCTTAAGTTTTGATTCGTTTTTCAGTTTTTTTTTTTTTACGTATATAATTACATAAAAGTGGTATATATAAGGCTAGCAATGAAAAAGGGATCAAAAAGAGTGAAAAACAACATCCGAGATGCCGAAAATTGTCTTGAGCAGTCGTGGCTAGCGCTGCTATAGTAGCTACGAGTAGCGACGTACGATTGGCACGTGCCGAAATTTTGCTCCAGCAGACGAAGAACGCGTGTCGTTCGTGCATCGCACGCGCGACCTGCGACTCGTGCTCCCACGAGTGTGGGACGGTGGGTGCATGTCACGCATGCGCCACATCCGTCCACGACATGTGCAACAGTAGGTGCACATCTGCGCGTGGGGGCATGTGAAGCGCACACATCATACGCATCTAGCACGCATTGCTGTGAGCGTGTGCAGCGCACGCGCGGCCCCACACCAAGAGCACTGACGTGGTGCACCACGTTAGTCGACTAATGTCAGCATGACATTAGCCGTACAAATTGCTATAGTATTTTTCCCCAAAAAACACACAATAATTTTAGATTTCTCGTAAGGGTGCCCGGGATGTTTTGGGTCAATTTTCGGGTCCAAGAAATTCATAAAGTAAATTTTTTTCCAATTTTTTGGATTTATTACATTAGGAATAAGTTAAAATTTTTACTCTAGAAAAAGGAATTAAGGTATTCTAAATCCGATTTTGAGTGAATTTTTATGCTTTGGAAATCACATGAGGGATATATTTCAAGCTTTTGTGTCTCGGGTCTTATATTCAATGTTCAGGATTGCATGATAGTCAATCAAAAAAGGAATTAAGACATTCTGAAGCCATTTTTTAGTGAATTTCATGCAACGAACTTGTCATAAGGGAGATACATAAGGTTTTTGTGTCTCGAGTGTTTGGTTTAGTGTCCGATGACGCATGATAGTTACTCTACTGAGATTTTTCTCTTATGAAAGTCTCAAATGAAGTTTTTAGAGAATGCCTCCAGCACGAGTGTGTGACAGTGAGACTGTGCATTCGGATTTTTTGAATTTATTAATGTTACATTGTCACATACCATATGCCCATAAAGAATGTGAGGATAACATAAAGATGTATCCCTTGTATTTGTGGACTTTTTGAGTGCTGATGAGGATGTAGTCA
>JANZLC010000202.1:34096901-34127308 GCA_026413385.1 Erythroxylum gracilipes
AACGACAGCAGCCCAAAATACCTCCGGTTTGGCCCGATTGTCATCTCCTGCCCAAAATACATAGAACTAAGTAAATTCCACCCTTTTCACATGAATATTTACCCAAAATGTCAACAAAATCATTAATATAATTAGCAAATATTCACTCTATCAGAACTCATTAGTGGTCCTAAGTTTTGGCCAAAGACTAAAAATCTTCAACCACTATTACCTCCACTGATTAAGAAGATGCCTGGAAGATCGAAAAAGACAAGAAAAAGGGATCACACTGAAGAACCTTGCAATCCCAACAAATTGACCAAGGTTGGAGTAGTTATGAGATGTCATCATTGCCATGAAATTGGCCATAATATAAGAGGATGCAAAAATAAGAATCAACCTCAAAGCCAACTTGAAATTGTTAAGGTAGATATTTTAGTTGTGTAATAAATGTGTTGTTATTCAAGTATTATTAACCTTATGCTTATCTTCAATTTGTGTAATGCAGCGAAAAAGAGGAAGGCCACCAAAATCAGTATCTATTGAAACCCCTTAATCTAGTTTCTAGCGGTCAAATAGGTAGACCGACACAATTAGTATCTACAGGATCAAATAGTGCATCTTTTATATTACGAAGAGAGACGAGAATGGTTAATTAAATTTAAGTATAAAATTTAAGTTGTTTTCTAACTTATATAACATTATAATTCTTTTTGTTTTTATAGGCACGTAGAGGATATGGAGTAACATTTGGGGAAGTTTCTAGGAATACCTACTTTACAATAAGTTATTTAAATTCATGTTTATACTACTTATATTTAATTATAAGGAAGATGACAATATTTACATAATTGGTTATTTATACTTTATAGATGGGTAAGGGCCAATGTCAGGTGTTACACCCCCTAATACTAATACAACAGCAACGCAAGCATCCCAAAGTGTACCTACTAATACAACTCAACCTATGAGAAGGATCAAACTAATGGCTAAAAGATCTGCAACTAGGAAATCTTCATAGTTGGTGAGTATTGGTTCATTACCTAATGCAATGTTAGCTCTTTTACTCCCTATGTTTTTTTTTTGGAATATAGCTATTTTGCTTTCAACCTCTTACATTAGAAGGCTCTAAAAAGAACTAATTAACGTTAGAAATGAATAATAAATGATCCAACTCGTTCCAATCTCGACTTAAAGTTGGATCAAGTTGAATGTCGACTACATCTTAGAGACTTTCACTACCAATTTTGGTGTGAGAAATATGAAAATGTGTAACAATGAAAAAGAGTTGTTATGCACTTTAAGGTGGTGACATGTGTCACCACTTTATTCTTTATTCTTTTTTTCTTTACTTTTTCTTTCTTTTTTTAAATTTTCATGCAAAAATTGGTGTTTTAATGCAAAATTCACAAAATAACCCAATTACCATTCATGCAATATTGACACCATTTTCACTCAATTAATCTCACATTTGGATCAAAACACAAAGATTTGTAACCAAAATGAATATATGAAGGCAATTAAAAGCAATAGAAATTAGACACAACAAGAGCAGAAGGAAGATTGCCTACTATATATATGTACTGATCCTGAATCATTAGACAAATGGCAGAATCAAAACAAGGTTTGATGGCTTTTGTGATAGATCCAAACTATGTATATATACTTATAAACAAGAATGCAGGAAGATTTAATTATTCATTGTTTTGTTGTTCATCATGCATAGCTATTGACTTCTAATAGAGTCTTGCTTCAGTCATGGCTGATTTAATGTATTTACTGGTTTTTTAGCCCTCAGTGCTTGCTTTTTTCATCTGTATGCTTTTACTGAAATAGGTGATAGTTCCTTTGTGTTTGTGTGAGTGTGATCTTGATGACATCTCTTTTAAGCTGAATCATACTTCTAAATTTCTACTAGTTACTAATTATGTAAGCATGGTGTGAGTGATTAAGCACTGCAGAAGTTCTTGGATTAAGCCTTTGAAGCTGGAGCTGATTACATACCAATCTATCTGAGAAAGTTGGAAGATAGAGGTATGGTTTTGAATATGGAGCTTTAAAAGTTAGAACCATTTGGAGAAACCATTATTTTAGGATATTGTTTCAGTTTGTAGAATAATGTCAGTGTCTGTAACCTATTTACTTGCTTGTTTGATCTTACTATGTAATTTACTCTTAAAAAATGATATTGACTTTATTGTTCTTATACATGATTGTTGTCTTTTTCCAGTTAGTTACTCTTCAACATTGATGTCATTGCCAACTGCTTCTTTTTCGCCTTTCTTTTTCCTTTGAACATTAATCATATCATTGTTTATAAGAGCATATATTAGAGTTTATAATTTCCATTTAGATATATTTATTATATATAGAATTCAATACATTTCTCCTTTTGTAAATATATTTCATATTCAAGAATGTTAACTTTTTTGGTCTCTTATTTTTCATTATTACTCTAATATATGTATATTTTAAAAAGTAACAATGGTCAATTGACAAAGATAGAACATAACTCTTCATTGTAATTACTAGAGGATAAGTAATTATGAATGATACAAATGTAATTAAGATTAATAGATGGAATTTTGTAATAATTATAGTTACTTCTATAATGCAAAACCTTATAACAATTGTAGTTTCCTGGACAATATGAAAATCTTACAACTAAATATTAAAGTGATAGGTGATTGAATAAAAGATAAGAAGTGTCACAATAAATACAATAGTTACATTTGCTCTTCTAACTATTACAATGTCTCCATTTTTTTGTGCTTACATCCGACAACCAAGCTATGAAATTGCATGGGGCCTACAAAATAAAGATATAAACACAAATATTAGGACTTATGATAAATTTGCACTATCCACATAAATTTTTGCGCATACTTACTTCTCGCGAACAATGATATATTTTCTAAACAAGACTCTTACCCCAACGCACATAACTTGTTTGACATATTTTACGACAAAAACAAACTTTCATCTCTTTCTCAAATACTAAGTACTTACAAGAAACCTTCAATTTGAATATTGGATAACATTAATTTATGCGATTGGCATTGTTACAAACAATAATTGAATTACTTACTTTCATATTAAAGCATTTATAAAATGTTGACCAATGTTCGGCTTAACATTTGAAATCTGTAACTTTATCAAGGCATTACAACTGGGGCAATTAATATTCAACATTTGTATTATATATAGAAATATCATTATTAATTATATTTAAATCCAATTAAATTATTACATATAACAAATAATATATATTGCAGTTATTTTACTGCTTAACATAATGCTTTCTTTTCACAAAATTGAGAATATATCCTTCCAGTTTCTGCTACACTATAAAAGAACAACAAATAACACCCTTGAATCCATTAACAACACCTTAACACGCTTCCTATATGAAATATATACCAGGTGCATGCCCAACGAAAGCTACATATGCTTTATTTATGCCCATAAACGATTATCCTGTTGCAATATCATCATACAAATATTTAATTACTACCTTAAATGCAACACTACTATGATTTCTTTTCATAAATTTTCCTAACAAAGATTTAAATTTCCAAAATGTTAGCATAATATCCCCAATATTAAGATTTTAGCTAAACTACCATTTGCATTTATAAAATGAAAGAGAGGAAGCTTCTTCCCTGCAAATCAGAACGAAGTATCATATAATTGAATATTTAGGCTATGGACTATTTAATGTCATATTTTTTCAGTAATTACAAAGATATATATATTCTACATACAACACAAAACAAAGTATGAATCGACCATCATGCATTTAGTTACTCAATTTTTTTACTAGACTTTCATTCTATACTGAAAACCAAGTGTATGAGAATTCAAGGTTTTTACTGTTCAATTTGCTATGTACACATACAAGTCAATCCTCCTTTTCAATAACAAACAAATCGTACCCTAGCACAATCCAATTTGAAACCCTAATATCCTAGCACAATACAAGTCAATTTTTTGGAAGCACAAATCCAATTTAAGACCCTATTACAACAAATTTTTAAATTGGATTTGTGCTTTCGGAACCCTAGCATAATACAAGTCAATTTTTTGGAAGCACAAATCCAATTTGAAACCCTAGTACAACACATTAGATTTATGCTTTCAGAACCCAGAATCTAATTTGAAACCCTAGTATAACAACACACCATTTCATACAAAAACCAAATCGGGGTGGAAAGAATAATAGAGAGAGACAAAGGATCAATCATACCCTAGTCGGCACAATAGGAAGTCCGACAACAAAATCTTCAGTTTTTACCCGATGACAAAATCACTCTCTTAAGAAGCACCCACACACGAAATCACAAAAAAAATGCTTGTTGGTCTGATGAAGCAAATAACTTTGCGATAGAAGAAGCATTAATGCACGAATTCACTCTCTTATGAACTTTGGGGGATTTTAGGTTACAGGTTAGGGATTTCAGAGCAAGAATTTTAAGCGTTGATCAACAGAGAAGATACAGAGAAGAGAGGGAGAAGGGAGGGACATTTGATTTTAGTTAAAACAATGTTGTTTTACTATCAAAGCTAAACGACGTCGTTTCGCTAATCAGACAATCTTCTCCTAAACCAGCTGAGGTGTTTGATTAATGAGGGGTGTCAACACGTGGCTGTGCCACGTCAGCATAGATAACGGTGAGTCTAACGTTGGGCTAAAATTGAAAATTTGAAAGTTTGGATATTTTATTGCTACTTTTTAAAGTTCGGGCTATAATTGAAAAATTGAAGGCTTCTTTTAGTAATTAACCCTTATTTATTCCACAAAATTCCAATTTTTAATTTTTAAAAAAATAAAGAATTCAATTATAATAATTATTTAAATTTTGAATTCTCATTTAGCTAGAGTTTGACCAAAATTGGAATTTCATTTCCATTTTCCTATAGTAAAATAGATATATATAACTTAGTTAAGAGTCTTATGACATAGACTAGCGTTTTAGCGTTTTAGCGACAGTAGTTCTTATATGTTATCTTTCATTATTTTCTAATAAGATACTGTCTGTTAGTATTTGGCTTCCTTTGTTATTTCCTTTCATTTTGTTATTAATTGAAGCAATAGTCATATTGTGAGACTTTTTTAAGCATTAGGGAGAAATGTTCTAACACGAAACTTGACTACCTGATGAAAGGAATTAAATATTTGGCTTGTATAACTTTGTGTGTATCCTTATTCATAAAGCAATAGTGCAGTATACATAGATTTTAAAAAGTCCATATTCACCTTATTTCCAAGGTTCACTTATACAATGGCAATTATTATGACATTTATCTGTCGATGGATAGATTATGTTGATTGGTGTTAAACAACCCCTACAACTATCACCTTGCTTAGACCAGACACAACAATCACCTTGCTTAGACCAGACACAACAATCACTAACTATTTGTGTAATTTCTATATAACTCAAACATAGCTATAGTAGTTAGGATGTAACTGCATAAAATTACCTATAAATGCTGGTTCTTTTATTTATATGTGTATGCTATATATGCTTTATAAATGTTAGTGCTCGTATATATTGTATTTTTTCCTTCCCTATATTAATAAAATTTCCACTTTTATTATTTATTTTTTGCTCCATATTTTTTTGTCCTGAGATTACTAAGTTATATAATGCACTGAAGGTGTTTGAAAAAGTGACACCTCTAAGAGGTCTGATAAATTGATATTAAAAACATAGTTTGTGAACTTAGTTGCAAACCCAGTGAGATTTTAAGGAGAATCTTAGTCTCAAATAAATCCATGTGATAACTGGTATTAAGACAAGGTTAAAAGTCATTTATGGTATGAAATGGTAAGCAAAGCTAAGGTCATAACTCAGAAGATAATGTTATGTAAGTTATAACACGTCTTGATCATATTGACAATAAAATCGCCAGTATCTAAAAGCATTTGGATGACATTTATGGTGGGACAAACATGAGAGTTAATGATGCGAAAGGATGAAACCTTGATACCCAATATACTTGATTTATAATCAAGCCCCAAGGAAGTTAAAACTATATTTAAAGATAGAACTTTAACCCAATGATTATATGGAATCACAAACTAACGGTATAAAAGGATCTTAACTCATCATTACAAAAAATTAAAACAATGATTTTAAGATGAGTTAAACACTACAAGAAAATAACTTAATAATTTGGAAAAAGTTCTTTAACGAATTAAAGAGAAAACTCTCACAATTATATTAATAATCCAAGATAGACTTTAATTAAAGACACAACCCTTTATATACTAAATCACCAAAACTAGGGTTTTAATTACATACGACCTAGGACATAATTGTAGACTACACCATAATGGTTCTAGATATTTTACCACCATTAGCAATATTTAAGACACATTTGTGCTTGAGACCATGGATCCTTTGATATCTTAGGGAAGTTAGGCATGACATGAGACATACAAGTAGTTGGAGACCATGAACTCTTGTAAACTTATGAATTAAGACATATTATGAGAAATGTTGTCAATACCGTATTAAACTTAGTACTGGATTTGATTATGCTAAGATGCAGTATTGGTACTGGCCATATATTGTTTTAGATAATCTTTAAAATTATAAAGTAATCCTAAAATTTTATAAAATTAGAAAATAGTCCTTTAATATATTTAACCCAATTTTCAATTGATGGATAGTTCCGAAGATGGAAGAAGTAAATAGGAAAAATAATAGAGGGCATAACAACTAGTAGCCTTTGATGTGTTGCATTTGCTCATTAGAGAATGACTAAAAATGACCTAAAGAACTAGACTAATAATGTTATAAAATAAAAGCTACAAGAAGATATTTTGAGTTTTCAAGGGATTGTTGGTCTCAGAGATCCATATAGATCTAGGGCTAAGAAAGTTATAGAAACTTGCAAAGTTACAGGAGTGAACATAAAAATGATAACACAAAACAACATTTTTACTACAAATGTTATAGATATAGAATATGGAATACTAAAGCTCAAGAATGATGAAGAAATCGTGATAGAAGGAGCTAAACACCTATAAAAAAAATGGAAGTGGTCAAGAAAATATGCATAATGGAAATTAGTCATAGATAACAAGAAAGTCGATGGTAGTAAGAAAACCAACAACAATAAGGGGCATTGATAAAGAAATCGATTACAGCAAGGGGATAACAATAAAATTAGGGATTTTGGGTTTACACTTGCAGAATAAGGAGGGAGTAGTCAAAGGAGTATTAAATAAATATTTTATTTTTACATTTTAATCCTTTAATTTTTTTTAGATTTTAAATTATAACCCAATATTATTCTTATATTGGTAATTTCGATTGGTATCGATTGATACCAATTAAAATCATCAGTATTGAATAAAATTTTATCATAAAATAATACCTTCACCTTTCGTATCATCTTCTAATAGATACATACCTACTAGTGCTGGCTAGTGCGGTATGAAATTGACTCATTGGTTATGAGTCATGCCTGTAGTTAGAGATCTTGGATCTCACTATAACTTTACAAATTAATACATGATCTAGGACATGCTTATATTAGAGAACATGTCTTACCATTAAGTGGCTCATCAGATTACATGGGCTAATATATGACTATGTATTAAAATGATAAAATATAAGAAGATACTGAAAGAATTTTGGGTTTAAATAATTGACTGTGTTGTATACTTATGAAATCATTTTTCCAATAGTTATAACTAATAAGACTCCCTTAAAGCATGAAGTAGAGAAAAGCCAACATTATCTCACGTAAAGATATTTAGAAGCATTGTGTATGCCTATATTCTTTATAAAAAGCGCTCAGAGCTTGATGGTAAGAAATATATGTTTGTTAGCTATGATTTTACAACTAAGAGGTACAAGCTTTACAATCCAAGTGATGGAAAGGCGACCATCAATAGAGATGTAGACTTTAATAAGGAAGCAACGTAGGATTGACAAGTTCAGAAAGAAAGCTACACTATTCTTCCTTTCTTAGAGAAAAAAGATGGAATTAAAGTAAAAACATCCATTACTCCCTTAACATCACCATCATAAGATGATATTGGAGACTTTGAAGGAAGTTCAAGTTTAAGGCCTCAACGTTCTAAGAGGTTTGATGATCATTATTAGTAAACATAAAGAATTGTTGATTTTATAATTTTTTGTCTTTTAACATAAGATGAGCTAATCAAATTTAATGAAGCTTTTAAGAATGATAAATATAGAGAAGTTATGAATGAAAAATTAAGAGTAATTGAGAAGAACAATACTTAGGAATTAACAACCTTTCCAATGAACATGTGGGTATACAAATAAAGAAAAATTGTAAAAGAGAGTTAGAATGATACAAAGAAAGGGTTGTTGTTGTAAAGGGGTATAAGCAGTGTTTTGAAAATCGGACCGAACTGATCGGTTGGACCAGAGAACCGGTGAGCCGAAGCATGAAAAGGTCCGATTTAGTTCTTATTTTTGGTAAGTGATTGACTTGTTCATTTTGCGGTCGAACCGGTAAAAACTGCTGAATCAGTGAAAGAAAGAACCGGACTGTCCATTTAAAATGCCTTGATTTTGATGATTTCAACTTGAATGAATATTATGATTAGTGATCTTTTTTTATCTTTTTGATGAAACATGACTAGTGAGCTTTGTTATCTTATTTTGTGTTGTGTTGGTAAACTTAAAAAAAAACTTGTATGTTTTGATGTTTGAAGGTTTAAGTTAAATTTACAATTAGATGAATAATTAAATAGTATATTTAAAAATTATCTTATATATATATAATATATAAAATAAAATTATATATATATATTAGTCACCGGTTCGATCACGGTAGAATTCTGGTTAAAACATTGGGTATAAGCAATATCAAAGAATTGATTATGAAGAACTTTTTATTCCAATAACTCACATGGAGACCATATAACCAATTATTTCTTTGGTAGCTTAAAACAAGTGGAATTTTTTTAAATGAATGATAAATCAGTCTTCCTCAATGCCTATCTTGAAGAGGACGTTTATGTTCATAAACTTTCTTGCTATATAATGAAAGGGCATTAAGATAAAGTACTAAAATTATTTTTTAAAAACTATTTATAGGTTAAAGCAAGCACCAAGAACTTAAACTTATTGAGTTGAAAAATATTTCTAGGAAAATAGTTTTATCAAGTGCCCTTATGAACATGCTCTTTATATAAGGTAAGTGAAATTTAAAATTTAATCATTAGCTTATATATAGATTATCTAATTTTTGTAAACAATTATTTAAAGATGTTTGAAAATTTCAAAAGAGGAATGAACCATAAATTTGAGAAGAAAATTTAGGAATTATGTTTCATTATCTTGGGATATAATTGAAGTGAATGAATGACGATATTACCATCTCCCAAAAAAAGTTATGTTAAAAATTTTTGAAAATTTTTTGTATGAGTGATTTTGACCTAATCGACACTCTAATGGAATGTGACATGAAATTGTCCAAATATAATAAAGGCAAATGATGGATCCAATATTATATTGGAGCTTAATTGGAAGTTTGAAATATTTAATTTATACAAATCTTAATGTATTATTTGGAGTTAGATTGGTTAGATGATATATGCTAAAAGGTACAAGGAGAATTTTATAATACATTAATGGTACTTGAAAATCACTTTTGATTTTTAACTTATGTTATTCTACCTTTATTAATTTCAGACTTAGATATTCCAATGATAATGATTAGGTTGGAGATACTGACGATTAAAGGAGTACCATTGGCTTTGTATTTAATTAGGTAATACAAATTTTGTGTGAATCAAGCAATTTGGCAAAGGAACTTAATAAAAGGACTTGATTTTGAATAAAGAGAGCCTATTAAAGTTTGAATTACTAATAGATTGACTATTATCTCAGCAAAGAACTTTCTACTTCATAAATCCATTAAGCATATACATACCAAATTTCATTTTATTCATGAATGTGTTACAAAGAAGTTGGTGCAAGTAAATTATGTGAAGTCTCAACATTAGATTATGAATATTCTCACTAAAGCTCTCAAGTTTGATGCATTTAAAGCATGAAGAAGCTTCTTTACAATAACTAAAAATCGTGTTTGAGAGATGTGTTTGAAGATAGACATCTAATTAATGTTTGAAGATAAACATAACTTTAATAAAAATAAGTGTGCTTAAATTAAGTTAAATATATGAATGATTATATCTTTTGAATTTAAAAACTAAATGTATTTAATTATATGTTAATGTATGTGTATGATAAGAGTTTTGGAATATCATTAATTTAGGCATACTTATTTGGTTACTACTATATATATAGTCTTATAATATTGTATGTAAAGTGGAATGGAATTATAATTGTAGTGTTATTATAATAAAAATGTGTTCTGTTAAATTCTCTCCTGTCTTTATAATTCTTTTAAACACTTATTCATTACTTTTATAGCTAACATTGTTATAGTTATATAATCTTTTATGATTCTGCAAAACAATCTTTCTTGACATCAGAAAAACAACGATTAGCCAAAATCATATACCAATAAGAGTTGCAAGTTCAAGGGTATACTTATTGCTAGTATGACGTCTAAATGGCAATACTATTTCATTATCAATTAGTCAACATTACCAAGAGACAACAGTAAGCTTCAATTTGGTTTATAACAGTTATGGCTACATTTTTGTACCTATTAATTGCATGTGGCCAATGGTTTCTCTAAGTGTTCTTCAAACCGTTTAACAAGGAGAACATATTCATTTGACTCAGGACACGAGATCCGAAGAATAGAAAAAAATAGCAACTAACTGATAAGAACTAAGTAAATGAGCATGTATAACAAAAAGGCAACTCAATCTTTTAAGGTGTCAGTGAGACCAGACCATAGAACTCCCCCATTTCAATCTTAGCATTGGACAATCAATCATAGTCTTCCCATAGTCCCATAGTCATTATTGTTTCCCATTTACCTGTATGTGCATGCAACTGAAGGGGTTAGACAGTTCCCAACAATATGGTTCTTTGTATAAAGGGTTCACCATGAATATATGGGAAATTCATTTGTAACACTTCAAAAATATAGCATTCAAACAACTAATTCCAACCATTGTACCATGTGTCTTTGAGGGCTTACATTCATTTTCCTTTCATATAACTACTAGTTACTATGCAACGGCATAGTTTCCAACTTTTGAGAATCTTCCTACACTTCTCTTGCAGGTATAAGATTTCTCATCCCTATTTATCTTCAAACCATTTCATCATTGAATATTGCAAAAGATAATTATGAATCAACATTTAAGCTACACATTGTCCTCATTGCATTATATAGTTATTAACTATGATCTAATAAAGAGTGTTCATTGATTAAAAACTCATCCCCTCTCTTGTTTGATCATTCATCCATTTATACTTCTAGTCATTTTATTTCTATTTCAACAAGTGCATGTTTGACGTTAGGGGCAATCAGGGATAGTCATCAAAGGAGTGGTACGGCTTCTCGTTCGACATCGTTATTGGATAATAATTATGATCGGAAACTCCTTCCATGGCTTCCCTTTCGCCTCAAGATTCTCTATCCTCTCTATCGCCACCACCATCATCAGATTCTCACCCTCTGCCCCCACCGGAATCTAATCCACCACCTCCAGATCAGATCTCAAATCCCCCTAACCTAAGATTCAAAGAACTCTCCATCTCCTCCTCAATCATTTTCCAATAATTCACCACCTCCACACAAAAATGGTGGCAACAACAATGATGACAAAAGTCCTCCTCCCCCTCCTTCATCAAAGAACAACTGTTCGCCACCTCTGCCGCGATCATTAGGCCCACCTTCAAAGGATTCATCATCAAAGAATATTCCCTCATCCTCCAATGGTGGTCACAGTGGAACTGATTTGGTGCTCATTATTATAGGAGCTGCTGTTATGGTGGTGGCATTATTATCAGGACAAGCCCAGATTGCACAATTGAGTCCACACGCCCAAGTTGCCAAGTCAAAGCATATCCCATCATATCGGCACCAAACTTCTCTTCCAATCTTTATGATCAAACCGTATCAGCTGTTACAAGATATTTAGGATTAATTGTATATACTGTTTTCCATTCAAATGTATATTTGTATATGTATAAAAGTAAAGCAAGGTGATCAATAAGATCGATTCATTCTTCCTAAAAACTCATTCTCTTATATGGTATCAGAGCCTCTGACTAACGTCAATTTTTTTTTCTGATCCCAATGGCCATCACTTCCGCAACCACTCCCACTCATGAATCTGTTGTTATTGCCATTAACCCAGCTGCACAAGCTCCCCTCAAGCTCAACTCGAGCAATTACCTAGCTTGGAGAATGCAATTCAATAGCCTTTTCATATGTTATGACTTGCTTGGCTACATCGATGGGACAAAACCCTGTCCATCAGCAACAATAACCACAAACAATGTTACAACCCCCAATCCACAATATCTATTTTGGATCCGACAGGACCAATTGATTCTAAATGCTATCATTGGTGCTTTAACACCCACCCTTATCCCATTTATTGGTACCTCCACCACCTCCAAGGAGGCATGGGACATACTAGCAAAAACTTATGCTTAGGCTTCTCGATGCAAACAGAAACAAGTAAAAGCTCAGCTAAAGAAAATTACCAAAGGTTCAATGTCCATCACAGAGTAGATGCAGGCCATCAAAATTAAAACTGACAAGTTGGCCTTTCTAAAGGTCCCTATGGATCTTGAAGATATTATTGATAAAGTCTTTGAGGGATTGGATGATTCCTACATTGAAGTCAAGCGTCAAGTTAGTACAATATGTCTATGTTTTCTCGGATGTGTGGACATCTCCATCTTTCTCTACCTAGGGATTCAAATACTATGTCATCTTTGTCGACCATTATACAAAATACACATGAATTTATTGTCTCAAACGAAAATCTGAAGTCTATGATGTATTCATTCGATTCAAGGCCATTGTTGAAAAAAATTTTGACACCACAATAAAGACACTTTATACAGACAATGGCGGTGAATACATTAGTCTATCCTCCTATGTCTCGAAAAATGGCATTTCGTTTCGAACCTCATCCCCACACACACCCGAAAACAATGGCACATCCGAAAGAAAACATAGACATATTGTAGAAATAGGTCTAGCTCTACTCACCTGTGCCTCAATACCAACATCCTACAGGCCACAAGCCTTCACTACTGTAGTGTATCTTATCAATCGCATGCCAACTCCCAATCTCAACATGAAAAGTCCCTACCTATGTCTATTTCACACAAATCCTAATTACTCTAAACTTAGAGTCTTTGGGTGCTTGTGCTACCCGTGGCTTAAACCATACACAAACAATAAACTTGAAGAAAAATCTAAACCGTGTGTGTTTATGGGCTACTCACAGTCTCAAAGTGGCTTTCACTGCTTAGACCTTGAAACCTCTAGGATGTATACTTCCCGTCATGTTGTCTTCATTGAATCCACCTTTCCATTTGCCACAACTAAAGATGGCCGCCACTCCCACACCCATTGATCACATTTCCACCTGGATCCCACCTCCACTACCTGTAGCTCTTCCATCACCAACTCCACCACCACCTGGTCTGACTAAGTCACCATCTCCACAGGCTGCTGCACTTGAAAGAGTTGAGGAACTGCAAATCAATAATTTCACAAATCAAGAGAATGATGCAGGTAGTACAAGAGGTGGCTACTCCATGACACTCAATGGTCACTCGCTCAAAGAACGATATTCATAAGCCAATCAAGAAATTGAGCCTCACAGCTCAAATACGAGGGAACCAAGACATGGAACCCACAATAATTACACAAGCTTTAAAAGAACCCCAATGGAGGAAAGCATGTTCAGATGAATTCAATGGGCTAGTAAAGAATGGTATTTGGGAGCTTGTTCCTGCCGATACTTCACAAAATCTTGTTGGCTGCAAGTGAATTTTCCGGATTAAGCGAGATTCTGATGGCACAATTGACAAATACAAAGCTCGCCTGGTTGCCATGGGTTTTCATCAACGCCCTGGTATTGATTATGCTGAAACTTTTAGCCCTGTAGTAAAACCTACCATAATCAGAATTGTTTTAAGCCTTGTCGTTATAAGAGAATGGGAATTACGACAGCTAGATGTAGATAATGCTTTCCTACATGGCCCTCTTACCGAAAATGTATACATGGCACAACCGAAGGGTTTTGTTGACATTGATCATCCTACACATGTGTGCAAACTACGGAAGGCAATCTACGGCCTCAAACAAGCACCTTGTGCGTGGTATCAAGCACTCAGAAATTTTCTTTTGCAAACAGGATTCACTAACTCCTATTCTGATGCATCGTTGTTCATCAATCGAAATGATAAAGGTACTACTATCCTAATTGTTTATGTTGACGATATCATTGTCACAGGCAACAATACAAGACTCGTTGATCACTACATACGCCTACTGGCACAGAAATTCTCCATCAAGGATTTGGGTACCTTGTCCTATTTTTTAGGCATTGAAGTGGTCAGAAACAAGAATGGTATTCTACTTTCCCAATGGAAATATATGCTCGACTTGTTACAGGAAACGAAAATGCATGATGCAAAACCAGTCACTACACCCATGGCAAGCAGCCCAACTCTCACTCTTCAATCAGGAACGAAATTGACAGAAATTGGAGAATACAGGAAAATTATTGGGAGTCTGCAATATCTCTTACTCACCAGGCCTGATATCCCTTTTGCGTTGAACAAATTGTCGCAGTTTTGCCACTCTCTGACCACCGAACATTGGATGGCGGTCAAACGTCTCCTTTGATACATTGTCGGCACCGTCAATGACGGAATTCAACTCTTCACCGATAGCCTCGCTATTCTTCATGCCTTTGCCGATCAAAATCATACTACCTCTCTTGAAGCATACTCTGACGTTGATTGGGGCGGTGACAGGGACACTTTTCAGTCCACTGGTGTATTTATTGTCTTTCTCTGCCGCAACCCCATCTCATGGAGCTCAAAGAAGCAACGGTCGGTAGCAAGATCCTCCACTGAAGCCGAGTACAAATCGGTTGCCAATACTGCTTCGGAGCTAAATTGGATAGCTAATCTCCTCACTGAGCTCCAAATCCAGCTGCCAAATCCTCCCGTCATCTACTGTGACAACCTCGGTGCAACTCAGCTGAGCTCGAATCCCATCTTCCACTCTTGAATGAAACACGTCGCCATTGATTTCCATTTCATCCGTGAACAAGTTCAGTCTGGGTCCTTTCGTGTTTCTCATGTCAACTCCGATGACCAGACCGCGGATGCACTCATCAAACCTCTCTCACGTCTACCATTTTTGCGCCTGAAATTCAAGCTTGGCATTCGCCAGCGACAGCCAGCTTGAGGGGCCGTATCAGGACAAGCCCAGATTGCGCAATTGAGTCCACACGCTCAAGTTGCCAAGTCAAAGCATATCCCATCATATCGGCAACAAACTTCTCTTCCAATCTTTGTGATCAAACCGTCTCAGCTGTTACAAGATATTTAGGATTAATTGTAGATACTCTTTTCCATTCAAATGTATATTTGTATCTGTATAAAAGTAAAGCAAGGTGATCAATCTTATTGATTCATTCTTCCTAAAAACTCATTCTCTTATAATTATTGCTCGCTGCTTTGATTGCATGTTTATGTACGAGCAAAAAAGAGAGAAAGAGAAACTAGCCTACTAATGCTTTCTACGGTGAATAACCTATGTGACCTAAAGGTAACGTACATAGAACCCTTAAAACTAAAAAAACTAATCAATCAAGTTTGTTGGCTAATTGATATAATTACTTCTTTAGTAATATAATTGGTAATTAAGGATTGTACCTATGGTCCTTGTTAAGATAAAAGTTGGTCGATGAATTGGATAGATATCTAGATAAACTCAATAAGCTTCCCAATAATCCAACCTTAATTTCATTATATAAGTTCAATTGTGTTTGCCATAGTCTCATATTACTAAATTTCATGTGTAACGCAAGCCCTTATTACCAATTACCTAATCATAATTGGGGAAGCCCACAAAATGGTGGTGATATACCACCACCATCAGTGCCCACATGCATTCACCAAACTAGTCACAGCCACCAACCCCACAATCCGACGCGTTTCTATCTAATAGTGAAGTGAGCTTCAACTTCTCCAGCCCACACGACTGGTCGTTGCCTCTCCATACTGGTTTATGGCTCTTGGATTCACCAAGAACAGTTTCGGCTATGAGGAACTTATGGCAGCAGCTAAAGGGTTCTCTCATGCGAACCTATTAAGCCAAGGGGACTTTGGTTACGTGTATAAAGGGGTTTTGCCTAATGGTAAGGGAATCGCTATTAAGAGCCTCAAAGTAGGGAGTGGATAAAGAGATCGTGAATTTTAGGCGAAGGTTGAGATTATCAGTCGTGTATATCATCGTCACCTTGTGTCTCTTGTCAAGTATTGCATTGCAGAAGGTCAAAGGCTCTTGGTTTATGATTATCTTCCAAATTACACCCTTGAATATCACGTTCGTCGTATGCGAACTCGATCCTTAACATGTTCGATTCTTCTCCATTACACTTCACTTTTGTTCTGAAATATTATTGGAGATTTTTTTGTTTAAAAATTTTATAGGTAACGGTTGCCTAACAATGGACTGGTCTACTAGGTTTAAGATTGTCGTTGGATCAGCCAAAGGGCTTGCTTATTTGTATGAAAACTGTGAGTCGACAAATTGTTATCACTTCTTCTCTCGTTTTATCTGTCTGTTTGTGTCTCTATCTCCTCATTTTCTACAAAATGTTTGGTGAATTCAGGTCATCCACACATTATCCATCGAGACATCAAATCTTCAAACATTCTCCTCAATTTCAATTATGAAGCCAAGGTATGCTCTCTATGACTAGCATTTTGCATTGTCTTCGACTATTCGAATGTTTTAGTTATTTCTAGCAAAATTTAGACTTAAGGAGTTTAACCAATGAAAGATGTTGATTTATCACCAATTCAGGTGTTAAGACTTTAGGTTGGCTAAGCTCTCCTCAGATAACTACACTCACGTCTCAACTCATGTATTTTCCCATCACTTGAATTGCTTCAACTTGCTTTGAGCTTACGTTGCTGATTGAATAAAACCAGGAGCTTACGTTTCTAATTATTTTATTTTTTATTTTTATTTTTATCAATTATCAATTAATTTTATTTTTTGTTTTTCTTTGACCACTTATTAGTTTTTATAATTTTACTTTATTATGAACTAAATATATATATTTTTAAAGTATTTGATATTAATTAAAATTTTATTTAAAAATAAAAAATCAAATTTAATAATGATTTAATAGTTATGTTCACGTTTAAATATATTTAGAATGCATAAGTATAATTTGTTATATATATACCAATAAGTGCATTTTAACAAATAAATTTATTTTAATAAAATATAATAATTTTACTAAATTTTATTAATAATATTATATAGAAAAATTAAAATATTTTAATCAATTCATACAATTAAAAACATAATTATATTACCATTAATAATTAAAGAAATTGTTTATGTTGTCATCAATAACCATAAAAAAAGATAGAAATAATCGAACGGCTTATCATCGGAACTCTAACTACTGATCCATGACGTGGCGGTGAATCACCGCCCTCCATAGGGCTGAGCTTCACAGGATTGCGCCACAGACCACTCTCCGAAACTATTGCGTTGAAGTCCACCTCTATGTAAAAACGCCCAAACAAGAGTCTCCTTTTTTCACTGGTGCGTTCACCGAACGACGAGAGTAGGAGAATTATAGAGAAATTGACTGAGGGAGCTATATCTTAACACAAAGTGAATCGGATCTCGGAGACTCGGGTTTTGTGTTCTCCGTGCGATGGCTCAGCCTCTCATCAAAAAAGACGACGATCGCGACGACGAAGGTACTTTCCTCGAATTGTAATTCGCTTTTCGTTTCCAGAAGATGACCTTTTGTGCTCGTTTTGGCAGTTCGATTTCCTTTATATTCTAAATCTTAACGTCACTCCACAGGATTAGTTATTTACTTTAGATCTGTACATTTCCGTATCGGTTTCTGGTCTGTTGTGTGATTCTACGTCCATTTTCGACATGTTTTGCCTCCGCGTTTAGCTGATTTGATGTACTTGTAGTTTATCTGATCTATAATCTTGTTGAGTATGTATCGTAGCTCCAACTAACAATGCGGATTGATGATTCGATTTGAATTCCGCAGAGTTCGTTTGATATCACATTTAGTTTCTATAGGCAATTATCATTGGATCTTTGTGTGATTCTACTAATTTCGCTATTGCTTTTTCATTAGCACTTGTACTTGTTGTTAAACTGTGTTCATTGTAATTTATTTTGTGGCATCAAAAAAAAAAAGAGCTTGTTCTTGTTCTCGGACATGAATGAAGGTTTTAGTTATCAATCGGTTTTGTGCTAATCTAACTGTAGCATTATTTGGTGATGCAAATGTTTCGGCGTCTTTTTATGAGACTTAGAGTTATGGTGTGATGTTGACATCTGAAGGAAGTGACTTGTCTATATGATTCTGTGTGTGCAATTTTTATTTTTATTTTTTTTATCAGCCGAGTATTCTCCATTTTTGGGGATAGAGAAGGGTGCCGTACTTCAAGAAGCTAGGGTTTTCAATGATCCTCAGCTTGATCCTAGAAGATGTTCTCAGGTCTTTTCTTTGGATGGCTTTGTCTCTATGTTTGCATGTTATGTTTATGTCGTGTGCTGAAGTATTTATAAGTTCTGGTCCATTGTTTAACATGAAGGTCATCACAAAGCTTCTTTATCTTCTAAACCAAGGGGAAACATTCACCAAGGTCAGATTTAAATTCACCTGTTAATCATTTGATTGTGAAGATTGGAATGCTTTCTTATTTATGCCTTTTAGCATTTGCATAGATTGAAGCCACAGAAGTCTTCTTTGCTGTCACGAAGCTTTTTCAGTCAAAAGATGTAGGTTTAAGGAGGATGGTTTATTTGATGATTAAGGAATTATCCCCATCAGCTGATGAGGTCATATACTTGTCCGTGATTTACATCTTCCAGTTTTCACTATTGTCCCATTTGTTGTTTGTCCAAGGATAGATTCTGACCGACTACTTTTTCTCATTATTTTTTTTGGGGTAAAAGGTTATTATAGTTACAAGTTCCTTGATGAAGGACATGAATAGTAGGACCGATATGTATCGAGCAAATGCTATCCGTGTGCTTTGCCGGATAACAGACGGAACCCTTCTAACCCAGATAGAGCGATATTTGAAGCAAGCAATAGTAGACAAAAATCCAGTGGTTGCTAGTGCAGCTTTAGTCAGTGGGGTCCATTTACTCCAGGTATTATTTATGGTGTAAGCATTCTGTTTCCTCATTTCTTGCTAAACTTTCCTAATTGTTTTTGGTTATGTTAAGTAGACAAACCCAGAAATTGTGAAAAGATGGAGTAATGAGGTTCAGGAAGCTGTGCAGTCAAGGGCTGCTCTTGTACAATTCCATGCATTAGCTTTGCTTCATCAGGTACCGAGTCTTCAACCATGTTATTATCATTAAGTTCCTCTTTTTCCTGTAGGATGCTATTGACTCTGGGATTTCTATGACATAAATACTGTATCTACTATAAGTGTGATTGGTTGCTCTGTTGGATTTATTGAAGACATGTTATTTGTTTAATGAAATCTATTATGAATCAGTTATGGAATTAGATTTATTGATTGTGTTAAATTACATATGTTTTCTTGAAATTTGAAGATACGACAAAATGATAGATTGGCTGTTAGCAAGTTAGTTACCAGTTTGACAAGGGGAACTGTTCGCTCACCACTTGCACAGTGCCTCCTGATACGTTATACCAGTCAGGTTAGTCTCTTCTATGCAAGAAATACAAGTAACACTTATATTTCTTTTTTCCTGAAATGATGAATGTAATTACATGTGTAGGTCATTCGTGAGTCAGCTATAAACACCCAAACAGGAGACCGCCCTTTTTATGACTTTCTCGAGGGTTGTCTCCGCCATAAGGCTGAGATGGTTATTTTTGAGGCTGCCAGAGCAATTACAGAGCTCAGCGGTGTGACAAACCGAGAGCTGACTCCAGCAATCACTGTCCTCCAGTTATTTTTGAGTTCATCCAAGCCAGTGCTTAGATTTGCTGCTGTCCGCACCTTGAACAAGGTTAAATTTTATCTTTCTTTTAAGCAGCTACAGACTGAATTTTTGTAACATCATTTTTCTAACCATTTGCATCTTTATGCTGCTTGGTGTTGGGTCATTCCCTTGTCGTGAAGGAGTAGTGTTTTGTCTCCCTTACTAATCTTGAGGAATGATATATGTATCTGCCTCAATTTCTCTGTATTTGAATGTCTTAGAAAAATGTTTGCGTCTCCTTTTGTAATTTTCTTTTTTACACATTGGCGTAATGGAAGCAGGTTGCCATGACCCATCCAATGGCAGTCACTAACTGCAATATTGATATGGAGAGCTTAATTTCTGATCAGAATAGAAGTATTGCCACACTTGCAATCACAACACTCCTTAAGACTGGAAATGAATCAAGTGTAGATCGGCTCATGAAGCAGATAACAAATTTCATGTCAGATATTGCTGACGAGTTCAAAATTGTTGTGGTTGAAGCCATTAGATCTTTGTGTTTGAAATTTCCCTTGAAATACAGATCATTGTGAGTAATTCTTTACTTCTTTGAAGTTATGTATATTTACTCTTTGTTCATGTGACCTGATTTGATGCACTTTGGCTCTTGGTTTTACAGGTTGAACTTCTTAAGCAATATTCTTCGGGAAGAAGGTGGATTTGACTATAAGAAGGCAATTGTTGATTCAATTGTTATCCTCATTAGAGACATACCGGAGGCAAAGGAAAGTGGGTTGCTTCATCTTTGTGAATTCATCGAAGATTGTGAATTTACATATCTTTCCACGCAGGTGGCATTTATTTATAGATTCTAGTGATATTACTTCACACGATACGTTGTGGTTTATTGTGTCTCTAAACCTTTCCAATCTTGCTCATTTGTTACTAGATTCTCCATTTTCTGGGATTGGAAGGACCAAAGACTTCAGATCCCAGCAAGTATATAAGATATATTTACAATCGTGTACATCTTGAGAATGCTACTGTTCGGGCAGCTGCTGTGAGCACATTAGCAAAGTTTGGTGCCATGATTGATGAACTGAAGGTGTGAGTTGTCCATGTTTGCATGCTTCGTATGCTCCAACTAGTTTATTATTTTGGTCATTACTGAGTGATCTACCGGATTGGGTTACTTTCTGGTGATTTCTGTTGCAGCCACGCATTTTTGTTCTGTTGAGGAGGTGTCTCTTCGACAGTGACGATGAGGTGATAATTCTGTTTATGATTTAATTTCTCATTAATTTTTTTTTATCAATCTAGTCCATTTGGTGGATTTATGTAGATATGGCAATAGACCGGGGCATAGGCGGGGCTTCAGCCCGGCTTGAAACCCATTTTGGCTCGGGCTGTCCAAAGTTTGATTGGGATGTTGTTTTGGCCGGTTATGTCAAAACAAAGTTTGTTTTGATCGAACTGGATAAGGCCGAGGGGCCCAGCCCCCAACGCTAGACTCAAAATTTGGTCAACTTGGGCCTTACTCATTGACTCCAGGCCTGACCAGTTTTGCCATCCCTAGATTTATGGTTTCCACAAATTTGCAAGAACATGCATGTAACTGAAGCGTTGCAATACCTGTGTAAATATGTTTCTTTTCTTTAATATTTCATGCTGTTTTTGACAGATTTATAATGTGTTTCCTTTATGTCATTGTGCTCTCTTGAGTGTGATTTCATTCTGTTTGTTAATTGTTTGAAGAAGATGCTCTCCACTAATTTATTTACAGGTCCGTGATCGGGCTACTCTTTATATCAATACACTTGGTGGTGATGGTGAAGTTGTTGAAACTGAAAAGGATGTAAAGGATTTTCTTTTTGGAGACTTAGACATACCTCTTGTTAACTTGGAGACAAGTTTGAAGAATTATGTAAGTGTTCTGTTTATTGGTTGTTCCTATATTACTATTTTCATCATCTAATAAATTTGTTATTGGTACAGGAACCTTCAGAACAACCTTTTGACATCAATTTTGTGCCTAAGGAAGTTAAGACTCAGACACTTGCTGAGAAGAAAGCTCCAGGAAAAAAGACAACTGGTCTTGGAGCTCCACCAACGGACCCTACATCTACAGTTGATGCTTATGAAAAACTTCTTTCCTCCATCCCAGAATTTTCAAGCTTTGGGAAACTTTTCAAGGTTGCATACTCGGATGTTCTTACGTTGGCTTCATTTTTCAATTTAGACAACTGATCCTTAGTTTTGTGATTATTATGCCCTTTCAATTCCATGGTCTGATTAATTAGCTATTCAAAAGAAATCTATGTAAACTAATGATAACTAATAACTTTCTTTCTTTGTCTCCACAGTCCTCAGCTCCCGTGGAACTTACTGAAGCAGAAACTGAATATGCAGTTACTGTTGTTAAGCACATCTTTGACAGGCATGTTGTGTTCCAGTACAATTGCACTAACACAATTCCGGAGCAATTGTTGGAAAATGTAAGTACTTGTTTTTGAAAAAAAAAATTACATCTTTCCAAAAAGCTATGGAAATTGTCTTGAATCTGCATTGTTTTTGTGGTTACAGGTTACTGTCATTGTAGATGCTTCAGAAGCGGAAGAATTTTCACAGGCTGCATCCAAGCCTTTAAGATCTCTTCCTTATGATTCACCTGCGCATGCCTTTGTTGCGTTTGAGAAACCAGATGGAGTACCAGCCGTTGGAAAGTTTTCTAATATGTTGAGGTTTATTGTTAAAGAGGTATTTCTTCTTTCCCTGTTCCTGAAATGATGGCAAGTGGGCAAGGTGGGTGTTAATGTTGATAATTGATTAATAATTATTTATTGCACTGTTATTAGGGTTTTTCTCAAGTAGAGAATCTTGTTTTGTAAGTGATTCTAACATGGATTCAGTGACTATTATGCTAAAGAGATAAAAAGTTGGATCTATTATGTGTGCTGGCACTAACAAGTAATTGTTAAGGGATTTTGATTTGCTTCATGTTTGATGTGCTGATGTAGGTTGATCCAGCTACTGGTGAAACTGAGGAAGATGGTGTGGAGGATGAATACCAATTGGAGGACCTTGAGGTTGTTGCAGCAGATTACATGATAACAGTTGGTGTCTCCAACTTCAGGAATGCATGGGAAAGCCTGGGACCTGATTATGAACGTGTTGATGAATATGGCCTCGGCCCTAGGGAGAGCTTGGCGGAAGCTGTTAATGCTGCCATCGGTCTTTTTGGCATGCAGCCTTGTGAGGTTAGTTTGCCAATCATTTCTCCCCTTAGATTGCAGTCTCTACTCCTCACAGTACAGTAAGAATACTCTGGGTCGAACTGGAAGACTGTAATTGATAGTGCTGAATAAAGGTCTTCCATTCCCGTTTCTATTTCTTTTATTTATAAAAGAAAAAACAAAGGAAAGTTATTATCATATTGGTTTATATTGTTTAGGGGACGGAGGTTGTGCCAAGCAATTCAAGGTCCCATACATGTCTGCTCTCGGGTGTTTACATAGGTAACGTGAAGGTTCTTGTGAGATTGCAATTTGGAATTGATGGTCCGAAGGAAGTTGCCATGAAATTGACAGTTAGATCAGATGACGAGTCTGTTAGTGAGGCCATTCATGAGATAGTTGCAAGCGGCTAAATTGAGACAAATTAGTTGTTCTCACTTTTCTATTCTATTCTTCTATTCGAATGTTACACAGATCCCTTGCACATATACGCCGCTTGTTACGATGAAAGCTTCGGGCAATGCAACTCGTCCCTGATGGATTTTAATTTTTGGACGTTTACCCTAGAGCTTCTCATCTCATGTCATGTTTGTTAGATGATAATCTAGTAACAACATTCATGTATCATGCAATTCATGTCACATGGGGAATTTTATTATTTTCTTCTTCTTTGAAGGGAATTTATCAAATCAATCTTATTTGTAAATTGGTAATTCTAGCATTTATTCTCATAAAAAATTGTAGTTATGGCTATTTCATTCACTTTTATGAGTGAACTTACTTTTAACCCCAAATACTTGGTCTGTTTGGTCTATATTAGCTTTAATAAATAGATCTATGCCATGTATTTGTTTTTCTCTTTGTTTTTTAATTTTATAACTAATAAAATATAAAATTAGTTTTCACTTCTTAATCTGGTTTTTATCAAGAATTTCTAATCATTAATCAATTTAATAAATAATTATTATTTGTTAAATTGATTAATTATTAAATATTTTAACTTAATGTTACTTTGAAGAGCTTTTTAAAACCCAAGTATAAAGTTAACCGTTTTAAAAAGTATTAATACGATTTTCATTCATTGCTCATTGATTCATTCATGAACCTCATTATATCTCTGGACCAAAACAAGTTTTTTCAAATATTTTAAACTTTTTTAAATTTTGGATTGGATTCAGTTCCGTATTGAATGTTAAGTCAATTTAGACTCTTCAAGCTTGGTCAGGACAGAATTTCTAAATCCAATTTCGATGAAGTCCAAAGTTTCAAACTGTTATTGGGTTTAAGTCATTTTAGGCTGAGCCGAATCCAAACACCAACGCTACAGAATAGAAAAGCCTCATCAAAAGTATGCCCATTTCTTGATGTATGCAAGCACAAAAGATCATAGTACTATAAAGCATTCTCGTACCTTAAGTTCATGCGAGCTCTAGTGGATCTAAAGGTATTTTAAATCAATGTTATGAATATCGTACCGAATTTGGTACTAGATTAAGCTCTGAATACCGGTCAGTATTAGGTACTGTTTTAGAAAATTTTTTAAATTTATAAAATAGTTCCTAAAATTTTTAAAAATTACAAAATAATCCTTTAATATATTATACAGTTATACTGTATACTATTAATTAGCGTTTAAACTTTGGGTTATGCTATTGATTTGTAAAGTTTGATTCTAAATTAAATTTGAAAATTGAAAATTTTTATAAATAAAAATAAGAATTTATTCGGAAATATTATTAATTTAAATTAAATTCGTTAACTTAAAATCAAAACTCCTATATGTGATATGTCTCACCACTTAGGCACTGACCTCCAATCACATAGATCGGTGACGTGGCATGAAATTTCTAAATCCCGCCTAACCTAAACCCCTCTAATTTTCATTTAGGGCGCAATTGAATTTCAATTTCCCTCAAAATAATGACTTAACAATATCTCCGCCTTCTAAATTACCCACTCTTCTTTATCTAACTTTTCTCCTCCCTTCCAAACCCTAGCTGCCAGCCCTACCTCTTCTCTCAGGTGATTTCTCATCATTTCCCTCTGTTTGATTGGTAGTTCAAGTTTCTGTACTGATCTGTGCTTTTGACCTCCGTTTCGGAGGAAGGACCGAAGGAGTGGGCTGAGGTCGAAGGAAGAGAGAGAGATGGCAAGCCGCGAGGAGGAGACGTCGAGGAGGACGAACCAGAAGTCGAAGGAGGAGGAGACGTCGACGGCGAGGACGAGACGGTGACGAGGCTGAGCAGGAGACGGCGACTTCACGGGGAGAGACCGAGAGAGAGAGATCGACAGAGAACTTTAAACCCAAAAAGACAAAAACCTAATGCTTTCGATCACTCAGGGCCTGTTACTCTTTATCAAAGAGTAAGAAACTGAGAAACGAAAGCACCAAGTCCTCCAAAATGATTAGAAGAATAACAAATCCGAGGCCCCTGCAATCCCTAGCGCATCAATTCCTCCAACGATGCAGCGTAAGCGGCACAGCTAAAGGCAAAGGCAAAGACGGCCAAGCCAAGAAACGCTCCAAAATCACCACCAAAAAGAGCCCTAAAGACCCATCAGCCGCCGCGTCCACCCGATTCGACTCCGACAAATACCGCCTCTATGAACAGTGCATCAATGCCCCTACTCCTGTTCGCTACCTCAAACCCCAGGCCCGAGCAAGAGAGGCCGAGCGCGAGAAACTAGGCCTCGAAAGCAAAGAACGTCTACGGGAGAAGGAGATCTTGAAGAAAGGAGGGAGGCAAGCATTGGGTGTTCCCGACGAGCCCATGGTCATCGGGACTCCTGGGTTGGACTTGATTTCGCTGGGTTTGGTCGATGTTGACAAGTTGCCTAAGTACGAGCTCACGGTGGAGGATGGTCGGCGATTGGCCAAAGAATACAGCAGGGTTTTGATGAGGAAGCATAGGGCTAGGCAGGCGGCAGAGACTAATTTGTTGAATATGAAGAAGGAGGCCATCAATGCCTTGCCGGATAAGCTAAGAGAAGCCGCTTTGGTTCCGGATTTGACCCCGTTTCCGGCGAATAGGTTTATGGCGACTTTGACTCCTCCGAGTGAAGGGTATATTCAGAAGATTAAGGAAGCTGCTTTGCGTAGCTCAGGCAAGGATAAGATCAGATAGTGATGTGTGATTCTCGAGAGGTTGGACACAAATCCAAAGCTGGGGACTTTCTTTTTTGTCTTTTGAAAACGATCCATTACCGGTTAATTTTGGTTGTTCATGTGTTATTAGCATGTGTTGGATTGGTGATCTCTTTTTAGTTGAAGATACAAAAACCAGTTTCTAATAAGATCTAATACACACGCTTCTTAGTTTCACTGTTAAGTGTGAATGGTTCTCTTCAACAACAAGAAAGGAGGTAGTGTCAGTAGTTCTGGTGGTTCAGCAATGGCGTAACAAGTATTGGATTTTACAAAATTGTGATTAGATACTTATACATATCCAACAAGTTCCTATTGTATTTCAACATCATTGCCGCGTTAAACAAGAAAGGAGTTAGTCTCGTCGGATTTTACCAAAGTGTGGTAACGCCCACACACACGGAATAGGTTTTAAATTTACCTACTAGATTTGATGAAGAACTTGAGAATGGTTGCAATAACAAGATGTCTGTAGAAGAATTAAGAGCCTATTGAATGTTTCTTGCCATGAAAGGCCGTTCCAGTCTGTAAGGCAAAGGTGAATTAGTGATTTATAGATGTCTTTACAATAGGTACACTCGTATAAAATATGATCATGACTTTTCACGTTATTATTACAGGGGATATAAGGAGGACAAGTTCAAGAAGTGAAGCTTATGCTTAGTTTTCTACTTCTGCTTGATAGCCAAATCACAAAGTTAAGCTTGTACAACCGTAGTGCTCCAAAGATGGTTCTATTCCTAACTCAAGCATGGCTGACCAAAATCTTTGACCCTCAGAAATTAATCTACCACGGGCGCATGCAGATAATAGGCCAAGGAAGGTTATATGATTGGGCTTGACCTGAGAAGAATTGAACACATCATGAATTTTAGTAAGCAATGCAACTCAAAATTTAAATTTAAGATTAAGATAAATAAGCTGACACGCTTATAACATCATTCACAGTATCATCTGTTTGAACTAATCACCCAGTCAGCTTAAACAAGTTCCCATGAATAGGAAAAGAAGCACATCGAATCTTATTCACATCCAAAATCCAGTAACGTTATTCCATTATTTCATTAAAACTTTTCACCACTTGCATGTTTACGCTTAACCAAAAATTATGATCTTAGAAATTCCTTAACACAGATTGCCGACTGAAAAATCTCAAAATATGTTTAGACGTCCAAATTATCCAGCCTACAAACACGTATAAACGATGTTAAACTTACTCTTCTGTAATACTTTACCTTTGCTTCCTCCATTCTAGTATACTCCTCCACTGCATCCATACTAGTATACTTTACCTTTTCCAATCTTACCAACTATAACAAAATTTCAAATTTCAAGCTGCTCTATATAAAATACAATCCAGCAACTATTCAAAATCAATTGAACAAACCAGACTAGTAGTAAAATCTATATAAATGACCTTAACCGAACAAATCAAAGGAGATAAATACCAAAAGAAGCTTATGCATATGACATTAATGTCAATGTCGTATATGTACAGCTTTATTTTGTATTCAGCTACAGCAAGAGAATATACCTTAACCCCAGGCTTTGATCTTTAGCTCCTCCACCCTCTATAAACATCAAGTCCCTAATTCAACTACCTACTGTTTTTTTCACCCACTCCTCAATGATGAACTTTTATCTTTTTTTATGGTCATAATTGATTAACAGATAACACCAACCATAAACTCTTCCATAACTTCAAAATCAGGGCAGAAGCAATTGCAGTAACCAATCGAATTTTGACTGGTATCGACAGAAGACCAACAAGCATATTTAATTACCTTTCAGATCAACCTCATAGCTAGGTTTCAGGTCCTAAATCTGGACCCAATAATAAATACTAAACAGCACACTAAAAAGAGCTTGTAATTCTCGATACAAAACTAGGCTTTATGGCCTTCCTCTACTACAATAAGCAGTCATGTTTAACTTCAACAAAAGCGATTCCCAATTCCGTTGGATAGTCGAGTAATAAAAGTAAGTGCATGATATATTGAGGAGATTCCATGAGCAGAAAAATCAGTAAAAACCAGCAAATTACCTAGTAGACTGATGGTAAGCCACGAAGAGCAAGGAATTGTTCTTCTAGAGTAAGCAATATCAGAATAACAAAATCTGCAAGTTTTCTAGCTGGATTGAGAATGGGATTTGGGACTGATTATCTTATATCTGCAGTAGGAAGGCCAAGAACAGGATGAAAAAGAAAACGTAAGAAATCTGTCTATTTATATTCCTCCACTAGACACGCATTCAACAGTATTGAAGTTCTTGACTTTCCAAGACAAAAAAGGAAAGATAAATAAACCTGCTTCCAAAGTTCTCTCAAGCAGTGGCTAAGCTTCTCAGGTCCTCTCAAGCGATAGCGAGCGGCAAAGATAGATTAGGGATTTAGCAAGGATTCAGCAGTGACAGGGACAAAAATGAAACCAACAGATTGAGAAATGGAAGCAACAGACCGAGAAACGTTATAAACGTAAGTGACGGAAAAATTTTATGAAAGGTTTTTCTCAAAACTCTAAATTTGAATTTTTTAAAAGGTTAAAATTCATTTCTATTTTAAAAATGCTTTTAAATTTTACGGTTAAATTCTCATTTTTCTTAAAAATAGTTTTTGCCGTAAAAAAAAGAACTTTTTTACCTTTCAAAAGTTCAACCAAACGGGTGCTAAGTTGAAAAGAACAAGAGGGATTTCTCTTCTCAATATAGCCAGCGGCACACAAAAAACTAATCTGATTAAAGGTAGTCTTTTCCTAACCTTAAAGAGAGTATTTATACCTAGGTCAAATAATAAAAGATTTGGGTTAAATAAGACATAGAAGCTCAAAATAAATATAACTTAAAACAAGTTCAAAATAAAATAATAAAAACACGCCTAAGGTTGATCCAATGCACTCTCAAGTCTGATCATAGGTGCGCCTCTCCTTTTGGGCTTAAGTGATGATGCGCAGCTCAATACAATGATCTTCAAGTCCCAATTCAGTCAAATCCAAGGATTTGAGATAAATGAATCAATTTGGGGTGTGATTCAAGCAACTCTCCTCTAATAGGCTTGGTGCACTCCATCCTCTCCACAAATTGGCTCACATGCGCATAAAAAGCCTCTTTGAGTCTCTTGGCCCTAGTTTTGAACATAGGTTCAACTGAAATGATAAGCTCGCCTTTATCATGCACATCATCTCCATGGTGATCCTTGCTCTTGCTCACATCGGTCCCTCCCTCCTTAAGAAAATTCGTCATCGAATATGAATCTATATCAAAAGCAGAAAGGTCAGCAACATTAAAGGTAGCAGAAACATTGTACTCGCCTAGCATATTAATCTTGTAGGCATTGTCATTAATCTATTCCAACACCTGAAATGGACCATTACCCCTAGGATTTAACTTGGACTTCTTTTGGGCATGAAACTGTTCCTTCCTCAGATGCAACCAAACCCAATTACCAAGTTCAAAAGTCACTAGCTTGCGCCCCTTGTTGGCTTGCTTGGCATAGACCTTGTTCCTCTGCTCAAGGTGCTGTCTTGCCTTCTCATGCAATTCCCTGACCATCTCAGCTTTCCTCTTGCCATTTGTACTAGACAACTCATGCAAGGATAAAGGCACCAAATCCAAAACAGTTAAAGGATTAAAACCATAGATAAGCTCAAAAGGTGAATAACTTGTGGTAGAATGCACACACCTATTATATGCAAACTCAATAAATGGCAAACAATCACCCTAAGTTTTCAAATTTGTACCAACTACAGCACACAATAAGGTACCTAAGGTTCTATTAACAACTCCAGTTTACTCATCTGTCTGTGGATGACTATGTAACATCCCACCCTCAACGGGAAGGGTAGAGTCGTAATTTGGCATAGGATGTAACACCCAAATACTCCCTGTGAGGATATGTGGATGCCACCCAAGACAGTACAATCAAAACCAAACATCACACTGACATTTATCTTATTTAGAATCTC
>JANZLC010000202.1:34140430-34157190 GCA_026413385.1 Erythroxylum gracilipes
CAACGTGTATTTCATGAGAAGATCTTGTATGAAGAATTCCAATAAGCATCTCAACAATCAAAGATTGTAGATTGTGTCAATTGGAGCTTGGGACAAGTCGACCATCATATTGCAAGTCGACTATTAACAATCAGACCTGTCAGTTGGTTAAATGGACTAGTCAACTATCATCATATTAGTCGACTATTCGAAGAGCGGAGCAGAAAGTTTCATGAAAAACGTTAATGTTAGTCGACTAGTTTTTAAAGACAAGTTGACTATAATGTACTAGTCGACTTTTACACACCAACTAGTCGACTATCAGTTGCAGCTGAACATAATTTGATTGTGTCAATTGATTTCAAACAGGAGAGAATCTTCATACAATGGCTAGGAGCGTTCTATAACGGCTAGGAGAGTTCTACAACGTCTAAAAACGTCTTGAAGCCTGCAAATAAAGGACGGAACTTCAGAGGATTGATTACACAAGTCCAAAGCGAAGCATACTTACCATAATTCGAAATTATCTTCACATCGCTCTCAATTTACTCTTATCATATTCTAATTATATTCAGCTGTACTGAGCTTCACTACTTCATTTCTATCATTGTTATTATTATGAGCTGAGTGATTATAGAAGAATCACTTGGGAGGTAGGATTTGTACCGAAAAATAAATCGTTTGTAAGGTGTAGCTTGAGCCGGAAGTCAAATTGAATTGGAAGAGTTCACACTGAACTAAAAAGTGTGTAGTAAAAATCTTTGTCAAAATTCTAAGTGGGAGCTTAGGTAGAAGACGTAGGTCTTAGTACCAAACCTCAATAAACACTGTGTTTGCGTCTCTTCTCTACTCTTTTACATTTCGATTTGCTTGTTTGTTTCATGTGTTTTAATTCTCTATTTTGTAGCACTTTGTGAAAAGATTAAAAGATAAATTTAACCCCCCCTTCTAGATCGTTTTCAAAAAGGGCTATGCAACAGTAATTCTATCTAAGCTACTAGAAAAATGTAGTCAATAGTCATACAATCTCCAACGTAATATCCTGCATAACATGACCTTCAAACTAAATTATAAACACTGTTACATGAGGAACAAAATTAAACAAGCATAATGAGACCATAACGCAAACCAAAACCAAATTTAAATAACGAAACCTTAATATAAGCAACAAGCATGTTTTGGATGACATATGATTAAGATGAAAACTGCCGCTAAAAGACGGGGAAAGAAAATTTACAAACCTTCAATAGAGGTGTAACATCTCACTCCCGACGGGAAGAGTAGAATAGTAAATTGGAAAAGGATGAGAGTGACTGGGACTAATTAGGAATTTTCATGTATACTGGTATTTGTGAACAGTGAAATTTTTGCACATGAAAAATAACTGTACATGCATTCATGACATTCCCGGTATTTGTGCTTAAATGAAATTCTGTTGTGAATAATGTGGTATTTGTGTTTAAAAAATTATTTGGGGTGGTTCTTTGTGTGTTTTATATTTTAAGAGAATTTTAGGAATTTTTGTGTTAAGTTTTCAGAGGAATGTACAAACAGATAAAACTGACAGTTATGTAAATTACTGAGTTTGATGAAATGAGATGGAAAAAGTTTGGTTAAAAAAAAGTTGCAATTTAATATTAATTCTTTATTATTGTGATGCCATGTGGGGTATAGTCGTGTTTTCGTAGTTCTCTCTTATCGTAGGATACGTACCGGAATGACCTACGGGCGTCCCAGTAGGTACTCGACGATAAGGGGGCGCTACAAACATCAAGAGGAAGCAAGCTGAATTTTTGCTAGATGCAGAGAGACAATTCTTTCAGCAAAAGGCTAAATGTAAACATCTTATAGAGGCTGATAGAAGTACGAGGTATTTCCATGAAGTAGTTCGGAAGAGAGGAAGGCAAAATGCTATTTCTCATCTCATTAAGAAGGATGGATTTTTGACTACATCATTGGAAGAAGTGGCAGATTGTGTTGTAAGTTATTATAAAGAGCTCCTTGGCACTTCAACCCCTCTGAACATATTAGACTTAAATGTGGTAAGAAATGATTTGGTTTTGGATATGGAGACACATGAAACACTGATGGCCCCAATTATGGATAAGGAGATCAAGCGGGCTATGTTTGATATAGGCAATCATAAAGCTCCAGGGTCGGATAGATATATGTCGGCTTTCTTCAAGAAACATTGGGATAGCCATGAAGGAATTTTTCACTATTGGTCGGATGCTTAAACAGTTAAATCATACCATCATCACATTCATCCCAAAAACGAAGGCAGTACCGAGAGTAACAGATTTCAGACCGATAGCTTGTATGAATGTTGTGTATAAGGTGATCACAAAAATATTAACGGAGCGTATGACTTTGGTTGTGGGAAAAATTTAGACCCAGCTCAAGCTGCATTTGTGCCAAGTAGAAGTATGCTAGATAATATTTTTCTAGCTCAGGAACTTATTTGGGATTACACTAAAAAACGTATTTCCCCACGGTGCATGATAAAAATTGACATCACAAAAGCTTATGACACGGTATCATGGGACTTTCTTGAAGATATGAGGAAATGGTTAGGCTTCCCTAATAAGTTTGTACGATGGATTATGGAATGTGTAACAACTACATCCTTCTCGATCTCGGTCAATGGCACACTACATGGGATGTTCAAGGGTTGGCGGGGATTGAGACAGGGTGATCCCATGTCACCTACGTTTTTCCTGCTTTGTTTGAAGTACCTTTCAAGATTGCTAAAAGTGAGAACCGCCAACTCCCTTTTTCACTTCTACCCGAAATGTCAACAACTTGGCATCACTCATTTTGAATTTGCGGATGATCTCATGTTATTCTCTAGAGGTGATTTTACTTCTATCTGTATACTAGTGGATGTGTTGAATGAACTGAAAGAGGTGGCAGGGCTAAGGGTCAATTCTTCAAAATCTAGTATTTACTTAGCTAGGGTTTATAGACGAGATAGGGCGGACATTTTGTAGATGGTAGAATATCCTATTGGTGAGTTTTCTGTTCGATATTTGAAGGTCCCTTTGGAACCTATGAAGGTCTCGATGACCAAATTTTCTGTACTAATTAAAGCTGTAGAGGCTTATATCAATGCATGGAATGGTAAGACTCTCTCACATGCAGGTAGAATTGAATTGATTAATTCTGTCATTCAAGCGGTACTATCCTTTTAGCTCCAGGCATTTCCCATTCCAATAACTATCCTTGAGAGGATAACCTCCATATGTAGGTTGTTTTTATAGGGTGGTAAACATTTTAGGGTGGCATGGGACAATATTTGTGTACCAAAAGAGGAAGGTGGACTGGGATTGAAAAACTATAAAATATGAAATTCGGCACTTTTGTCTAAAGTGTTATCGAATATCCATGTTGAAGCTGATTCTTTGTAGGTAAGATGGATTCATGAAATATAATTGAGGGGCTTATCAATATGGGATTGGGAACCTCACACCTGAGACTTACCCTTACTGAAGAGATTGATACTGATCCGAAATACTTTAGTGGATAAGTTGGGTGGTCGTAGGGGGGTCGTATGTGAGATGCAAAAAGTCTATGAGCTACTGTGAGTCAACTACACTAGACGACCATGGATGTCATTTATCTAGAAACAATACATACCGCTAAAATACTCCTTCATTGCATGGCTTAGTCTTCGAAATAGACTGCCAACAAAGGATAACTTGTTATTCTTAGAGATAGACCGAACTTGCAAATTTTGTAATGTTGAACTAGAAAATATTGACCATTTGTTCTTTAAGTGTCCTTTTATAGGTAAAGTCTGGAATGCTATCCGTGGATGGCTGGGATTGACATGAACCATGTCTACATTATCTAGTGCCATCAAGTGGATTTGAAAAGATTACACTGGAGTGCATCTAAGAAGCAAAGCCACATGACTGGAATTTATGTGTACCATATATACGGTATGGAAGACCAAGAATGCTATTCAGTTAGATTTTGCTTCTGTTACGAGCTGTGATGTAGTTTCTAAGATAAAAATTGTAATGTATAAGATCTTGTATAGGTTGCACCCCACAGAACTAATTACCTTTTGATATTTTGGATGTATAGATAATATTGATGTTATGATTACAAACTTTGGTCTGGTTATGCCCCAAGGACCGTGTACATATTTTTGATTCAATATATTTACCTTTCATAAAAAAAAGGAGTGAAATTGGAAAGAGGTGAAAAACATCAAATAGAAGAACTGCTCAAATGCAACCTAATTTGGTTTGAGATGGCTGAAATATATCGCCGAGGAACTGTAAAATCTAGGAAATAATTAGTAGCTGAAGAAATTTAACCAAGTAAAAAGTTTCTTAAACTTAAAAGAGTGTTTACATAAGAATGAACCATACAAGAAAGCATGATAGTGTAGGCACATTTTCAAGGGAATGTGGTTTACCATAGGGATGAAAGGAAATACTTGTATGTAATCAACTAAATCATATAACTCTACTTGCATGGAGAAATCAAGTGCCCAGAAGAGCAACATCTATGAAACTAGTTTGAAGATCACGAACCTGGATGCTAGAGGTGGACAACGGGGCTCGTTATAGGGCTTCGTGTGGGGCTCTGCGCAATGCTCATTGTGTAGCTAGAAGCTTAAATTTTTGCAGCATTGCCAGTTTGTGAGAGACCACAGAGTGAGGTTTGTTTGTTTTGATCTCTCTCTCTCAGTATTTAAAGCAAGTTTGTTTCTTTCTTTCTTGGGTTGAGTTTGCTTGAAACATAGAGGAAAGGATCTGATTTGGTGTAGAATTCTCTCGTAGTGATTCTTTTCATGAAATCATAAGCTTTAAGTTTCAAAGTTTATATCTTTTCATTATATATGACTTCAAACTCAGCCTTTTAGATCGGATCCCATCACATTAACGTAGAAGACTCCTTTGAAACTAAAGTTTTTAGCTTTAACTGCACATAGAACAAGGATTTGAGGAAAAGAAACGGTTTTTGTTGTATATTCATTGCTTCATTTACCATTGTTGTTAGATCTTCGCTGCGTTTACTATTATTGATGTATTTTTTAGTTGTTCCAGATCTTCATTACGTTTTTGTGTTCAAAGATTTTTTTTTTGTTAGTTATATAAAAAAAATCTCATTTTAGAGTACATGTTTTTCTCTGTTCTCCAAGCTAGAAGGATCTCCTCTCATTATTCATTTATCTGGATTGTTTTTCCCTAACCATCATCTTCACCACCATAACCAACACTTCAAGTTCAGCCTTTTAAATCGGATCCCTTCACATTAACTTATAAGACTCCATTGAAATCAAAGTTTTTAGTTTTACTACACATAGAAGAATGATACAAGAAAAGAAATGATTTTTGGTACGTATTCATTCCTGCATTTACTATTGTTGATGCATCACTCAGGTTTTTGGAATTTATTTTTCCTTCTTCTTCTTCTGGTAGGTGAAGTAGTAGAGCTTTCAAGATCTACAAACGAGCTCGCCTATGCTTCTAGCCCGCTACCCATATACAGGTTCTGTATGTAGAAAGGGTTTGATCACAGTATCTCTATCACTGTTTAGTTGTCTCAACACATCAAATTCTCTATTCCATTTACTCTGTTTCAATTATGTTCTATTAAATCTCATCCACACATTTATATGGGGTCTACATAAATGTGTGGATAAGATTTAATATAATATGATAGGAACACTATAACTGAAATAGGAAATCTGATCCCTTGTCTCAACTTTTTTGCTACATGCGTTCTGACTATGGTTTTTAATTTGTTAATTCTTGCATGTCTCTTTCTTTTGCCGCGTGCATTTGGTTAATCAATTATACTTCTACCTGATCAGCTGGTCGGGCTTTTCTTCTTTTCTTCTTCTTCTTCTTCTTCTTCTTCTTATTATTATTATTATTATTAGTCGTAGTAGTAGTAGTAGTAGTAGTAGTAGTAGTAGTAGTAGTAGTATTTTCTTAATATTTGTATTTCTATTAGTCTTATTATTATTATTATTATTATTATTATTATTATTATTATTATTATTATTATTATTATTATGTCTTCTAAACTTGCATCACATATTTAAGGGTTTTTTTTTGCTTGTAGGTCTACCAAAAATAGCCTCTCTATTTTGTAAGGATAAGGTTACGTACTATCATACCTCTCCAGAATCAACATTGGTGTGTGATTCAACTGGATGTAATGATGATGATGATCCTTTAGTAAGCCAAAATTTGTATAACCTGCTATAAAAGTAGCAAAATACGCCACACTAATTTTGATCTACATCCTCCTTTCTTCATTTGTTCCATTTTGACAATTAAGCCATTGTTGACAAGGCCACATCCTCACTCAACCTGGCTTTTCCCATAGGCATCATATTGGCCTTCTTGGACATGCTTTCATTTCTAGTCATCTTTTCGATTGTTAACAAATACCCAGTTTAAACACTCAGGCAATATCAAAAGCTTTTGGATGCTAAGTTTAACACTAGTAATCACATTTTTCATATCGGTTATCCCCAAGGCATTTAAAACTAGGGGGATGGTCAAGGATCTGTCATTTGAAGAACAGCTTATAATACTTATTGCACTTAAATGTTAACAATGTAACGTAATACCCCCCTTTGCATACCACAGAAAATTGAAATTCAAGAAATCATAGGTCATAAAAGGGGGTTAATCAACAATAACAAAAGTGAGATGAACAGCAGTGATATGTCCAACAGGTTTCGATTTGCTAGATATAAGCAGGAACCAAGTTTCAAGTGTTTGATTTCCTTCAACAATTATCATCTGAAATTGATCCAGCATGCTTTTACAATGGTGTTGCAAGTCCTCTTGCAATGAGTAGAAGAACATGTCAGATGTGGTCATCATCCTTTGATTATCAATGCAAAAAAAGGACAAAAATAAAGTTCTAGCAACTAAAACTTTCACTTCCAAAACATTAGACAATGTCAAACCAACTAAACAAAAACAGAAACCAAAAACAGAACATATAACTGAATACAAATTTCCCTAATCAGTTCACACAATTTCTGGTCTAAAATTGAAAGTTGGAAACACAAAATTACCCTGAAAAAGCCAGCTCCAGTAGGAGGAATCAACTGCGATATTGGATATCAGCCGAGCATTAGCAGTGGCACTATGGAATGGCATCATTGACTCCACACTCCCCAAAACCGAAACAACTCTTAAAAGATAAAGTCAACCACAAAAAACAGTTCATATTTGAACTAGAAATAGTTCATAAACCATAAAACAATTACTTAACAAAATCCATTAAGAATAGCACCTTGAAGGACTTGGGGAGGTCTGTGAGAAAAGATAGGACATGACTTTTGGTTTTCGGGTCTGGGTTAGGGTTTTGGACCGAGTAGACATTGACCTAGAACTTACCATCACAACAGATCTCCAAAATGAAGCCATTTTAGCGTTGAAGTACGGACAAAAAGGAAATTGAAGGGCAATGTATTAGACTCGGTGTAGATGCACATGCTTAGACCTGACGAGATTTTGATATAAAAAAATAGGTTGCTTTCTCTAGTCTCAAAACGTAGCGTTGGTTCCAAACTACAACGTCGTTTCATTTACTTAAACACATTGTTTTGAGGAGAAAAGAAGCGCTGCCACGAATAGTTTCTCACTCACACCGATTCGATCTTTAAAAGAAGACGAAGAATCGTTCACTCTTAATGTTCATGATCTTAGCTCGCAAGTCCCTCTCCGCTCTTGGTGGTCGTCACCTTTTGAGATATCTTTTGCCCTAACTTCCTTTATTTCTTTTGCTCTCATTGTGTGGATTCCAGGAAAATGCTGGAAAATTTTTGGTTAGGAAATTTTATGCTATTAAAATTTTAGTGTTGTGAATTTTTTGGCTATATCAGGGCAAGTTCTGCAGGGCTCTCACAATTACCCATTGTGATCTGGCGCACACTTTTATTCCACCAAAATAGGTTGCTTTGATATCATCAAGCTGGTTTTCAAGTTTTGCACCTATTTTACTCAATTTGAGTACGCACAGAGTTATGTACGCGTAATGTTGGGCGTGATTTGTAGATATTAGTAACAATGGGTGTTTGTGACCCCGCTTTTTATGTAGAGGTGGCTGCTCGAAACCTATGAGAAGAATACACAGTTGAAAACGTTTATGGGTTGGTTAATGAAGGGCAATAAATTTCTACAGTGCTTATATAATCTGCTAATTTGCATTTGTCTCAACTCTCAAGTCAAAAGTTTTACATGCTTAGAGAGTGACTTTCAAAATTTGGAAGAATATTGGGGTTTAGATTGATATGATGTAGAAAGATGAGATGTTTATTTTGTTAGACATAATAACTTGAAAGAAGATTTGAAGAATTTTGTCAATCATAGCATGATGTATTTTATTTGTTTTTAGACTATATACATTATCAACTGCCTCATTTTTTCTTTTATTTTATTCACATATTCTATTTGTTTGCTTTGTTTTTCTTGGACTTTCTTTTGGTATTTGAAGGTAAGGTAAAAGACACGACTCTCTTGTAGTTTAACTTTTAAAAAAAAATTCTTGATCTTTAAAATTATTGAAAAACTTTCTTCTTGTTTTAAAATTTTCAAAATGAACTTTTTTTAGTGAACTTCCATTAAAATAATGGTATAATATACGTGATATCCAATCATATGCTTTTGGCTTGGTAATTCAATTTAACTCTTGAATCTAAATCAAACTAATAATTAATTGTAATTATCTTAAATTATTATTTTGAGTCGAGTTTAATTAGTTCGAATCAAATTTAAGGGTTAAGTTGGGTCATTATATAAACAACATTTGATTGGATGTTTATACTATATGTATTTTATTGTTATCTTTTAATGAAAGTACGAGAGAAGGAAATTTTCTAAAAAATTAAAAATTAAAAGAATATTTTTCGACAATTTTAAAGATTTGAATTTTTTAATTTTAATTAAATCAAGGAGGAGTCTCGTGTCTTTTTTCCTTATAAGCGATATATGAGCTATAACAAATTTTATCCTCTTTTTTAGTTAGCTCGAGCTTCTTGCATTCTTATAGGCTAAAATTTAAAATCCTTTGTTTGGTTAGACAAAAATATCAGAATACTTGATCCTAATATTAGGTATTCCTCAGTTTTTAGGAATAGCTAAAGATCATCAAATGTTGTCTTTAGCTATTCCAAGAATAGAGTTATTTGTTGAATAATAATAATAATAAGGAATTTAATAAAATAAAAAATTAATAATAATAAGAATTTTTTTTAATAATAATAATAATAATAAGGATAAGGACAAAGATATTTTGTTTTTTTTTTGTTACTTATTCTTTTGTCATTTCAAGTTTATATTTTCAAACCTGTATAAAAATTCTTTAGCAATAAACCAAACAAAATAATACTCATTCTATTTTATTCCTAAAAATAATCATTCTATTCTTATCTATTTTAGCCTATAACCAAATCAGTTTCTGGTTGATCTTAGTGTCTGTTTGGATGGGCTTTTAGGAGACCAAAAAATACTTTTCTTCACCACAAAAGCCATTTTAAAGAAAAATGAGTATTTAGTTGTAAAATAAAAAATATTTATTTAATAAATATGACTTTTTTAGCAGCCAAAATACAGCTTTTTAAGAAACTCAAATTCGGAGCTTCTCAAAAAAGCGTTTTTTCAAGGAGATTTTTCAGATCAATTAATGTGCATGTTTTCAATCCCTTTTGTCCTTATGTTTTATACATAATTCTCACAATACTCACAAACTCATCTTTTCGTTTATTATGTATTTAACTATTTACTCTACTTGGATATTTATTTTGAGATTTATATAATATTATTTGATTTTATATGTTTTAATATCTATTTTTGATATTAGTTTATTTATGTTATAATATATATGAAAGATTTGGTAAGATATATTTTCATTTATGTTTTATATGGTTTAAAATAATATAATAATTAATATATTGTGCCTTACATTTTGTTTAATATAGTTTAAATAATTTTTATATCTATAAATAATTTTTATTACAAAATAAAGCATAGTTAAAATTAAAAATACTTTTTTTATTTTTAAGTTGTCAAACAATTTACTGTATAAAGCTCTTTCAAAAAAGTTATTTTTTAAATAATAACTAAACAGTCAATCAACTTTTTAAAAAAGTTATTATAAGAAAAACTCTACATACAAAAACTTTATTGGTATAAGCCTTCTCTTTGGTTGAAATATCTTAGCAACTGTACACTCTAATTTCACGCACATAAAGATTACGAAGGTGAAAATTAAAGGTATTAAAATAATGAGTATGTACGATGAAATGTGATGACATATACATTGAAAAGGGTAAGCAAACGAAGTTCTCAACTTAAATTTTACAAGCTTTCAAAATCTTCACTGCCAAGACCATCAGAAGGATCAGTGTTGGTGGCAAGAAGAGAGAAACTGGTGTTATCTTGTTCAAAGTCATCAGCTAGCGGAGAACTAATCGGAGCACCACTTACGAGAGTTGCTTTGTATCTTTGGCGCCTTTCCACAGCAGATTCAACCTTCTGCCCAAATTCTTCGTCAGTGCAAGCCAACATGTATCTAAGTTTCAAGTTGACTTGATTCTCGACCAGAACCTTGTGCCTTGGAATTATTCGTTCCTCGAGAGAATAGCTTAAGTACCTGTAAATGATTCTGACATAGGTCAGTGCCAAATGTAAAAGGGAAATAGTTTTACAAAAACGTATAGAGCAGCGAATTTTGCCATTTACTGCTGAATGATTCATGCTTTCTGAAATTATGTACACCTTGGAAAATCAATAAGATCTTGCAAAGGCCGGATCATGTTTCGCCTCAAATATAGATACTTTGGACGGAGGAGTTCAGTATTGTATCGAAGAAGCAATGGGAAATCAGCAATCATCTGACCCAGCTGTTGAAGGCGTATACCAAGTGACAGAAAGTACTTCACATTAACCTCAAGCTTATGCACTATACTGCAGCCTAAGAGTTCTGGTGCCAAAGCAATCACCTTCCCAATATCTTTCTCAGCGACTCCAGCTTTAGTCATCAAGAATATGACCTACATGATAACCCAGTTGTTAAACCATTTGGTTACTATTTTTCTTGTTCCATGTATCAGTTACGTTAATTTATCATTTTGTTGCTTAGAGACTGGAGGGACTAACACCCAAAAATGCAACCTAATAATTAGTAGCAAAGAACAGAGCCTCCTCTAGGAATGGATCGTCAAGAAAAAGAGTATTTATTTAACACACATTATCCACTCAATACAACAATGTTATAAAAGGTGAACAAAAATGTTACGAACGATCAATCACAATAATCAAAGAACAAGTACAGAAATAGCAAACATACACAGATTTACGTGATTCACCAAAGTTTTTGGTTATGTCCACGCGCGGTTCGGATTTTATTTCACTGTGAATGTTTTCGACATAAGGTACACTAGGAGAATAGAACGTATTTATACGCCCAAGAGAATATATTATCAGGTTTCATATCTCAACAAAAAATCCTTTCACACCATGCATACAGGCATTGCCAGGGGTTATACCTTACCTTTTGAAAGACATATGAAGCTTGGAATCCACAATTTATTCATTTCTATTTTTATTATGTTCTTATTTAATAATTGGGACCAATGCAATTTTTTCTTTTTCTTCTATTCACCTAGTGATAAGTATGATGGACATTACTAGGTTATATGCAAGCAGAATATTTAAGACAAGAATCAGGAATTGACAGAGGAAGAGAACAAACCACTGGGCGGATTTTCTTGTAGAGACTGTAAGTTAATAAAGGAGGAAACTTTGCAAGCATGTTTCCAATAGCACCATCATGGATTCCTATGTCCTGAAAAAAGCGGACCTTCACAACAGCAGAATAAAAGAAACAAAAAACATGTCAAAATCCCAATATAACTACAATACCAGAACAGGTATGACAAAGTAAAGTTGTTCAAATTCCTAAAACTTGCGCTTCACAATAACAAAAGCAAGATGCTGGAGTACACAATAGGAAGCTCTAAGAGACAAGCTTAGTTGGACACATGAAGAAGAGGAAGTACTTATTCAGATCATAACTGTGTCAGAAACAGGCCATAAAACAAATTTGATGTATGTATGGATGAATCAGTCGTTTTATACCTTTGGCACTATGGTCTTCTCCAAATCAACACAGAAAACCATGGGTTTAATGAAAAGCATTCTTCTTATACCATCTCGGGAAATACCAAGGTAGTAAAAGTACTGTAGAAGAGGTTTCCATCTTTCCTCAATGCTACAACTCATTAACTGTGGCTTAAATGCTAGTAATCTCCCAACTTCTTCATCATTGAGGCCAAACTCCTTCAGATAATTAACCTGGATAAAAAGAAGCAACAGCGCACATTTCTAGTTGAGTTTTTATGCAGTAGTACTTCCAGAAAACATAATGGTTGTAATTCTGAAGACTCTTGCACTGCTAATAACCACCAAGTCCAAAGCATATGAATAAAAACAAGGCTTAAAATCTAAAAGACCTTAGAGCTCATGCTTGAGTCAGTTACCTTTTGGTTCATTTCTTCCAGAGTAAAGTAGCCTAGCACCCTAGGATATTCAAAAATCATAGTGCCAAAATCCTTCTCGTTCAAACCCATATCCAAGAAGAATGCCACTCGAATTTTAACTTCTTTCATAGTGCAAGACAATAACTGAGGACATCGACTCATTACGTAACCCATCCAATCCCTCCTCACGCCATTACTTTCTAAGTACTCAACAATTGCCTCCAATTCTTCCTGTCTTTTCTCCAAAACGTTCTCTCCTGCTTTCACCAGTACAGCCCCTACAAAATCCCCCTTAACATGAATTGACTTTAACCACTCAGCAACACGTCTAATAGAGCCAAGATTGCCTCTTGACATGCAAATGAGCTTAGCAATCTTATTGTATGACAGATGATTGTGCTTCAACCACCTATAAATTTCAGAAATCACAGTAAACACTAAAATAAAGCACTTCAATTCTTTAATATATGCTTGTACATATACCTTTGCGCAAGATTTTGCATTCAAAGGTACCAAATATTAGAATTTTATATGGAATCACACTGTTCTTAATTAAGAGATATTAGCCAAAACAAGCATGACAACTCAAGACTTGCTCCATCTCATTACGAAGAACACCAAATAGAAATTCTTAATCAGTTAGAATTTTCTGTTGCTAAACTAAAATTCAAAAAAATCAATTAATCAAGAACAGCAATAAAAATCTCCAAGTTACAATAAAATAAACAGTGTCATTTCAGTACCTGATAAGAGGAACAACCTTCAAGTCATCAATAACAGTCCTAGCTCTAACATTAAAGCTCGAAACCTCAAATTCTGGTATTTTCTTCAAAGCAGCAGCCTCGATCATAACATAATCAATAAATTCACCTAATCTATCAGTCAAATTCGTCGAATACGTGATTCCAAATTTGCCCTTTGCCATGGCTTGTTTGAATATCTCAGCCGTCACTTTTCTACGTATCTCAAGCGCTCTCATCACCATTTCTTCATCCAAGTCATCAACTTTTTGGCTATCGTTTTCGTCCCGGAAAAGGGTCTTCAATGGCGACGCGATGTCATTTTCGTTAGTGAATTGGAGTGAAACTGTTCCAGGGAATTGTGGGAGTCGCTTTTTGGTGATGAGAGACATTTCTTGAAACTTCACTTTTTCTTCTGCTGGAATTGCTTCTAGATGTGGAAGAGAGTTGTTTTGAAGTTGGTTTGGTAATTTTAGGTGGTGCTGGAGGAGAGAAGTTGATATGGAGTTATGGGTACGGAGAACGGAGTCATGGTCGCCGGCGGAGGTTGTGGTTAAGGGGTTTTCCGGATTTTGATGTTGATGAACGGCGGCACTGAAATGAGCGTGGCGGTTGCGGCGGCGGTGTTGCTGGTAGAGGGGGAGGTGTTGGTATGGACAAGACAGCATTTCTCTGTATTTCTGTAGCACTCTAACGGATAAGAGTGGCGCCTACTGTGAAAGGCGAAAATGACAAAGGAATTTGTTAATACTATGATAAGTTCGATCACTTGTGAGTGGAATTACATTAAATTATAATATTTCATTATTAAGTTTTATAAAAATTATAAGTAATTATAATATTCTTTATTCTTTATACATAATGTTAGTTAATTACATTACTAAAATAGAATGGACTGCTTAATATCTTGGTTTTTTCCCCTTTATGTATAATTCTTCTTAATATATAAACTTCCTTACATTTTCTTGCATGGGTAGGGTACTTATTGTTCTCATAAAGTATCAGTCATCAGAGCTATTCTTTAGTTAGTTTTTATCTTATCATCCTCCTCTTCTGCTTTCTACGTGACCTTGTGGCCACCTGCCTCTCTTGTCCAAAGGCCTATGGCCATTTGCTTCCTTAATTCACCTCTCTTCAGTGGACTATACGTGTTGTCATTCTTTCTTGTGCCATCATCGCTTCTGTGGCTCGTTTCTTTATCTGTGGCTGGCTGTCTGATTGCTATTGTTACCATATATCTTGCACAAACCTCTCGGTAATAGTTTCAGCTGCAAGCAGTTCACATTCCAACAGCAGCAACAGTTCGTGTTCCGATAGCAGTTCACACTCATGGCTACATGTCCGCTCTAAAGGAATTTGATAAATTGTACGTCCATCTTTATTAACAATTGTGATTACATTATACATACAGTTGATAGGTAACTTTGTTTCCACTAATTACGATAATACAAACAATAAAATCAAGGAGAATTAATAAGAGAATTCAATCAGGAAAAAGTAAACTCTCCATAAACGGAATGTCCTAATTATCTGCTCTTTCATGTTCCTGCAAGTGCAAGGGGTCCAGGAAGGACACTAAGCTTGGATCAATGAAGATGGAACTGCTTTCAAGCTAGCGGCTTAGTGAGAGAATTAGCAAGTTGATCCTTAATTAGTGTGAACATGAGAGATTCGAATGGATCTCTTTGTAACCTGATCACGTACAAAGTGAAAGTCAATGGCAATATGCTTCATTCGTGAGTGAAAAATAGGATTACAGTACAAATAACTGTAAGTAGCTCCAACGTTGTCACATTAAATTGTTGGAGAAGTTGAAATCAAGTTCTTTTAGAAGATTAATAACCAACTGACTATTCAACCTCAGTGGAAATTTCGATTTGTAGATATTGTTTTGAGCTAGTGTTACTTTATGGGATGGTTAAGTAGGTTTTGGAGGAGAGGGAGGAAAACCACATACCTGTGCTAGAGAATGTTGAGAGGCATCCTTGTGAGAAGATGAGGTAGAGCTAACCATGTGAGTGGAGGATGTCAATTGAGGAGCTGATGAAGAGGTGGGATTTAATGGAGAAGTAGGCTAAGGTGATATGAAATGCGGAGCTGAATATGGTAAGGTGATGGAGTTTGGGGAGTCTTCTTAGGAATCTTAAATTTTAGCCTGTAAATGTGGAGAGGATCTTGGAAACAAATTAGTTAGAGATGGATATATCTTGATATGATATGGAAATATTTTCTCAAAGAAAATAACGTGTCAGGAAATAAATATACGACTGGATTTTATATCAAAACAAATGAAAGACTGATGAGAGATAGAGCACCCAAGATACACAAAAGGTCGAGATCGTGGTTCTAGTTTAGAGGTGTTGTACGGTCTAAGCCAGGGGTAACAAAGGCAACCAAAGACTAGAAGTGAGTTGCATTTGAGATTATGGGATATGGTGTATCATTGCGAAGTATAGGGGTCGACATACGATTAATGAGCTAGACAACACATTGAAAGGCATGTGATCAAAACGGAAAGGTATAACAACATTATGTACAAGTGTGAGACCAATTTTACTATATGACAATGCTTTCGTTCAACGGAGCCAACATGCTCTAGAGTGTAAGGTGGTGAAGTGAGATGTTGGATACCATGACGAGCTAAAATTTATGACAAAGCTTTATACTTGCCACCACCATTAGTCTATATGGTTTTGATTTAGGTATGGAAAAAATTTCAATGAGTTATTTGAATTTCTCAAAGACACCGAACATATCTGATTTCAATTTAAGATGATAAAACCAATTATACTTTTTTAAATAATCAATAAAGATGACATAGTATTGACAATTCCCAAATGAAGTAAAAGGGGCAGGATCCCAAACATCTGAATAAACAACTTGAAATGGTTTTTTACAACTAATAGATCCCAAACATCTGAATAAACAACTTGAAATGGTTTTTTACAACTAATAGATGAAGTTTTAAATGATAACTTATGGCTTTTGTTACAAAGACAAGAGTCAAACACATTATTAATACTAGAAGAGTCTGAAGTTGAAATTTAATTTTTACCTAACATTTTCTTTTGAATTGAAGGGGAAGGGTGACCAAGATGTTAATATCATAACTGAGATGAGAGAGCAAGTGAAGCAAAAGGACTTAGATTGGATAACTTAAGAGATGGCCACTCATATAGGTTGTGTCTACTCCGACCTTTCTGAAGGATCGCAATATGCAGCGGAAATTAAAATTGCAATCACATATAGATCTATTGCATTTAATTATCATACTTAAATCTTAACAGTCAAAAATAAATACCTGAAATTCGTGAGGACTAGTTGAGACTGAACTTCGAAAACACGAAGTCTCTATGTACTCCACACCAAGAAATATGTCCCGCTTTCAATTCTTGATATGGCTATAGATAAATTTGAAGAACCTTTCTTCAATAGTCTATTTTCTCTTGTCTTGATTTTATTCTCGTAAGCAATACCGAAAACAAAGGTTTCTCTCTTCACTGTTTTCTAAAAACCAG
>JANZLC010000202.1:34167126-34178422 GCA_026413385.1 Erythroxylum gracilipes
CTTGACTCTCATTATCATAATCTCCATTATGATGGCAAGTGTATAAATTTAATCAAAGACTTATCATATTAGAATAATAAACAATAAACGTATTATGATAATAAACTCATTTGCCATGTTATTAATCAAAATTAATAATTACAAAACTAAAGTGTACAATCTATTACATAACGATTCGGTCATGGGCATAATTCCAACAATTTCATCAAAGATGCCCCCGTATTCAAATCCTTCACAAGAAAATGAGCACGAAAAAATTCAATGGAAGTGTTATTTTGTTTGTAGAATTGGTTAACAGAATTTGAGGTTTAAAGTAATAAGAAGATGATTGCTCGCGAGAGCGACAAGTTTTTGCAATGTGGCCTAGTTTGTCACATAATTGACAATCAATGCGAGACTGGCCTTGATTTCTCTGATAAGAGTTTGAGTTCCAAGAGGGTGAGTGAGATTGGAAATTCAAAGAACTTATACCTCGTCCATAATAGACAGTTGTCTGTTGGATTGTAAATGACCAATTTGAGATGGATGGCCACTTGAGGTGTTGTCTGAGCTGTGTAAGGCATTATTGTAGCCGCTCAATATCCTCCTCTGCCCCCACAACCTTTGTAATTTGATCACTTTGAGTGAATTATGTAGTGATTTGCACTTCTTCCTCTTTTGGTTCTCCACAATTTCGAATGAGTTCGTCATATCAAAGAGTTTATCATAGAGGTCTACAAATGATATGGGAGTGTCACGAATACGAATTGCTGCTACTAACTCTTGAAACTCCTCACCCAAACCATTTAATGTATAAGACCTTATTTGGGCATCATTCAATAGATGACCAATGAGTGATAAATCGTCTACAAGACTTTTCACCCTACTCATGTAAGTTGTAACTAGTTTGTCTTCCTTTTTGTTAGACATGAGAAATGACATGAGAGAAAGCATTCAAGTATTGGAACAATTAGCATAACTAGTTTCCAATTTGTTCCAAGAATTTGCTGATGTGGTGCAGTTATTGATTGTTAGGCTGATTGTGCTATGAACAGTACCTTGAATGCCAAGAAGCACAAGACGATCTTGACAAGTCCAGGAAAGAAAACAAGGATCAGTTTATGGTGGACATGGCTGAGAGCTATTAATGAATCTAAAAAGTCCATAACTGAAGAGTAGATTGGCCATCTGAGACTTCCAAGTTGTATAGTTTGAACCATTTTTTGCAAGTTTGAATGGAATCTGAGATGATGAATTGAGAGATATCATATTTCCATTAGCAGGGCCAGGAATTAGTCAAAACCGATCAATTGACCGGTCCGACCGGTTCAATCAATATTTTTAATATTTTTAATATTATTTTTAATATTATTTATAATTAAATATAATTATTGCATAATTATGACGTCACACCGATTCGACCGGTGGTTGAATCGGCCAAACCGGTGACCAATAAAACTTCCGGTTCAATGACCGGTCCGAATTTCAGAACACTGCCTTTAACACTATCTTGGATGATGTGAGATTTAAAGATTCTCATCCTCCAAAGTAAGGTTAAGTGTAATTATTAAAAAGAACATGGAAATTGATCTCTACCTAACACCGTACTAGTAGAAGTTTTCTTTAATAATATTTGTAATGCTTCAAATCCAAACTAATCCAACAATAACTCTATTTCGATTTTTAAAAAATTACAAAAAACAAAAGCAACTGGTTTGAATGATATTTCAACAATGTTGTCTAGTATTAGACTATCATACTTCACATTTGTAAACTTCCATGGGTAGTTGCAATAAAGTCATATTCCATACTTGTTTGGTGTGATATTAAAAGGGAATTCTACCAATTCTCCTTAGACCTTAACGAATATGATATGGATAATCGTCAGCCCCTCTAACTTATATTTCTTGCTAGGTAACCATCTTTACTTAACTCAGATCCAAACTTGACTTAGCTCAAGTAATGTCTAAAGACTCCCATGCCTTTTTTGGTTTGACCAACCTAACAGGCAATTTCTGACAAATCTTTACTCTTTTTTTTTTTTTTTTGAAAAGCAGAGCTGTCATAAACAAAAGCAAAGCAAATGAAACTTCTGGTTTCGAAGGATCAACAATTAGAGATATTGACATAACCTTCGACTTGTACAATGATTGAGCATTTGGACAAACTGTATATAGGAAGAAGGCTTCCATTTCAAGAGGGCAGTCTTCATCCATTGCATTATGACCAATGTTAATCAATTTGCATAGCGAAACCATGTCCCCGTCCAGTCCGATATATCTTTGATACATTAGACCAAGCTAAAGCAGCAGTGACAAAGTCATTGAGTCCCAGGATGTGCTTTGCTTCCAAATTGTTAGAGATGTTCCTTTAGTCGAGCCTCCTGCTCTTTTCTTTTCCGGTGCTTGGAAGCATTTTGTTTTTGACTGTTGTGTGTGTGTGTCATGCGTTCGTCGCTTGTGTTAATTTTTCTTTTTTTTTTCACATAAATAACCCTCTTTTATCCTTTATCCACGGGCCGATCCTTCCTTCTTTCCTTACATTCAAGCACTTACTTGAATTTGATTGTAAGCACTGTTATCCTTTCTATTTCCAATTTAACCCCAAAGCCCCTTCTTTTTGTTTACAAATTGACCCAAAAATTATTCCCAAAGTGAGTTAACGATGCCTATAACCAAATTAAAATTAAAATAATCAAATCTAGTACAAATTTAATTATGACAAAATGCAATTAAAAGACAATGAAAATAAAAAATAAAAATAAATTAGACAAGACTAATCAATTATTAATTTTAATAAATTTATCAAAATTTTATTAGAAAACTTTAATTTTGAAATTAATGACACAAAAATAAATGAAAAAGTTACCAAATTTGGATTAACCATAAAATTGTTGGATTTTTTATTTTATTATTTTTGTATCAAGACAAAATATATGAGAAATTAAGTATTTATAATTATTAATTGCAATAAATAATTTAAATTTTTTAAAGATATGCAAACTTGAAAGATTTAATTTAAAAAGTCTACTATACTTCTTATATCATATGCATTAATGTAGATAATAATTTTTAAAAGTCAATTATAATTATTATAAATATATGTTATATTTTACTTTAATGTGATGTTTTACTTTGTAATAATAAAATTTTAATATCAAATTTACTTTTTTATAATACATAAATACGGAGAATATATAGTTATAATAACCTACTTATAATTACATATCTTTTTTATAAATGTACTAACTTTCTTAAACATACATTTTAATTATATTCTTATATTATACTTTAATTTTTATAACAAACATAAACGTTTATCAATAATGTATTTTACGTGCGAATTTTTATATCAAGAGTGATTTTTACATTGATCTTAATATTGATACATTATTGATTAATAAAATATTAATTATTCTTAAAAATTCATATCTCTGATAAAAGAAATATAAAGTAATACCTCTATTTGAAATTAAATTTATTTGTTTAAGAGCATATTTTTTTCACTTTTTATATTATGTGTTAACTGTGATAATAAAGTTTAATATTTTGTTATTTTGTTTCGTTTTTAATATGGGAAATAATTATGATAATCCTTTTATTGTTAAAATTTATTTTACTTATTAGTCTTCATATATTGAGCATGCAATCGTATTAAACATGTAAAAGTAAATATAATTGAAATTTATTAAAAATTTTAACGGTTGAATATTATGTTATTGGGATAATTTTTTACTTTTATCCAATAAGAACAAATATTTAATGGTGAATAAATTTTTAATAGCACTTCCTCAGTTTAATACCATATTGAAAAGAAATAATATATCTATTAGTTATAAATCTACATTTGGATGTTATAAATACATTTATTTAAAAAGATACTAACAAACATTATTAACAATAATTTGTAATGTCTATCAATTAAAAATTATGTTAAATAAATATAAAATAAGAGTTATTTTCATTAAGATGTATGATAAATCAAGTCTTCTTATAAAGTAATATGTAATATACAAAAATTTAAAATAATCAAAGTAAATTAAGAATTAAGGATATTTTAAAATTTGTTAATTACATTACCATAATATATATATTAAGGATATTTTAAAATTTGTTAATTACTTCACATAATGCTTTGGTCATTTATTTAGAATTATTAAATGAATAATTTTAATATGGTAGAATGATAATTAATGTGTATAAATTTTGAAAAAAAAAGTAATAAGTAATTATCTTGATTTTACAATTAAACCATTTCTGGGTCTTTTTTTTCCCCTACTGTTGATAAATATTTGTTGGGACAAACGATATACTGAATTGTTGTTATTTTGGTTGCGATGACCTTTCATCGTTCCTGAGGAACGGAACAGCTTTCAGGGTTTACCACTCTAGGATTGAGAGTTTTTACACTCATCCACACTGTTATATCACATGACGACCATGTTGAACCTTTTAAGGGACAGGTGGCAGTAGGGTCTGACAATGCGGATTTGGTACAACAAATCGTTGGGCGCAGCTCACGCATCACCAAAATACCAGTACGTCTGACGGAAGGAGCAGTATATGTGTGGTGAGGACAGAGAACGGGGGTGTGAAATGTTGTCTTTTCCTAGCTGGGTCTGTCTATCTTCTTTCCTCTCCTTTCTTTTTCTCTTTACGGATTTGAAATGTTATTCGCAACTATTACACACAGCCGGATGTTTTAGAATCTGTTATTAATGTCACCTGAATGATACTTCAGGAAAATCTGTAACTTCGTAGTTAGCTGCCATAACTTGAAAAATAGGGATAAACGTGTGTAATCTTCCTTCTGTCTTTATTTCCTTTCCTTCATTTCTATCTGAAAAATAAAGAGTCCTTCAGAATGACACTTTACAATGAACCAAAAAGATACCAAAAGAAGTAAATAAATTACAAAAAAATGGGAGCTCATAACAAGCTGTTGAACCAAATAATGACTATAACCGGTAGAAGCACACCTATACTCTTTGCAAGTATCTCACTCCAAACTCTGACAAGCTATACAGGAGCAACTGTTGAAAGAACTTTTCTGGAATGGATATGCGACACCATAATAATGCAAGAGACAGCTTGAGACCGCGAATCAATGCCAAAACTTCAAAGAGCAGCTCAATGGTGTATCAGCAAGAAGCAAGGCACAAATTAATAGCCTGATGCTTTTTAGTAACAAGTCATGAATAATTCTCCACTCTGCTAAGCTTGATCTTGTCTCCCTGCATCTAGTGCATCCGAAGGTTCTGGAAAGATGTCCTTCGATTGCCGTCTACGAGAAGATGAATGGTCACCACCATTTTGGCCACTTCCCTGCGAGTTTGAGGTCCCTGACTGTTTAAAACTACTAGCTCCTTCTAGTCGGACGTTAGAGCCTGCTGGGATGACAGTTACATCAGATGAGCTCTGACGCCAACTACCAAATAAAGCAGCATTCCAAGATCCTCTGGATGATGTTGTTCTGAGCCTTGCAGAGCCTGAATTTTCTTCCCTGACAACCTTCAAAGGATTCTCTAGAGCCTTGAGGATGTATCTCATCAGGGGTCGTCTCGAAGGCCTCGGATTCAGGCAAGACCTGGCAACAATCGCCATGGCCCACACTTCCTCCAGTAGATCCTCATCGATTATCAGAGATGGATCAATAATTTTTGTCACCATCTCCTTGTCATATATACTGATGTATGGTAGTATCTGTTCTAACCAGTCCTTCAGTTGGGTGTCACTAGATGCACTGATACCAAGCTTTCCTGTTACCAACTCAAGCAATACCTTCCCAAAGCAGTAAACGTCATAAGCACATGTGGTTGTCAGTGAACCTGGTCACATTCAATTAGAAGCAAAATTCAGAAACTAAGTGGAGATTATTTGAACTTCATGAAAATAAACCATACATAGAAAGCACGGGCTATTTGCCTTCAAGCATTTTCCATTTTTTAAAGTTAGATGTGGCAAGCAACTTCCATTATTCCTGAAGATCAGTTTCACCAAAAGAAACAAGTGTCCATTCCAAGAAAATGTCAAAGTAATGAACCTTTCATCAACCAGGTTCATCCGACAAGATGGAAAAACATGAGAAAGTGCACTACCATATTTTACCACCGCAAGCAACAAGTTCATGTTTATGTTTTACTTTTGTTAGGATTTAACTCACGAAGTCCACCACAAAACTTCACTCGGAGGATTAATAGCTCGTTTGTTTGTACTGAAACAAGATGACTGAAATATCAAACAATGAGGACTATCAAATAAAGAAAAGTGTGTCCATGACTCAGGCAGAAGTAAGACAGTCCTAAGTGGCATAAAAATGTGGCTATTAGGAAAAATAGTTGGGATTGCACATTCCCTCCATGTTCAGTTGCACAGATCAACAGAAAGAAGCAAACACAATCATGTAGACGTCAAAGAACATAGATACCCAAGACTCATTTGATAGGATGATTAACGGCAAAGTGATATTTTGGACTCCAAAATACTAACGAGTTGGGTTAGGGAAACAAAAGGCATGAAATTCTGCCACATGTCATATTTTGAACAAAGTACAAAATGTCAAGATACTAATAAAGAGCAAAACATTGTGACCAAAATACAGATAAAAGACACAGCAACAGAAATCACAACTTCTTAGCTGTTCACATCAATCACACTTTAATATGGTTGAATAAATTTGGTACAAGAAATTTTTGACCTCAACAGGCCTGTGAATCTCTCTACGTATACCAACTTAGGGAAGATAAGAAGCTACTTTACAACAAAACTCAAAATAACTGTGTTGATAAATATGAATCAAATATTGAAGCACACGTGAAAATTTCAGTGAAACATCAATGTCAATTGTATATCCTTAGAAGCAGCCGTGAAAATTGAAATTTATGTACCTGAAGTGCCTTGTTCCAAGGACCTGAAATGCAATAAATGCATAAAAGGTCAATAAGAATATATGCTTCAGAGACATCGACCAATGCATTCAAACGAAAACTAACATGTGGGCATCTTTTACAATTCAAATATTAGTTTTCATGAGCTTTCAATTCCACAAGTCAAATCTGCAATTTTTATTCTCGAATTTTAAAAGTTCTGTATAATGCTTCAAAAGTTGCAGCCATATGAAACAGTGTAGAAGATAATGTTGAAAATAGATTGCAACTATAAAGATTTAAACATGCTACAATTTGTGTATCACTCGTATTCAAAAAGAAAAAGGTTTCATTGGATTGTGGTTTTCTATATTATACATATGCCTTCTTGGTATTAAAAAAATAAACTTGTTTATCTTATGAGAGCATGCAATAACATTGAAAACTAATGCCACGCCCAAACTAAAAATGAAGTGACGCAATTCGCTGAGCATCTTAAACCATTTAACCTAACCTTGTTGATGACCAAACTAACAGATGAGCAGTTCCTTATAAAGTACTTACTGTGGCAACCGCAGCAATCTGGTAATTCTGCTTTGATGTGTATCTCCTTCTTGAGTAGAGACTTCACTCAAGCTTCCAAGTCGTACTTCAAATTTATCATCAAGCAGTATACTGCTTGCTTGAACATCTCTGACAGTACAGAGAAAAATAACTCAGTAATTGCTGCAAGTCTAGCATAAATGTTGTCACAAAGGGACAGCACACTGATGAACATGGTAACCAGAAGCAGCAACTCAACCAAATCTCACCCAATATTTCAGATTAATGGTAGCCTCTCTTTTACTACAAATCTATTGAAATCATAGGATAGTCATATCATCAAAAGCTATTTTTCAAAATCCAGGATGTTAGCCTTCAGAGTTTAATTTATGATCTGATGCAATGCAATATGTGCTCTTTATCATTCCCCACGTATCACATGACTTGACCTTAGTGCTGAAAATAATTATCTAGTAAAATTCACTTAGGATTTATGTGAGTACTGGTTGTCAACGTCTAAACTTTAATTAATGATAGAAAAGAATGTCTTATGGTATGTGAATACAGCTAAAGTTCAAACAAGGTAGTCATAAATTTTGACAACAAACATATTGGCATTCCAATGTATGTTTCCAGCAGAAGTAAGATCCACTTTACTACTTTTAGGGCTGGACAAGAATCTTGGTCATAATATATTCTCAAGGAATGGTATCCTAAACATGAGCCCCAATGGTTTTAAATCAAGCTTCAGAAAATTAAAATGTTTGGCGCCAAAGCTTACCGCGCTGTTTGTAACAAAATGCAATTACACCATTAAGTCAAAATACTACTAAAGGAGAAATGTTTCTATATAATTGCCCAACCTGAAGAAATTTTACAAAAGTGTCGTATTGTTAATCATCAATTGAATAGAAATTATGATCAATAAAACGTGGCATAGAAGTGCATAAGCCTGGCATTATTTCAGAAGAACTGATACAATGAACAGATTAGTAATCATAAAAAAGGAGCATTAAAGACCATAAAATAAAACGATACACAAGGAAAGGTGAGAATAACAAGAAGAGAAAATACCTATGCACCATAGGCGGTGTACATTCATGATGTAGATAGGATAGACCTTCTGCTGCTCCAATTGCTATTTTCATTCGTGTTATCCAATCTAGTGATTGTAAACTACCATCTTCTTCTTGGCTAACTTTCCTGAACAAGGAACTTGACAAATCCCTATTTGGCATAAATCTATAAACCAGGAATTTTTCATTTTCATTCTCTAAGAAGTGTCCCAACAGGGGTACCAATCTTGGATGTGAAACCTTACTGAAAAAGTCCAATTCCAACAAGTATGATTCCTTTCTAATAGACCGCAAGTCAACCTTTTTTATGACCACAGGTATACCATTTTCCAAGTTGCCTTTATAGAGATCACCTGAATGGCCGTGTTTGATGAGATTCACATCACCAAAATCACCAGTGGCCAGGAGCAACTGCTGATATGTAAATGTATCTCCTAAACTTGAAAGATTCAGTGGTGCTCCAGGAGGTTGGAGAGTACTTTGAGCAGGAACAGGTCCAACATTGACCCCTCTTTGATTTGTAGTACCCTTCTTACGGATGCAAAAGAGCAGCATTACCAGTAATAGTGCCAAAAGCAGAATGAGCACAACTCCTCCCAAGACACTTGCCAATATTATAACCTTTCTGTTGCTCTTCCCTGAAGCTTCTCTGGTTGCAGGTTGTGTGGAATTTCGTTGTCCAAAATTATCAAAAGTCAGGTTCCTTTCAGCATAAAAGGATGTACATTCAGGCAAACTCTTCTGATTTGACACATTTTGAAGACAATTTCTAGCAAAAGATGCATTGCTGTTAACATAACTTGGAATTGTTCCTTCAAAATAATTAGCAGAGAGATCCATAAAGCTGAACCTTCTTAACACAGACGTCAGATTCCCATGAAACAAATTGTGAGAAATGTTCAGTTGAGCAGCAGTGCCATTGACACTCAAACCAGCAATCGGCAGCTCACCAGTAAAATTGTTGCTGGAGATGTCAAGCAGACTTAACGTGGGAATCGACCATGCCTCATCCGGGAAAACACCAGTAAACGCATTGTGCTTCAAAGCCACAACCTGGAACTGACTGGAAGCAGAGAACAAACTGACTGGCAAAGACCCGCCAAGAAGGTTGTTCCCGATCAACATTCTCTGCAAATTTCTTAATCCTCCCAGCTCTGCTGGAACTAATCCAGAGAATGAATTGAAGCTAAGATCAAGGTCAACCAAGTTGCCAAGTTGCCCAAGTTGAGCAGGTATTGAAGTGGACAAACTGTTGCTAGAAACATTCAGGTAACTCAGCTTCTTAAGCGAACCAATGCCATTAGGAATCGGCCCAGATAAGAAGTTGGACGAAATATCAAGACTTGTCAAGTTCCCAAGGGAAGCAAACGACTCGGGAATAGATCCAGTAAGCGAATTCTGAGAAAGGTCAAGAACAGAAAGCCCCGTCAGTTGACCCAAGGTTGAGGGAATTATGCCTGTGAAGCTATTATAAGACAAATAAAGACTCCTTAAATTAGTCAAATTCCCTAAACTCCCAGGAATAGCATTGCGTATAGAACAGGACCTAAGATCAAGAACTTGTAGAAACACAAGCCTGTCACCAAACCAATCAGGCATAGAACCAGGAAGCAAGAACCTCGATGCGTTGAAATAATTCAAGTGAGTCAGATTGGCCAAAGCATCAACGGCAAATTGCGGGTTCCCAGAACCAATTCTCGTTCTTCGAAACCCAGAAATGTTAATTCCAGAAACACTGCCATTTTCACATTTAACACCTCTCCAAATTGAGCAAGGGTCTGCTTTTAAGGGCCAGTCTTTGGCTCTTAGCCCCAAAGACGATCTCAGTTGAAGCAAAGCAACTCGCTCAATGTGTGAACTCAATGCCTGCACCTGCTCAAATGTGGGTTCTAGCCACAACAGCCACAGCAGCAAGGTGAACACTACTGTGTTTCGTCTGCCCACCATGGTTCATTGTAAATGAATCTCTGATGCATATACTCTACTTCTCTTATTAGTCATGTCTCTAAAAGAATGTCCTCCTCTCTAAAACTACGCAAAAGAAACTAAAAAAGGAGCGAACTTTTGCCCTAAGAGACAAGCTTTTTGTCCACTTCTCAGAACAACCAATCTGTGCAACGCTTTCTCTCTCTCTCCCTCTCTCTTTCGCTACCTACTCCATCCCAACCATTCCAGTTGCTTGAAGGCAAAGGACAATAGGGAAAGACACAAAAACAATCATGAACAGAAATTTCCTGCAAGTTATAGTAGAGAACGAGGGAAAGAAAGTAAATGATCGGCCAAAATGTGGAACCATGGACTCTCTCTCTCTATTTGTACAGTCTCTGAAAGGCAGAAGGGGGCAATAAAAGTTGAAAGCTTTTTAATTTTAGAGCGCTGACAATTCATTAAAGTAGGGAAATAAGTGTATTTAAGTGTCTTAAGACACGCGCGGGACGCACGCTCGAAACCTTTAGCCTTAGATTGGACTTCCTACGGACGAACGGGGTGAATGTTCCGTACTGAACCAGAACTCCGGCCACCTGTTTCTGTTTGACTTCCGATATTTACGGTGGTGCGTGCGGATTTCTAAACTACTGCTTCTGACACTTGCCGTCTAAAATATACTTGCGATATGTGCCATGTGTAGCAGTATATTTATTTAATACGAGTTGGTGGCAATTTGGGCATCATAAGATCATTATTAGTTTGGATCTTGGACCAAAAGGTTGAATCCCCAACCCTAAAGGCCTCCAGTCACAGACCCGATCACTGCTGGGGGATTGAACCACGGTTTAATCCTGAGCAGTCCCCCCACAGAGCGGTCCTTTCTCCCATTACTGAGAGTCGAACC
>JANZLC010000202.1:34269409-34279417 GCA_026413385.1 Erythroxylum gracilipes
AATAAGATATGATTGTGACTTGGATACGGATGATTTTGATACTGATGTTTGAGAAATATAGAAGTGCTTTTGTTTATAGATGAATTGATGGTTATGATTTGTATTTGAGGAATCAAATGGATTGAGGAATTAGAATAGATGAATTTCAAATGGGAAATCGGTTTTGGTTTTGAATAAAGATGAATAAGAATGAAAAAAAATTACATTGATTCGGATAGGTTTAGTCTTAAGGTTTCCAACGCGACGCTTGTCTAAGTTTTTATTCACGGATGTCGAAAATTGGTTTTAATTCGATTTGATCCGTTTGGTTACTTTCGCTTTCGCCTCTTGTGGTTTATCGATTTTGAATCCGAGGTTGGGTTCTGGAAACGGGATCCAACATTATGTCCATATCCAGTTACTACAACAAGACAAATATGATAGGCCCATTAAGGTTATTGGGTATATGGACACTGGATCATACAAAAGTATTATGAAGCCCAACATTTTACCTCCTGAAGCATGGAGTCCACATGATGAGTATTTCACTATTGCTAATGGAAATTCTTTCAAGGTTGGTCTTATTACAAAAAGGACAATAGGGATTCATTTCTTCCTTAACTGTGTGGTTTGGACCAAAGTCTTTGGAAGTCATCTTTCTAGCCCAGATCTTCTGATTTGCATGGATGTCTATTATAAAGCATCTCCACTCCAAATCCTTCCTATAAAGATTAGATGTCGAGCCAATTTCAATTCCTACACTGACATCAGAAACTTGTTTGAACTCACACAAGTGCCACCTCCGTATGAAGATTTAAGAGATCAATTCTTAGAACACTATCTTGAGAACCATAAACAATTCTCACATCCTCATCGTTTATGGAAGAATTCTCACTTCTTCATCCATCTCCCATTCAAGAAAAATGAGGACATCAATCCTACCAAGGCTATTAAACAGGTATGAACCCTAATGATCTAAAATTAACCCAAAAGGAATGTGCATTCTACTACAACAAGGATTAATAGAGCCCACAAAATTTGATTGGGCTTGTCAGGCCTTTTGTGTGAATAAGAGATCTGAACAACTATTCATCTTGCGGAAAAAGAATCCACCATCATGGGGAACAAATCAAACCATAACCATATAGCACTTAAAGAAAGCTTGTCAGAATCCACCATCTTTAAAGATTCCTGATAAAGGCCAGCCCATTTTGCAAACAGACAATCCCCATTGAAGAGATTGCCGAGAAGCGACATTATTGTGGCCATACCAATGGCTAGTTTAAAGAACCTAAAAAAACACACTACCAAACAGTCAGTTGCTTCAATAGAAATAATGGTTTTCATGCTATAAATTCACAATTCGCCATATTAAGGGTCATCACAATATTTTTTCCGACTTTCTTTCTCGACCTAAGAAACAAGTTTAGTTTATCTCTCCTCTTCTCTTTACAACAATATCTCTCCTCCTTCCCACCATAGAGTTTCCTCAATACACCAAAACTCCAAAATCCTTTCCTCCTCTCTTTAAAAGTCCTCCAACTATATTAGAAGAGATTCTTACTCTTCTCCAATAGTCTTTTTTATTATCTTCACCTAACACTCATCACTCTCAAAGTTCCTCCCCATCCTCGTCATTTTGATTTTGTCACACCATATCGAGTGCTCTATCATCTTTATGATACACTCGTTGAACCAGCATTGTGGCATCTATGGGAAATGTCTACTAAATATGCCTGTCCAATCTCCCTGTCTCCCCTCTATGTCTATCGCCATCTTTCGGACCCTACTAATTCTAAAGCTCACTTCTGGACCTTACTTGAATGGTTCCAACCTCTGTCAAAATTGTGCACTCAAATGTCCCAAATCTTGAATAACACCAACTCTAGGATATTCCCTTATGAGATCAAAAGGTTTATTCCATCTTCTTCATCCATCGTCCTTACTGTTTAATGATAATAGGTTACATCTCTACTCTTAATCACATTCAACTTTGGCGCATCTCTATTGACTGGCCTACAAATCATAAACAATTAATGAATGATCATTATTCCTTTTTAAATCATTTAAATCATCATCCTAGAACAACCCCATCCACTAAATGCACATCTATAGGCCCTTATCTTGGAGATTTTACTCTCCCAAAACCCATATCTCCATCTATTGGATATTGGACTTTAGTTGACTAGTTTACTTTGACTGGTTTTAACATCATAGCTGGTGACTTGCCTTGTCCTCCAGGTTTTGCAGCCTAATAACAAGCTGATCATACTAAAAGTTCTACACATCCCACCAATAACGTTAAGCCCAATGAGGTTGACCCATTTCCAGTTGCTCAAAGCCCATGGCCTTCAATTTGTTATGATATAGAAATTAACCATTTTATCCAAATCATGGACAAAGTTGATGACAACTTGGACTTGACAAATGATTTCGACAATGAAAATGGTGGCCCATATTCTCTCTTTACACCTCTTTAAAGATTCCTTCTTATCTTATGAAAGAATCTTTGTGACTTAGTGTTTCCCAATCATTCTTCTTTTTACTATTTGCTTTTGTATATTAGTGTACATTATTGTACTTTGGGAATCATTTCCCTTAAAGTTGTTTGTCTTTATCTCCTTGTTTAGTCTATAAAAGCAAGGTTTCTCCTTTATTGTAATTAGACTTGAAAAAGACTCGAAAGACTTGAGTGAGATTGGAGAAAGGAATAAAAATATTGTGTGTTTCTCATACTATGGCTTCTCTTTAAGTTCTCTCTCTCCTGAAAGCTTGATTCTTGAGTAATGTAGCCCTGGTTATACAGAAAGACAAGTATGCTCTACATTTGCCTCTTCATGAGGGTCCTGTATATCAAAAAGTTTTAGACCTAGATCCTGTTTAAGGTCGTTGTTAAACGGGGAAATATTGGAGAGTGTAAATTCCTAAAAATCAGGCCTTGAGAGTTTATACCAGTTGAGGAAAAAGGACTTGTGTCTTGGCTAGCATACTTGAAGTTTATACTACAATCAATTTTTGTTTATCTTTGATCTCTTATGGATGATCTATTTTATCAATTACTTTTATTAATATATAGGTTGGGAACTCATGATGTAGCTCTGGTGAGGTTTATCGGTAAAAAATCTCACGAGCTTAGGACTCATAGTGAGAAGAGCCTTCTCGATTCACTATTATAAACAAAGCCACACACCTTGGTGATGTACTCCCCATGTGTCCTCTAACTAAGGGTAGCTCGAGCGGTATTAGAACCATAAGTATTATTGATCATGACTACAGTATTCTTGGTGAGAGTTAGTAAGGAGAATTCTTAGGCCATGAGTACCTTACCAAGTGACCCTGATCATCTTTGCTCAACCCTTTCTATTGCTAATCTCCCTTCTCATATTAAACGTATTCTTTCCAATAAAATAGAAAACCTTGTAGAAACCACCCATTTTCCTGCAAAAAGTGTATTTCTAATATTTCATTGCCTTTGCTCAATCCCTATAGTATATACTCTCGTGATAGTTTTTTAACAAGAAGTACAAGAATCATTCTCTCTACCCATCATCCAAAAGTTAAAGAAATCATCTAAATTTCCTATTTGGAGCAGTGTGGTCTAAAAGCTACCACCGCAGAATAGTATGTGAAGCTAGAAATTCCAAAGGAGCTCATCTCTCTTTGGAGAGAACATAACCATACACATCTTATTGTTGGAGCTATCTGTCTTGTTCTTACCTCCATGGAAGAAAAGGCGTTCTAACTATAGCTCGAATCTCACTTCTTGACACTACCTACATTATATACCAAAATGCCTTAATTGGTACTTTATTGACAACCAACACTAATGGAAGTGTCATTCTCACTATTGCCCCTGATTTCAATATCAGGTTAGATGATCCTACTTTGTATAAATAACTAAAAGTCTATATCCAATTCACTGGAGTATAACAAAATCCTACGTCCATTATGGCCATTCGACACCATCAGATGATCTACATATTGCATAATCATACAATAGATCTCAATTTCCCTAATTCCAGTTCAAATGCCTTGTACATGGTAGCAGACAAAGCTTAAGATCATACTATGATCATACAAATTCTAAAGCAACTACCACCAATGGAGCTTGAAAAGTTGATGCCAAATGAATGGATCACTAACTACCACAAAGTGTTCCATGCTCCTTATAGGCATTAATTTCACACCACCACTCCTCCTATGCTTAAGACCTTACGAGATGGAACTGTGAAATCCATCTACAACAGGCCCAATGAAGATCAACCTAGACCCTCAACTACGTCTAGTCCTGTTTTGATGCTTCAACCAATGTTCTCATATGCAAAAGGCAAAGATGGACCTCCAATCCATTACTTCAAACCTGATGGAGAACCTATATATGTTAGTAATCATCATGGACATTTTTGTTTGGGATGGCTATCCCTCCATGTATGAACTAGACTGTGAAATATGTTTGAATCATGAATCAAACAATAATGATGATGAGCACCGATAGTAAAAGGAAATTCATCATTGTCAACCTATTTGCCAATTTCTTTGTCAAAATGATGATGATCATCTTGATTCTAGACCTTATATTGGAATTAAAAATCTAAGACCAAGACTTAGATATATTCGAGAATTACTCAAAGTTGTTGACAAGGAACATTTGTTCCATCCAGAGTCAATCTCCAAACATCCTCAACCAGTTATTCCTTCTATTCCTATTATTCCTACTCCAAACCCCATTCCTTGCATGATGGTCAAACCATATGAGGAAGACTTTCTTCCACTGGAGAGACAGATTGATGATAATAATAGGGTTATCTCTGACCCATATGCTCGTGCTATAGGAATTACTTCTCTTTGAACTATGATCTCAAATCCTGTTGATGAAACTCTCAACTAGCAGTGGTAGACTAACAATGCTTTGACCCAAAATAAAGTTCTTCAACGAATTGATTCCAAATTTGATGAGCTAAATCAACAAACGCAGGCTACTTAACAACAAGTTGATACTATCTCCCCACAGGTCCAATCCTTGTATAAATCCCTAAAAGGTCAAATGGCCCAACTAGATGCGGATCTTTGAAGATATGTTATCACTCAGTATCTTGGCCCGAACTTCACCATTAAGGAGCAAGAACTCAGAAAGGTGAAAGAAATACTTCAACGAATGGAAGCCAATATGCAGAAAGAACAGTCCAAGACTATTTACGGAACCTATCCCACATCTTTTTTGGTTATCCAACCCATCTATTTTTCAGCAACATATCCAAAAGCCACTAATTATGAGAAAGTATTCAAAATGAATTATCCTTTGATCAGAAAGCATATCCACCCTACCACTACTAAACCCAAATTGACCAGATCCTGAAAACCCAAACCTGAAAAGTCTTCTGAACCATCACCATCATATACTAAACCCGCTTAATCCATTGGTTCATGACAAAACCTTGGCAAATCAAAACTCCACCTTCTTCACCACCAGAACCTCAACTTTTACAATCCACTGGAAAGGACAAAGCTCCTCAAACTAAGTTTATAGCAACTCTGTAAAGAGAAGGAAACGTAAAACAAGGAGTGCAGAGCTTTTCTGGTCATGTTTGTTACGTGGACTTGTATGCATTTACTGCCAAAGTTCATTTTAATTAAGCTTGCTTATCCTATTAAAATATTTGAGGCTTAGTGCTTCTCATTCTTTTACACCTGCCTAGTCCTAACAATGACTGTATAACAAAACAAAACAAAAACACCGGAGACAACAGAAAAAGTTTAAGAAGATGGTGACAAAGGAATTTCTTATATTTAGATGCAAATTTCCATGTGCAGGACTCAAGCCTTTGGCCTCAGATGACAGTAGACTAACGCAGGCATTTTGAATAAACTGAGAACAAACTGCCAAGAAAGAAAGTAGGATTGGGTGTTTTCTGGAACCGCACGGTTTCAGGTCTTTGGAATTGGAGCTTCGTACTTTTGTTGGTTGACAAACAACATTCCAAAAGCTTATAGCTGGCTACCTGAGACGCTGGCATGACTTGGTGTACAATAGCCCCTCACATTGTTTTGTTGCTATATGCACGAATATACGTGCAGGGCTAACTGGTTGTTCTGTTTTATCTGATGCACTTGGGATAAGAGTAAAATTATTGATTATTTTCATACATATGTTAGGGTGATCCATTGGAAAAGTTACAATGGTGGCAGGAAGTTTTGGTTGTTAGCTCATGGCTCTCTGTTACTCAATTCTCATTCGGTAATGCTTTCCAGGATATGTTATTACTCATATTGTTCTCTACCTTTTCTGTCATGGTAAATTTTACTTTTTTCACACTGGGAACAGATCAACTTTGATGGATCAGCTTGGAGGCAGAGACACTAAACCTGTCCACGAAAACAAAAATAGTGGAAGCTAGTAAACAGATAAAAAGTAACGAAACAGCAACCACACGAACTATGATCTTTTCTTATGCAGAAAACAATGAATACATGAATATACCTTAAGCATATTTGAGTGATCAGTCACCATTGTAGGGCTGAAGAGAAAGGTCCACTGGTCCATGCAAGAGTTGATAAAGAAATTTCATAAATAAATCTTCTTCTTTTTTGCATTTTCCCATGGTTTGTATCGATCAAGTGGTGGTCAATCATGAGGATTAGCTCCACATTGTTTTGATTTATCACAAAAATTTTAGATGTAATTCGTAACCAAGCAAAAATCACTTGGGAACTGGTCCAGTCACTTTGTCGATACTGTTTTTAGAAATGAAGGGCATTCCTAGTAACAAGTCCTTGAGAAATATTTAACAAGAAATGGGACACCTGGGCTGTTGTTAGTAACAGGTACAGCCCCTAAAGGGGCTTATCTTATGCTTGTCCAGTCAGTCTAGAGGCGCATTAGCTTGGATAGTAGCATTGATGACCGTATTGATTGGCTCCAAAGTAGTTAGCGTAGTTGCTGCCACCAAAATGTCTTTCTTGTAGCTAAGCCTAACACAAATTCTATATTCCTCCTCCACTAGAGTTGGGGTTTTATCTTTCCGTTATGCTCAAAATCTTTATAGAAAGTATGCACAAGATACAATGATTTTTACCAAAATATGATGTTAACCCATCCTTGTAATTCATATTTTTATTTTAAAAAATTGAAATGGGAGTTCTATAATGTTGGTTTGGATAGCGTACAAATTAAGGAGACAACTGGAATTTCCAAAAGAGGGGAGAGGAAGAGCATAGCTTATCTAGTTTCCATGGTAGTAATGGCAGTGTAGGGGTGATCCTTTACAAAAAGCTACACTCAAAAGCTACGTACACATCGGCTTTTGCTCCTTCCTAACATTGATGAGAAGTCCTTACCTTGGCTCATAATCCTTTTTCAAAGAATCAAGCCCCTGAAGAACATTATCGTCTCTCTCTACAGATGAACCGGGCCTAATGTTCTTTAGGAATGTGACTTCTCAAGAGTCTTTAAAGTCCATGAACAACCTGGTCCATTCAATCTGAGGTCTTTAAAATAATGAATCAATTGGAGAGAGAGAGAGAGAGAGAGAGCTTGTGTACTTTCGGCCACGGGTATGTACTACTTGATGATAAGCTGATAGAGATCTTCAACCAATCAAAAAGAATCGCATACGAGTGTTCACTATACTGGCTCTAATCCTGATATTTTATTACAAAAGAAAAGCTAAAGAAGGACAAGTTGGTACACTTTTAGTTGATAATAGATCTGTGGCTTGAGCTTGAGTTAGCTCCATGGGATATGACAAATAAAATGTTCCATGGGATATGACAAATAAAATGTTCATACGATTATGAAAGAGACTCAATATTTCATTTCAAGTAAATGTTTGTTTTCTGAATAACATACCTCCCTTACCAGGATAGATCTAATTTCAAAGCTAAACTAGGTTATGAGAAAGGTGTTGACTGCCAAGAAGTTGTAAGCTACATCACAGTTGTTGATTCATCTTGTTATTGGCTGGAATAAAAGATGAGTAATGTGTAAAAAGCTCAGACTACTCGGAGCTTAGAAACCCAGGTTAGGTTTCTTAAACTTCCTCGACCCATGCCCTTGTATGTTGTACTAAAGCCTGAGTCGAGCATCAATGGGCCTAATAATATCTTTAAGGCTGCCTAAAATTGGTTTACGGACGATGTATCCTTTCTCATTGCTTTTGTTTTGATAGCCCTTGAGGGTTACCTCAGAGGCGCAAAGTCTCATTATTTGATATGAAAGAAATCTCGAGTTTGATTTTATTCAACCGTTCGTTTACTTTATTAAATACTTAATTAAAATGTATAATTTATAAAATAATGTGTGCATATAAAATTTTAAAACATTTATATTTAAAGAAATAACGACTATAGAATAACTTTAAATTTATTGATAAGCTCTACCTTAGATAAAGAAAATCTGGGTTTTATTGAGAAAAAAGAAATTCCTACGAGTAGAATGTGATTCTGCAGCAAATTGTACAGCAAAACAAGCTCGAAAATATCGATTACCTTGGAATGCGATCCCAAATCACAATGTCTGAGAGAGAGTTTACAAATTGTAAACCAATTAGACATGCTCTAATTGTAATTGGGTGGCATCCATATCTGTCCTTGAAAAGCTAGTATAGATATTGATCCCTTTAAAAGTACCATCTCATCTCTCCATCTTTATTCTTTTTGGTTGTCACTGGAGATCATTATGGTGATCAAAGACCACTTCGAAACCGTACTTCCACTCTGCGCTCTGCACCACACGAGTGCTTAAAAAACACTACAACACAATCTCAATCAAAAACTCATCTTTATAGTTTAATTGTAAGGTTTCCTATTGCCATATATTTTCAATTTCAGTGAAAAATATATTTGTTCACACAACAAATAGTTTTATTCAAGAAAAAAATGTCTTATCAGTATGACCGAGTCTGACTTGATATATAAGCTTAATTCTCCTTATATTTATTTTATTTGCACAAAATGACTGAAAAGCTTATCATCATATTTAAATAGTTATTACCCATTACAGCTGGCTCTCTCAATATCAATTTGACTTTTGCATACACCCAACCAAACACTAGCAAGCACCATCATAATCCTGAAGGACTCATTCCCCACCATCTTTGGATCAGTTGTAGGAACCCACACTTTTAATTCTCTAAGCTACTCCGAAGCCACTTTTTCCAGGTAATACACACACTTTCTTCTGTGCCTCATCAAATGTCTAGTGTACGCATCAATATATGCTACCGTCAACTCTATTATTATTGAAGTCGAAGAAAGTCACGAACGACTCTGATCATCTTCAAAAGCTGTCATCAATACAGAAAATTGGAGACTCCCGAGAAAACTCTCGCGGAAATAATCATCAACTGTATGAGACGGGTACCTGAGATTCTTGAGGACATCTAGGGAAATTGGTCATGGCCGTCATAATGACTCCATATTAACTAATCCACGTAAACGTTGCATGATTGCTACGTACACCCAATCAAATGATGTAGGCCTTCCTCACACCTGTATGTCGATATAACACTCAAGGACAGATTGTTGAATGAGAAGAACAAAAGGGGTGCTTTTAAAAACTTTCGATAAGTTAAATACGTGTATTTTTTCTTATCAAATCTAGTAAAAGACCTGAAACATTTGTAGAGTGTTCAGGAAAAGTGGCGAGCATATCTAGATTGATAAAAATGTACATGCAACGTCAAGATTGATGATATACTAGTGTACATTGGTTTAGGTCTTAGACAACTTTGCTGGGTGATATATAGAACATGCTAACCAGATTGTCGATTGTGACTATATTTGTTATCTTAAACAATATACTACCAACAGAGATCAGAGGGGCTTGGATAGAATCCCAGAAAAAGAATGTTGAGTTGGTGAGATAATCATAAGCAATAGTCTGAAGGTTGTGCTTAGTCCTTGTGGTCTCCTCACGCTTAGTCACTTATCCTTCATACTTTAAAATATTCCTTAACAAGTCCTAATACCGACACTTGAAAGATGTATCTTTAACCATTAAATATTGGTCATAGCCTCCCTTTATGTAGTAGA
>JANZLC010000202.1:34375435-34394915 GCA_026413385.1 Erythroxylum gracilipes
ACATGGAAATGCATTTCTAACTCTCATTAATCACTCACATTTACCATTCTAACCTTCCCACAGGTAATGGGATGTTATAACTCTCCCCTCAAAGAAATTTCATTCTTGAAATTCTTATCTGTTTGCTCGAACAGGTGGGGATATTGTCTCCTCATATGCTCCTCTGTCTCCCAAGTTGCTTCTTCAGTTGAGTGGTTTCTCCAAAGGACTTTCACTAATGGAATAACCCTGTTCCTCAACTTCTTGATATGTGATCCCACAATCTTGATCGGCTCCTCAATATAAGTTAAGTTACTAGCAACCTTAATTTCCTGAGCCAGTATCACATGTGCCAGATCAGATTGGTATCTTCGGAGCATACTCACATGAAACATATTATGCAATTGAGACAACTCATTCGGTAAAGCCAACTTATAGGTCAAAGGTCCTATTCTCTCAATGTTTTGATAAGGACCAATGTACCTAGGGCTCAACTTGCCCTTTTTACAAAATCTCAAAACTCCTCTCCAGGGTGACACTCTCAAGAATACTTTGTCTCCTACACTGTATTCCATATCACATTGATGTTGGTCCACATAACTCTTCTGCCTATCTTGAGCCGCTTTGGTTCAACTTCAGATCAACTTCACCTTATCCACTATATCTTGTATCAACTCTGGGCCTTTAACCATTCTCAAGCCCTCTTTATCCCAACATAATGGTGACCCACATTTTCTACCATACAGTGCCTCATACGGCGCCATTCCGATACTACTTTGGTAATGATTGTTATAGGCAAACTCAATCAAAGCTATGTACTGATCCTAAGCTCCTATAAACTCCAATACACAAGCTCTGAGCATATCCTCAATAGTCTTGATCGTCCTCTCACTCTGTCCATCTGTCTGAGAATGAAACGTTGTACTGAAGTTCAACTTAGTTCCCATAGTAGACTGCAAGCTCCTCCAAAATCTCAAAGTAAATTTGGGATCCCTGTCCGATACTATGGAAATTGGAACCCCATGCAGTCTCACCACCTCATTCACATATTTCTGGGCCAACTGATCAAGTAAATTATTCTCTCTCACTGGTAAGAAGTGGGTCGACTTAGTCAACTGGTCCACTATGACCCATATAGCATCATGCTGACTCGGAGTCTTTGGCAAACCCATGATGAAGTCCATAGTGATCCGTTCCTATTTCCCCGGAATGAGCAACAAATGTAGTTTCCCTACCAGAGCCTAGTGCTCCGCTTTCACCTGCTGGCATGTCATACACTTAGACACATACTCTGCCACTTGCTTCTTCATTCCAGGCCACCAGAAATGTTATTTCAATGTGTTATACATCTTGGTAGTACCAGGATGCATAGCATAGGTGGCCATATGAGCTTCCTCAAGAATCTCCTTTCTTAGATCATCCACATTAGGCACACACAGCCTCTGTCTCAACCATAATGTCTCATCCCTCAATTCAAACTCAGAATTTGGAATCACTTTCACTTTCTCCATAAGCTTCACTATATTAGGATCTTTTCCTTGGACTTTTCTGATTCTGTCATGTAGCATCGATCTCAGCTTTAAAGTAGCAATCAGTGCCTCATCTGGCTCCAGATTCAGCTCCACATTTAGAGCTCTTAAATGTATCAAATTAGGTAGCCTCGATAACTGAATCTGAGCTGTACTGATATTAAACTTCCTGCTCAAAGGATCTGCCACCACATTAGCTTTCCCCGGGTGGTATTCAATAGTGCAATCATAGTCTTTCAGTAGCTCAATCAATCTCCTCTGCCTCAAGTTTAACTCCTTCTGACTCAGTAAATACCTCAGACTCTTATGAATAGTGTATATCTGGAAGTCTCTCCATACAGTATTGTCTCCAAATCTTTAGAGCAAAAATAACTACAGCTAGCTCTAAATCATGTACCGGATAATTGATCTCGTGAGATCTTAATTGTCTCGTTACATAGGCGATCACCTTGTCATACTGTATGAGTACGCATCCCAATCCCTGATGCAACGCATCACTGTACACCACATATCCTCCACTCCCTGATGGAATGGTCAACATCGGTGTAGTAGTCAACCGCTGTTTCAGCTCCTCAAAGCTCCTCTAACACTCCTCATTCTATATGAACACTACATTCTTCCTCAGAAGTCTTATCAGAGGGGCTAAAATCAGAAAAAAAAATCCCTCGACAAATCGCTGGTAATATCCGGCCAATCCTAGGAAGCTTCGGATCTTTGACACGTTTCTCGGAGCTTCCCAATTCATCACTGCCTCTATCTTCTTTGGATCTACCTGTATGCCATCTCCAGTCCATATATGCCCTAGAAACACAACTTGATATAGCCAAAATTCACACTTACTGAATTTGGCATACAACTGTTTCTCTCTCATGATTTGCAAAATGACCCTCAGATGTTTAGCATACTCCTTTCTGCTCTTCGAATACACCAAGATATCATCAATGAACACAATTACAAATCGATCTAGGTAGGGCTGAAACACCTTATTCATCAAGGCCATAAAAGCTGTCGGGGCATTAGTTAACCCAAACGGCATCACTAAGAACTCAAAGTGCCCATATTTGCTCTGGAATGCACTCTTAGGTACATCAGCCTCAGCTATCTTCAATTGATAGTACCCGGATCTCAAATCCAATTTAGTGAATACCTGAGCTCCCTGCAACTGATCAAGCAGATCATTAATTCTAGGCAACGGGTACTTGTTCTTTACTGTCACCCGATTCAGTTACCTATAATTGATGCAGAACCTCAAAGTCCCATGTTTCTTCTACACAAATAGTATTGGAGCTACCCAAGGTGAAACGTTGGGTCTAATAAAACCCTTTTCCAGAAACTCCTACAACTGAGCTTTCAACTCCTTTAGTTCCACAGGTGCCATCCTATATGGAGCAATAGATATAAGAGTAGCACCTGGAACTAGATCAATCATGAACTCCATTTCCTGATCTGGTGGTAAACTAAATAGCTCATCAGGAAACTAAATAGCTCAATCATGAACTAGATCAATCATGAACTCCATTTCCCTACATCAATCTCAATGCACTCATAAAGGATATCATCCTAGCTGGCGCTACTTTACTAACTCCTCTGAATACTGCCCTCGACTGACTAGAAGATTCTAGTACTACCTCCTTGGGGTAGTAGTTCATGGTAGCCCTATGAGCAGTGAGCCAATCCATGCCTAGAATAACATCTATCTCTCTCAACCGTAGTATAATCAGGTCTGTCTCTAACTCTGCCTGATCAATTCGAATCAAGCACCCCTTGCAGACCTCTCCCATGACAATAGTACTACCTAGAGGTGTACTCACCTCTAGCCCATACTGTAGCAACTCCCTATCACAATGCAGCATATATGTCAAATGCAGTGCGATAAAGGAATATGTGGATCCTGGATTTAGCAGTGCAAATGCCTCAAAGTCAGAAACGAGAAGCGCACCTGTAACAACATCTGGTAAGTCTTGAGCCTCTTGCCTAGTCATAGCATAAACCTGGGCTTGGGATTGCGGCCGGTTGCCCCACCCCTCAGTCCTCCTGGAAGAACTCCCAGAGCTCACTCTACCTCTACCTCGGCCTCTCTGTCCAGATCCACTATCTCTGCTTTGTTAGACCGTAGTATCACCTCGAGATCGCCCACTCACAACAAACTGAACTCCCAAAGCAGCAGGGCAATCTCTAATTTGGTGGTCCATGGAGCCGCATTTGAGGCAAGCTCCAGCCAGTCTCCAACACTCACCACCATGCCTTCTCTCACAGTGCTCACAAACTGGAAACTGATTCTGTGAAAATCTACCCCTCTGCCCAGCTCCTGACTGCCTGGATCCACCTGTTGGTCTGAAGGCTCTGTTCCGTTGCTTACTAAACCTCCTACCAGAACTGCCCTAACTCTCACTAGGCCTCTTCCCTCTGGACCATTGCCTAGTCTCTGCTTGGCTCTCTCTTAATAACTGCTCGATCTTGATAGAAGCAACTCTCAGCTCAGTGAAACTGCTTAGGTTTTAGATGGCCAACCTTGTTCTGATCTCCATATTGAGGCTATCCTCAAACCTCCTACACTTGTCTTCTTCTGTAGGAATCAGAGCAGTAGCATATCCCATCAGCTCATTAAATCAGATCTCATATTTAGCTACTGACATCCTACCATGCTTCAACTCCAAGAACTTCTTCATCTTCCTATCCAAGTAGATCTTGGGCATATAATTATCTCTGAAGACCTTCAGAAAGTCTTCCTACTTTAACAGGTAAGGCCTGGTGGTACTGCCTAGGATAATCTTCCATCACTGGTATGCTGGGCCCTGTAGTAATGACACTATGTTGTCAAACCTCTCATCTGGCTCGCAGTCCATCTGATCAAATACCCTTTCTGTCCTCTCTAACCATACCTCGACCTCAGTAGGGTCTGTGTTGCCATAGAAGTCCACAGCTCCCTACTTTTGCAGCCTATCATACCTCCTCTCCCTTCTCTCGAGACTCTAGGAAGCATCTACTCTAGTCGATCTACCGAGGACTCTCTACTGGGTCCTATTAATCTTTGGTCAGTTGGTTGATCAATCTGATCACCTAGGGCGGATGACCTATAACAAACAATAACTTCAATCATTATACACATTTCTCAAGATATTTCATGTTTAACATTCTATATGTCCCAACAGATGCCAAACCATGGTCTGATAACACCTAAATGTTGCGCCCACTTATCATAGGGTACACACTGGGATGCCCGAAGGTCATTCCGGTACATATCCTAAGATAATGGCACGCTACGATCGATCACTACATTTACCTCACATCACATCATATAATTATTCACTCATAAAGCATCATAAGAAAATCACTATATTTTAAAAACCAACTTTTTCCTCATTTCATTGCATAAAACCGAAAGTCTACATTGTGTCTTTCAACCTTTACTACATGTACATCATCAAAACCTAGTACAAAAGTACTGCATGAAAGAGGAAAATATATAAAATCTATCTAATCCGTCTAAAAATCCCAGCTAACCGACCTTTGAGCCATGACTTCTCTTGCCAAATTACATTTTAGACTGCTGGTAGAGCATCTCAGTAGCTAGAGTCGCCTCTCGGTCCTGAAAAGACAACGTTGCAATTTTGGTGAGTTTTGCGAAGTCAATGAGGTAACCATCATTGATGATTCACTCAATTCATGCAACACATCATTTGACATAATATACAATCACATTTTCGCATAATTGATCATCTATCACATTTTCACTTAAGCATAGGAAATTATGCATTTAAATCAATCAAACATACTTAAAAATGCATATGAAATGTTCAAGAGACTCTTTTCCAATTGTTACGTTGTTGTGACCGAGTGCCTAAACTATCCTGTATCTGTTTTAGATACCGGGCTTGATAATAACTGTCCCTTATCTGATGAGGATACATGGCTCATTTTATATAGTGAGCCTTAGGCTCTTAATCACTTTCTGAGCTCGAAGCTCTTTTCACAAGTTGAGCTTTAAGCTCTAATCGATGGCTACTCTGGTCACAACTGTCATTATCTGATTGTGCATTCATGTATGGAATGCATCTATCACAATCAATCATATTATGAAGGACATAGTTCATTCCATTCACATTCAAGCAGCACTTTAATATCGTATCAAATTTCACAATCATTGGACCTTCTGTCTAGAAATAAACACAATTCAATTCACATTCATTAAGCAATTCAAACATAATTTAACACAACAAATAATTGAGTAAAACCATCTAGGTTACTCACAAGTCGCTCCCGAAGCTAATGCTTGGAAGATCCGGTAATGTCTGGAGGTTGACATTCTAGTTGCTCCTCTATATCACAAAATATACACATATCACAATTTACACAATTATAAGTATTTGAAAATGCACATGTATGTATATGAAATATGCACAATGCATGTTCATGATAATCTCAGGTATTTTTCCATTATTCTCATCATAAAAACAATCAATTATCAAAACTCACTTAAGTAGCATTTGTCCGTAGGGTTTCTACCTCAATAAACTATTAGAATCCAATTTCATAACCCAATGAATCATTTCAGATTTTTCCCCAAACACTGACTTTCAAGTCTACTATTCTTGATTATTTAGACAATGAAAATAAAATAATTTGGCAGTACTCTCTTCTAGAAACGTGTTCTCTTATCTCTTAAGTTTCTAATGACACCAAGATCGGTCAATTTGGTTCAGAAATATGAAAATTATACCCCAAATATTTTTGGATTGTTCTCATTCTGAAAAGTACCATATACTCAAATTCTATCCAAAAATTGAAAGTCTTAAATACTGAATTAAAATTCAGTTTTTCATATAATTTGTATCCCTATGTCTCTAGTTTATTATAAATCAAAAATTAGTCTATTTGGATAACAACAGAAGAATATATGCTCAAAATACCACATCATGTTCAGTGTGGAGAAAAGTATGCCGCGGCAAACTCCCCCAGAGAGGAATTCTCGTGAAATTTTCACAAGTTTACCGCGGCAAAACCTAGAGTTGGTCATGGCAAACTTAACCCGAAAGAAATCCTAGCTAATCATTCAAGTTCGTCGTAGTGAAGCAAGGAGTTTTCCCCTACGAACTTTCACAGAACCATACCCACTTTTTCAACTTTGAGTCAGATTTTGAGACTCTTATAGATAGAATTTGAAATCGACGTCTTCATGAAAAATGTAGCTATGTGTCTCTAGTTTAATCAAAATCAAGAATCATCTCTTGTGGATAACTAGGAAAAAAAAGTTATGGCTAAAAGACTAAATCATACTTAGTGAACATTTTCTAGTCAATCATCTTCAAACTTTCCAGATTTTTCACCTAACCTAACTTGTACAAAAATCACCATTTTCTACTTCATTTACTCCTCATTCTCAACTCTATTTCTTCTCAATATCATTCACTAACAAAGCATGATCTAAATTTGATCATTAACCCATAAACAGGACATATTTATGTACCTATTCATCCATAAATTTTCTACACTCATTTCTCACCCCATTATGAAGATCATTCAACCTCAAAACATCTCTATAACAATTCATAACTTAATACTCATCAAGCATGTACAAAGGCAAGACATTTACTTAAACTTTGCATCGCCCACATTCATCACACACAAAACACCATTTCATGTCATTTAACCTCTAACTATCATCATAAATGCTTCATTTAACATTGCCCGTAAAATTAAAACATGATTTACTTGATTTAGCTACCAAATCTTCAAACTCTTCAAGAAAATCAACAATCCCTAACTTCACCAACAACCCACGATCATCATCTTCCAATGGTGATAGGGATGAGTTTTTGGTGAGAATGAAAGAGAGAGAAAGGTGAAAGAGTAGCGAGTAAGAGGTGGGAGAGCTAGCTTCAATCTAGGTGAAGGTGAGAGTAATTAGGGCAACGAAAATGGAGAAGAAGAAGAGAAGAGAGAGAGAGAGCCACGAAATGAAGAAGAAGAAAGCCAAAATGCATGACCCACTAATGGTCTTTCAATTAAAAGCATCGTGAGAGACCTAACAAGGAGGGTCCACATGACCAATTTTTTTATAAAAAAAGCTTTAAACTATATTTTTTATTTAACTAGTCTAATCAATTTTAATTTCTACTCCAATTGTCTCTCAATTTTTAATGGCACTTGTCAATAAATCCTAAAGTCATTAATCAAAATTTTCATTGCCATTGGACAGTAATTTCTACTGCCATTTAACAATTGTCTTGCCACTTGACATTTTTCTTAGTCCAAAAAATTACCCAAAAATTTAGGAATTTTTCTAAAATTCACCAAAAATTCTAAATCGAAAAATATACACTCTCCAAATCAATTTTCAACATATATACGAAAATTCTCAATATACTCACATTTATAAACAATTATATCTGAAATTATTCATGAATGCATGTACAGTCATTTTCATGTGCAAAATTTTACTATTCACGTATATGCGTATGTCACATTATGCATGAACAAGAATTGCATTTTCTAATATCTCAATCATCTCTCATATATTTTATTCTAGCCTCAACATGGATAACGGAATGTTACATTTACTAAGGATCAAGATCCATAACACTTTATTTTAAGTCTTTAGAGCTGAGCCTGAAGACGTAGAAATCATCTTCTCTTACTCGAGTTTTGATTAGCTCTATTTTTTAGTTAGAGTTCACCTATTAATTCTTGATAGGGAAAGCCAATCTTTTATTGAGAAACTACCCTACTAAGGCTCCTTTCCATTTCAATGCTCCCTGTTGTAGCACATGGGACGGAGGCATAATAGGAATGTCATTATCATTCAAGGGAATGTACATTAGTTTACCAAACGACTAATGATCTGCTAGAACTTTATTCTACGTAAGTTATAGTATTAGAGGAGGAAGTTGACTGGAAGGGACATCTAAAGGGTTAGGGAGATGCAACAGTGGTTGGGGAGAGGAGAGAAAGAAGAGTCAAGCTAGCTTCTAGGCAAAGAGGTCACCTACGGGGGAGGAATAAAGTTCTCCTTGTTTGTTGACATTTTACCAATAACAGTAAACTGTCAGTAAAACAGGGAGTGCAAGAGAAAGAAGCAATATGCGAGTTACCCATAAGAGAAAGTCCCGGCTTAACTAGACTGAACTGGGAGGGAGAGTAGAAAAGTGGAGAAAAGGAATTCCAGAGAGAAGGTAGAAAAAATTCTCTCTCTAACCCATTTTTACCTTGTTAATAAATAAATATTATTTTAGATAATTATGTTTGATGTGCTTTAGTTTTTGGACATAGACATTGCTCTTTAAAAGTAATTAATTCAAATAACTTAACGTCTCAATCTGCATCTTTTAAACTCTTCAAAAATTTTAAAAATTTAATAATCTAAATATCTTAAGTCAAATTTACTAATTAAATTTAAATTATTGGCTTATTAAATAATTTATTTATATTATATAATTTATAAAATATTTTGTAAATTCAAAAATGTATTCGATAGCTCCCTAAAATATATTTCTCCCTATGTAAAAACTGTCGAAGAGACATTACCTTCAACACATCCCATTGTCAAACTTGTGGAATAAGAGTGGCTTCCGTGAGAACCTAAACACAGATTCTATTGATTTAAGAAGACGATTAGGTGACTTGCCGTTCATAGCTGCTCAAACTGTGAACTGTTATATATTTTAATCATTATTTTTAATAATAATATTTTACTATAATTAAAAAAATATTTTTATTATTAATAAAAAAATTATTTAATAGCTCGCGGGTCATAACTAATTAAGGCGCACAAATAATTTTTCTTGACCTACCTAATTATATCTATTATCATATCATCTTAAGTTTCTTTGTATAAGATAAAGGATAAGATTGATGTATAAACCAAGTTTACCTACTAAGCTGCCACAACTGCTTTCCTGGATTTTGGGGATAGAATGTCTTAAGGAATTAAGTTGTTGAAATAGTTGCAACTGTGATATTATTATATGAGATTATCATGATTTTTCTTCTTGTAGCTTCAAATCATTCCAATATTGTCAACTAGTGCAAGCTTTTTCTCTATACTTAGTTTAGGTGAATAGTGTATGTTCAAATCAGCTTGACTTTTGTTGCGCTTGGCTTTTCCTTGGATTATTTACACTTCATCAGCCATCAGTTGACTTTCTCGAATGTATTACTTGTATGGTTAAGCGGAATAAGTTACACTCAAACCATTTATTCATAGAATTGCCTGCAATGTCAGCAAATTAAATTTCATTCAGAATGAAGACATTTAATAAAATTTTGTTGACTTTGAAGGGTAAAGCTATCTGATCCCTATCCTAATTTTTAAAAAATATGATTCCATACTTCAAATTTGGATGTTAAAGTATTTGTGATTTAATAAATAGAAGATAAATATTTGCAGGTTTGATTTTTACAATGAGTCTAGACTTGCCTATAAAACTAATTAAATTGCTGCAATTAGTCAAAGATTTTAAAACTAATAAAACAAAATTATCAAACAGTAGGAAACTTATTTCTAAAATATAATTCAGATAAGGAAATACTGCTGTGCCAATACGTTTCAGTGTCTTGACAATGATTGAGCTGGTCTTACCATGCAATGCAACACGTTGAGTAGACTTGAAGAGTTCTTGTTCGTGCACAGTCATTTGCACGTTGTCAACTCCACGCTTTTGCTTGGAAATAACAATATATTGTTTCTGGGAACTGAATGCATGTTTACGTTATAGCTTTTGCCAATCTTTAAGCTTCAACAGTAAGAAATCGGCCACAGGCCAACCATTTCGTTGACCTTAACAGCGCATTGGAGATGGTGAAACATTACATGTATAATAATCCCAGGAGCAGAATCAAATAAGCCATCTCTAACCCTTATAAATATTGAACACCTTTGCTTCATTTCTTCACAAAACTGTATTTTACAGGCTTGAACCAATATTCTGTTCCTGTTCACGTCCGCCGAGACGAGAAGACCATCACGTGTCCACATGGGTTTAGCTCTGAATCTGATGAAGAGACCTCAATATGGTTATATAGTTGTGGTCTTAGTTCAAATTGCTACAGCTTGTTTCTTCATTATGGCTAACACTGCCACAGCTACCACCGACCTGTCCACGGCTGTTCTCGTAAGGGTTGATCAGTCTGGCAATGGAGATTACAAGAAAATACAGGATGCTATAGACTCTGTGCCTTCTAATAATTCTGAGCTGGTTTTCATTTCCGTTAAGCCTGGAGTTTACAGGTATGTTGTCCTTATAATATACCTGATCTACTACAAAACATTTGTTTAATTAGAAGATGATTAATTACTTTTACGTATTTGGGCCAAACTAAATCAGAGAAAAGATTACTGTACCTGCTGATAAGCCCTTCATAACGTTGAGTGGCGCACAGGCTGTAAATACAATTATAACGTGGAGCGAGGGTGGAAACATACACGAGTCTCCAACTATGACAGTTCTGGCTTCTGATTTTGTTGGACGCTATCTCACAATTCAGGTACTTGTTTTAGTCTGCATTAAAGTTCTTGCTGGAGGCCAAAAAGAGTACTTACTGTAAATATAGTTATAATGAAGTCGCATTAATTCTCTACAGAATACGTATGGGAGTGGTGACAAAGCAGTTGCATTAAGGGTATCAGGAGATAGAGCAGCATTCTACGGTTGCAGGATTCTGTCTTATCAAGACACCCTACTTGACGAGGTTGGATCACATTATTACGAGAATTGCTACATTGAAGGAGCTACTGACTTCATTTGTGGAGATGCTAATTCACTATTTGAAGTGAGTTTCTGATTTCACTTTCCAGTAAACGTTGTTTAAGATAAACAAATGCATTAGCTGTAATTGCCAGTGTGCATATTACTTATTTTACACAATACACTTTGTATCATGCACGTACACGCAGAGGTGTCATTTGCATTCCACTTCCGGAAACAATGGATCCATAACAGCTCAGTCCAGGAATTCACTATCTGAGAACACGGGTTACGTTTTCTTGGGCTGCAAGATCACAGGCGATGGAAGTGCATTTCTAGGAAGACCATGGGGTACTTATTCCAGGGTGGTGTTTACCTACACCTACATGTCCGGTGTCATAGTCCCTCTTGGTTGGGATAACTGGACAGACGGAACCAATCAAAGGTATCATTAATCTAATTTACATATACAGACAAAGGGCAACTTCATGTAATTGGGTTTAATTATGTTCTTATTGTTCAACAGTTCCGTGTTCTACGCTGAATACAAGTGTTACGGTCCTGGAGCTGATAGATCAAAGAGGGTTAAATGGTCGCAAAGCTTGTCCAAGGATGAGACCACACCTTTCTTGACCAAGGACAGGATAGGAGGGAAAACTTGGCTTAGAGCTTCTCCAACCCATTTCAAGAGAGGATCTACAGTTATTAAGGCTGGTGGGAGTAACTTGTAAAGAACTTCAAAGTCTTATTGTGTAACAACTATGTTCTGTGTATCTGAATTTGTTCATTTGTAATTTGTAAATAAACAGTTTCAAAGTCACTCACTGGAGATGAACATATTGTTTCATTTGTTTCTTTATTGTTGATACAAGGGGCACTAGTGTAGTACCATGGCTAAACCATAGAGTTTTTGCTTATTTGAAATCGATATAATACCGATACTACATGAAAATCCGTCGATGGGAATCTCCAATTTTTTAACTTCGTTAAGTTGCATTGTTTTCTTTTAAAACCCTACAATTAAGTTTAAATAGTCTCAATTCGATTTCCTTGCCATATATGGAAAATCAGTGGCTATCTTGACATTTGATAGATTATATCAATGGCTGCTACAATGGCAGGTAGCAGTAAGATATAGTAGGTAAAGCGGCTAATATAGCCACTAAAGCTTAGAAGCATGGTTCAATGAATTAAATTTGAAGGGAGAAAACATGTAAAATGTTAAAATTTTTCTGGTTAAGGATCACTATTCTTGTTTTAACACGTTCTTGAATATATTCAATTGTGTTCAAGCAAGATTAATACCTTAGGTCACTCTAAATATCTTATCTTTAGTATGCAATCTATTCAAACCTACCAAATTCAACAACATCCTTCCTTCTCTTCCTTCTCCTTTGACATACTGATGGCATGATTTATTTGCAAGTTTTTTAATCACACCCTAAGTTCGAAGGAAAGTCATAAGCCATTGATATCCTCATTGAAAAACTTGCATAAAAATGTAGTCATTTCACATAACGTATGCTATAAAAACCTATTCAAAGGTTATAAAATTAGGGATAACAATGGCCCTACCCACCTACAAATTTTTTAAAATAATTTTCTTAAAATTTAAAGTCTAAAATGACATCTTTTTTTTAATTAAGTTCGGGCCTGAGTTGTTTAAGCTCAAGCCTCCTAACAAGAGTTTGGCCTCAGATAAGCCTGAGTCTGGGCTTATTCATTGAAAATACCTGAATCTAGGTTCCGGCTCATTGTCATCCCTACATAAAATATTATGACCTATAATGCTTTTCAAATACCATAAGCAACAATAAATATACATATATGAAAATCTCATATACATATATGAAAATCTCAAGTTAACTCTTTATCCAAGGATAAAAGGGTTGAGTACAAAAAAAGATCACATTATAGAGTATATAAAGTATAAAAATAAATCTTCTTAATTTTCAAAATAGAAGGACAACCAACACTAAAAGATAAATGATATATCTTGTATCTAAATTTGTACAAATAATAATTTTGAAGATAGAAAAAGAAAGTGGGTCAATAATCTCGTGAGAGTGAGAATAAATTACCCTTAGTTGTATTCCAGTAAAGGTGACAAATACCTTTTCTAAATTATAAGAGAAAGTAACACAAATCTATATAGCCAAGATGGAAATAACATAAATTTTAGAAACAAGTAATCAAACGTTTATAAATCATTTAAATTAAAATTGATTATTAAAAATATGGATTTTTTGTCTATCCGCCAATCTCATAACTTCACTTCTTTTTAAAAATTTTATTTAAAAATTTTATTCATAAATCAATTATTAAAAGAATTACTTAAAAATCATATCTTTATTCGAACCGCTCCCACTGGAATTAGGAACAAAAAGGGATCGAATTGGACCCAGGTATTGTATGGCCCAAATCCAGCTTAAATTTTTTTTAAATTGAAACTCGAACAAGTTTGGACTATTTTGTCTAAGACATAACCTAAAAGTTTTTTATACGGAGAAGCAAACAGAATTCAATTCAATATAAAAGACATATCATATTAAACAAAGTATGTAGCTAAGAAATTAGTAGGAAACATTAGTAATGAATGAACTTGGAATAAAAAAAAATAAGTGAGACGATGGAGTAGAAGGATTATGAGTTGCTAGCCTATTACTATTCAAGGAAAAGTTGTAACATGTCTAGGATACGCACTTGTGTAAAAATCCTACATGCCTATGGTTTAGCTCAAAACACTTGTGTACAGTAAATATTAACCCTAGTATGTTCCACAAGGGCCAAGTACACAGTTATGTTATCGCCCGTGTTGAATAAATCACTTTAAATTTGTTCCCCTACCACCCAGAACTACATCTTTTACTTTCTCTCAATTATCTCATCTAGAGACAATGTCCCACTAACCTATTCTGCCCAAAAAAAAAAAAAAACAGAACCTATTTTTCTTGATATTTCAATAATTTAAGGTATTCTTATTGCTTTATTTCATTTATTTTCTCATTTGTTTACAAATTTTGGGTAATATGTGGAGGTTTCATATGGATGTTTTTGATTTGTTTGAGATTAACCAAGTGATTGAAAGGGTTTTAAGGGCTTAGTTGAAACTCTTAAGCTATTTTGTATGATTAAATTCAAATTTTTATAATTATTTTTTAGCTATTGAGGATATATTCTTGTGGACTTTACTCCTTAGGGTTGTTGGATGATTTTGCATGAATTTAATCATACAATTAATCATGTTTTGTATGTTTTACATTTTTATTGGACTTTTGTACTATTAAACTATTAGGCAGTTTTAATTTTGATAGGTTTTATTTGAATTTAATTAGTAAATTTAGTGAATTAATTGGAATTTTTATGATTAATTGGTATTAGGGAGTATTGTTGATTAATTTGAATGTTTTGAGGTTGCTAATACCATTATATTTTGATAATTATAGAGTAAATAGTACTTTGTTGGATGTGTTTGTGTTTTTTTGTTATTAACCTAGAACTAATTAATCATGGGATATTATTTCGGTGATTGTTTATTATGGCTTAATTAATGTATATTATTCCTTTATTTTGACAAATTTTGTTATTGTCATATTTTAAAGAATTATGACGAAGAGAGCTAATGCACCAAGTCGAAGGTAAGCAAAGGAGGTGCCAAGGAACTAGTACATGGGTAAGGTATTCAAAGCAACCACCTCAACAGCTAAAACTTGCACATACCATACTTTAATTCATAATGTTAGCTTATATTGCATGATTCAAAATGCTAAGGTCCAATCCTTAAAGCGTCAACCAAAGCATCAATTGGGCAGTGTTAAACCAATAAAACCTTTACTCCTAAAGATTTATGTATTTGTGTGAGTAAGGGTCAAATATAAAAAGGCAATGGAAAACAAACTTTGGTCTAAGTCCACACCCACTATTGTAATTATATACTAATTGTTGATATAATTATAATTCAGTTTGCACTTTAAATATTCACCTTTGGAATTATTGTCCTATCGGTGCTTATTCTTAGTTAATTAAAAATAATGTGATCCAATTAATCCTAATATTGAATAACTTAAGCCACGTGCTAAATATTTAGTTTAGTAACAAATTAAGGAATTAGAAGAATCGATGAAACATAATAGCATAAGCTTGTGCATTTGAATTTAATTCAGTCAAATTTCCTTCTTAAAATATAAAAATTTTAATGTAACAATCTATTAACCCTAGTTTCTTCATAGATTAAATGAATTAAACAATTTTTATTTAATATGTAATAATAAACTAGTATGCATCCTATTAATTAAGTGACATAATCATAAAATGTAAACATAGATATTCAATTCCCAATTATAAATTAAATAATAAAAGTAGTGTTTCATGGTTTAATACATCTTAAGGTTTTAATTTCCTTTGAACAAGTATAAAAGTTTAGCTACCCATGGTTATAGACAAGTAAGAAGAATAAGAGACAGAGGAGAAAAGAGGTGCCTCTATATCCCAAAATATAGTAACAGTTAATCCAAAAACTAATGCCAAAACAAGGTATCATATAGTTTCTGCAGTGAATATGGTTTATGATATGGTCATATCCCAAGTCGTGTTCCATACTGTAGAGTTCTTTATCTAATACTATAACTTTATTGATATATGACGTAGGCCTTGACATGCTCATAAATGATACTATATCTTTCAAACTTTGATTCCATATAAGTATTTGCTCATTTGTGAGGTCTTACTTAACTTTCTCACTAATTTCCTCTGTCTAAATTATAATATGGGTTGTAATATGCTTATGTTTGAGACTATGTTTAGTAAAATCTAATGAGAATCAAGTTGTCTTTGGTCTTTTAGGTTTGCCATATGAACCAATTATTTGAACAAGGAAGAAAATTCTTCAAGATGCACTTAATAGAGTGGTGAGAGAAGTGGCTACATGTGTAGAATCAAGCTAAATCAAAGGGAAAGAACTTATTAGTTTGATTTGAGCTAAAGCTAGAAAAAAGAATTAGATGCGAACACAACCTCTAACATGATTAGATATCAGCCTAATGTAACTTACTACACAAGTCAATAATGAGACACAGTCTCTAACAAACAATATTTTTCTTTACAAACATATCCATGGTTTATATCCACAAGAGTGTCCTAAATATGTACTAATATGCAAGGTTATGAATGATCCATACTTTATACCTATAGGTGTGTTCTAAATTTTGTGCAACTCTCTTGAGATACAAAAAGATCAATGGTCAGTAGACACATGCATATTCCATATCGTTTCCCAATAGCGTTAAAATTTTTAAAATTAACATGGCCTAGACATAGCCCATATTGTGCTTAATTGAAACTTTAATTTTGTGTTTTATTACTTAAGGGATGTTTCTTTTCAAGAGTAGAAAAATCTTTAATCACTAATACAATTATGAGAGTTTTCTCTTGGTTTCTTTAAATAACTTTTTAGGTGACTAACCTAAAGTGTGTTAGTCAATATTTAATACCATAAGTGCATGGCATAGTTATAGTACAAAAAATATGAGTTGATCTTATGAGGACGGTGAGTACTAGTAATTATTGTTATTCTATTATCTAGCCTACGAATTAATTGTGGTTTAATTTAAGAAGCTAAAATTTAAACAACTAAACTAAACAAGTAGCACAAATTAGGCAAAGAATTGGTCACACTAGATTAATTACCGATATCAAATAATTAGTATCTAGGCATTGAATCCTTCTAAACCCTTAACTAGTTGATTATTTTTCATATAATTGTGTTAATGATTTGTTGGACTATGGAGGTTCCTAAGGTATGCTAATAACTGACCTTGAGTCCACCAACAACTAAAGTCTTTTTTAGGTCTAGGTCTCGAATTCTAAGGTTTCTAACAGAATTACTCAGGCTAAAACTTATAGAATTGCATTATCATATTATAAATCCCTCTATTATATTTGACTCTATTACAGAAGATTTGTATCATGCTACCTCTAGGATTGCAATCAACTCTTTCCAATTATCTTATATCTATTCAACCTAGGATTTCTCAATCATTAAGTATGAAATCAGATTAAGGAATAAATCAGATAAATAGACAATCATAAAACAGATAATTGGATTGTAACAATCAATCAATTTAATTGCATTCATAAAATAATCAAAACATGTTAAAGTATTCAACTAGGGTTTCTCTTTCCTAAATACTAACAGAAAAATTAGTTATACATTGGCAAACACGAAATCATATCCATGTATATATATAGAAAACATCATAATCATAATTTTAAATCTCCCTGATTGTTCTCTATCGCATATTCTGACAATGTAAATCTCCCTGATTGTGCTCTATCACACATTCTGACAATGTAGACATCTGATATTTTGTTTTGACGGACTTGTCAATAAACATCCCACGTCTTCCACTCTTTAAGCTCCAAATTGCCTGTGGAATCAACCTCTGAGTGTCTTAGAATAGTGTCAGCTACCTCCTCTTCTCATTTGCCTTCGAAACATCAAATCTATATGAAAACCTAGATTTTTGGGTTATGCATGGTCGTGCATGCATAATCAGAATTTACCAAGTATCGTAAAAGTGCACGATCATGCACTCCTTCTAGATTGTTGATTTTCTATTTTACGTCACATTTTACGTTAATTCTTCTCCTTTAAGTCCATGATGGCAATTATCACCTACTAACACACTTGAAGCACATTAAGTACCAAATATACAATAAAAGTATAAAATATCAAGCAAAATACATCAAATATGAGTGGTAAAATATAGTCAAAGATCCATCTATCATTGAGCTTATCAAGTTATTTATTTATAGCCTTTAAATCATCTTATAATCTTGGTTTAAGTTCTTTACAATAATAGTCCAATATTATTTATACCTTTGGTTTGTGATTTTAGATAATTATTGGGTCAAGGTTCTATTTTTAAATATGATTTTAGCTTCCTTAAACTTGATTGAAATTGAATTATGTTAGGCTTCAAGGTTTTCATCCTTAGGGTTTGCACCAATTTGGTATCCAAGCTTTAGTTTTAAAATCATGTTATATCTATATTTTATTTATTCTTGCTTCTTGATTTATTTTTTTCTTACATTCTTTCTTGTTCTATCATCCATTGATTTTCTTTTTATTTATTTCTTATGTTCTATTCTTTTCTTCCTTTTTCGTTCAATGTTTTTTGGATTATATAAATAAAGGAAAAAAGAACATTTATATGATAAAAATATCAACCAAATATTGTTATGGAAAAAAATATTTATGTCATTAACCTATTCTAGAGACATCTAATTTCATTCTATATATAATTGTAAATCCTACTGAAATTATTACTAACATATTTAAAATCCTATAATTTTTGTCCAAATACAAATCTCAACAGACTCCATAATCTAATCCCCAATAATTCTTAATCTCTTTATTTATGTTTTTATTTTTAGTTTCTTACTTATCCTTACCTCCATCAAGATTTGAAAGTGACTGAATACTAAGGGTTTATTCCTTGGTTTGATTTGGTTAGTTCAATAAAGAGACAAAAGGAAAAATAAGTGTAAAACACAAAAGTGTGACTTCAGTAAAGAAGAGCCAAAAGTTTGGAATGAAACCAGTGAAGTGAGAGATATTAAACAATAGAAATATATGAAGGAGTGTTGTGAGGTATTTACTAATATTCTTTTAATGATTAAAACATGTCTAATTAGGATGGAGTAGAGGTGATACATTCATGTTATAACCTATAAAACTGTTGGGCCCCGTTTCCGGAACCCAACTCTTGCGGAAATCATAAAGCGTGTGTACAGAATTTTTCGAATTATAAACGTGGGAGAAAACCAACAAAATCAAAACGCTTAAGGTCAAATCTTTTAATTCCGACATCCGAAAACGCATACTTTAGAAAAACGTTGGAAAACTAAAAAGACAAGTTACATCTTCTGAGAAGACGACTTGGTTTAAACCAATCCAAATCGGTATAGGTTTTTTTTTCAACGCCATTCAAAGCAATTCAAAATTCAAATGGTATTCATAGATCCCTCACCTCAATTCATTTCATCCATATACAATTCACTTGCCATGTCCATACGCAAATTCACATCTCATATTCATAAACGGATCCATATCTCATCAACATCAAAGATATATGTTTACAAACTTTAATAGCGATTCCAACCCACATGCCTTTTTCCATATTCACGACAATTCAATTTCAAACAATTAAATGCATACACACATTAGCAAATTCTTTACATCATTTAAAAGCAATAAATGAAGTAATTAAAATCATTTAGTCATTTGAT
>JANZLC010000202.1:34401009-34413796 GCA_026413385.1 Erythroxylum gracilipes
TTTTTCAACAACCCCCGGATGTTATACTGCAAACTCTCCATGATGATCGCATGGGTGTTAGTCGCACTCGGCACATTAATCCTGTTATTAACTCTAGCTAGTTGTTAGCTATTTTATTTACCAAAAAAAAAGAACTATCACATTAGATGAAACTCTCCCATTATCAATATCAGGACTCGAACTTGGGACCAAAGGATCTCGTCCTAAAGCTGCCAATAAAGAACCGCCCGCTCCAAAAATAAGAAGACAAAAGTTGACCAAAGGGTACAAAAGTAATTTTTTCTCATCACTCGCTTCGCTCAACTCCTCGCTTGTTAACGGTTAGCGCAAGGCATAGAAGCTCCTCCGCGGTTTGCTTCCCTCAATTCCTCTGTTTCTCTCGCGGGGAAAAGTAAGTTGTAGCGATCGATGGCCGAGAAAAGCAATATTCTGGTCATCGGGGGAACGGGGTACATCGGAAAATTCATCGTCGAGGCTAGCGCTAAGGCCGGTCACCCTACATATGCTCTAGTGAGAGAGTCCACTCTGTCTAGCCCAGATAAATTACAAATCGTCTCCAATTTCAAGAGCCTTGGTGTCAAACTCGTCATTGTACTCTTCACATTCTCTCTCTCTCTCTCTCTCTCTTTGAGTTTTACGGTCGAATTTGAGGATTTTTATACAATTTCTTTCCTCGGTTTTGTTTGGTTACCGAGGAAAGGAAAATTGTGGGAAGATTTTGATTTTTAAAACGAAGTACGAACAACGTATTTTCTTTTGGAAGTTTTTTGTTAGTGTTTCTTTTAATTGAATTTGCAGGGAGATTTATTTGATCATGAGAGTTTGGTAAAAGCTATAAAGCAAGTCGATGTGGTAATCTCTACCGTCGGTCATTCCCTACTAGGCCATCAGTATAAGATCATCGCCGCCATTAAAGAAGCTGGAAACGTTAAGGTAATGACCGATTTTCAATTTTTTTTTTCCATTTGCATTACTGGGATTATGTTTACGGACTTATTGGTTTGTGTTTGATGATTTATTTAATCTAATTCAGAGATTTTTTCCTTCGGAGTTTGGGAATGATGTGGATCGTGTATATGCCGTTGAGCCAATAAAATCAGCATATGCCTCTAAGGTCAAAATCAGGCGAGCTATAGAAGCTGAAGGAATACCATACACTATTGTGTCTGCAAACTTTTTTACCGAGTACTTCCTTGCCACGTTAGATCAACCTGGTGCTACTGCTCCTCCAAGAGACAACGTTGTGATCTTGGGCGATGGAAATCCAAAGGGTAGGAACTTTTGTTGATTTGAATTCTGCTTAAATCTTGAAAACAATGTTTGTTCATCTTTTGGCGATGGAAATCCAAAGGGAGGAACTTTTGTTGATTTGAATTCTGCCCACGTCTTGAAAACAATGTTTGTTTCCACGTCTTGAAAACAATGTTTGTTTATCTTTTGGCGATGGAAATCCGAACGGTAGGAACTTTTGTAGGTTTGAATTCTGCCCACGTCTTGAAAACAAAGTTTGTTCATCTTTTGGAGATTTACAGCAATCTTTAACAAGGAAGAGGACGTTGGCACGTATACAATTAGAGCTGTGGATGATCCAAGAACTTTGAACAAAATCCTCTACCTTAGGCCTCCTGGCAATATATACTCGTTTAATGATCTTGTTTCTTTGTGGGAGAAAAAGATTGGGACAACCCTTCAAAGGGTCTACGTCCCAGAGGAGCAAGTGCTGAAAAATATCCAAGGTTTGTTTATCAGTTCTTTGAATACGAATGCATGACGACATTAACAATTTGACATGACTTATGGTTCTTGCAGAAGCTGCATATCCACTCAATTTGCTTCTATCAATCGGTCACGCGGTGTATGTGAGGGGCGGACACACTAGCTTCGAGATTGAACCTTCTTTTGGAGTGGAGGCTTCACACCTTTATCCTGATGTCAAATACACTACTGTAGATGAGTACCTTAATCAGTTTGTCTAAGCTGTCTACATTGACATTGAGAAGCACTTGAGCTGCGATTAAATTGTCATTTATCCAAGTGTTTTTTGATATTCGGTATAAACTGCCGTTAATCATGGGATATTAAGAAACTGCTAGTGCTAATGAAATGTCTGACACAATGATATTTGATAAGAGTTTACAGAACTCGGGCTTCCATAACTGCCTAAAATGATAAGTTATGTATTTTTGACTGAGGTACTATAGTAAATCCTTAATTGAAGCACTACCCACGAATGAATTACGGCTGAAAGCACATTCAAGCTCCTCATCTTTCTATTTGCATATCGGCAATATATCACCAGAAAAGCACACGTCATAGTATTCTGACATGAAGCCAATGAATCCATTGAATTGAAACTGTGTTACAGAAGGCTTTGTAAAGTAAGGAAAAAGAAAACCAAAATAAATAGCTAAGCCACCTTGAAGACAAATGATGACACAATTACTTAAAAATTTTGCACGCTTTGAAATGCCGACCTAGCATTTTTTTTTTATTTGCCTTTATTTTGCTTTTTCCCCTTCCCACTGGACACTTTAGCGGCTCCCTTACCTCTATGAGATTTCACCTTCTTACTACCACCTTTTCCTCCCTTACCCATGCCGTGCACCCGACTGTCCTTTTTCATCCTTCTATCAACCAAGACCTTACCTTTCCCAGCCTTCACCGAAACTCCTTTCTTTGCAACTACAAATTCCTTCTTAGGCTTTTTTGGCGCAGCTTTTTTGTAAAGTTGTTCAATTAACTTCCTCTTGGACCGATCACAGATGTCTGCCTGGTCCGAGATTGAGTTTGCCTTCTTGCGAACCTTCTCAAGCCTCTTCACAGCTGCTCGTTTCTTTCGGGCCTTGGCTTCTGCAACTTTCTTGGCAGGTCGAGCATTTATTTCTTTAAATTGTGCTCTCATTGCAGCAATCTCCTCTTTCGTGACTGGTTTTATTGGTTGGCGGTGCCTCCTCTCTTCCTCCAAAAACCAGCCAGGCAAACCCTCATCATCAAACATATACCTGTTGTAGGCATCATCAAATATCTGCTCCCTCTGCTTTTTCCTCAGCATCTTTTTTGCATAGGCCAATACCTCGGCCTTTGTTTCAGCATCATCCTCGGATGAATCTGAGGATGAATCATCACTAGAATCGGTAGCTGGAGCAGGAACTACCTCAAAACCATCTTCTACTTTGGAAGCCTGGGGTAGAGCTTTCGATAGAGTAGGAGCAGAGACTGCAGTATTTGCTATTGCCTTTTTTGGAACAAGAAGCTTATTATCCTGCCTGTCTACCAGCATTTCATCATCACTATCATCATAATTCCCCAGTTCCCCCTCTTCCACAGCTTTGGCAAAGATATCCTGACTGAACCATTTGTTGGTTATCTCCTCTTGAGTTGGTGCTTCTCCATCATCAAGACGTACCATTAGAGGATTTGCCTCATGATCACTCTGTTCTTTATCTGAATCATAATCAGAGTGAATAGCATTGTTGTCCTCATCACCCTGCTCAGCCACAAAGAACATTAAGTATATCACACTTAAACTCTTAAACACTGTGACCTGGCCACACTGCCACAGTAAAACAGCCACAAAAAGAGATACACCCACAAAATATGACAAAAGGAAAATAGATAATCATGAAATTACAAGTGCCTATTAGGTATAAGAAGCCTCAAAAATACCAATTCTCTTAAAATTTGCGAGTAAACTCCACATCATAGATGCCCTTTACCTCTAGAAGCTGCTCAAAATGGGCTTGTTTTGCCCGTTTCCGTTTAGTACTTCCTTCCTTTTTAGCAACAATACGTTCGCAAAGCTGTTCCAGAATATCTTCCATTTGTTGATCATATCTAACAAAACAAAGAATGCATTAATGAAAAGGATAAAATTGCATATTAAATCCTGAAAACAATTAAATTCCTCAAAATATTTCTAACAGCAATGCTGAAACACTAAACAAAACCTTCTTCGCTCTTCATCAGAGTCTAGATCAGATGAATGCTCTTCAGTTTCCTTCTGGTTTTCCTCATCTTCACTACCTTGGACGTCATCATTCTCATCATATTGACCAGAATCAACAGCAACAAGACTTTTCTTTCCCTGAAAGAAATTGATAGGAGAAAGTTGAAGATTTTGCATTACTTCAAGCATAAGAACAATCTCAAGTTAAAAGGGGAACTGACCATTAGTCCAAAAAAAACATTTTGAAACAGTTTAATTCACCATGATAAGCATAAGAAAGTGATACCCATTATCAGCATTTTGTTTCCTTTTTCCTCAAGTAACATAGGTATCTAATCCACATTTGTATCCATACTCACACACTATGATATCAATCATAGATCTTAATAGTCCAACAGTATATGTATCTATCCCAATACATATGAACTTGACAAGATAAATCTTGGTAAATTCTGCTAATAGCCATCAGTCACAGAACTTCAAACGTTTATAGAAAATTAAACAAAATATGATGTGTGCGAAAGACAAAATGTTGACTTTAATAACTAGTGACCAAACACAAACAGAGAAATTTATTAAAGGAAAAGTGAAAGCAGACCTTGATAGCTGAAAGAGAAAACAACTCAGTGTCAATATAACCATCTTCTAGTGCATCTATTTGCATTCCAGTAGCCTTCCGTGCTTTATCCTTGAAAAACCACAGATCAGGTCAGAAATAATAATAAATTTGCTTGACTTAAAAGAGTCTTAATTCTCTGAAACCACCATGGTAAACAGAATTTTCCAATCATATGATAGAAACAATGTTAGAAACTTTTTCAAACTTTTCACTTACGAGAACCAATATGCAATTCACAATTTCAGAAGACAAAACGACTAATGCAGAAAACGAAGATTTCAAACAAGGACATCAAGTTACAAACCTTATCTCGTCTTTTTGCTTGAAGCTTCTTGGCTCGCTTCCTCTTCCGCTCTATGGCATATGTTAATTCCTCCATTTCATTGAGTAATTTATCTTCATCCTCCACAGTCTTATCTTCACCATCCATGGAAGTGGCAGAAGTAGCTTGTTGAGAAGGAGATAGGGCCTTTCTCATGTGCATTCTCCACCTACATTGCATAACAAGATACACAATAACTGATAATGATTCAGGAAAAACAAGGACAGTGTTTTACTACTGAATTAGGAAGGATGGGTGAACATAAAATAATGGTCAAAGTATCTTACTTCAGCAGATGCTTGAAATCATATTTTCCTAAGACACGCAGATCATCACAAAGAGTTTTAACCTGGCAACAGAAAGTCCATTTGTTACATCTTAAATGAAACTTGGTACAATCCAAAGAAGCAAATGAAAAATGTCAAAGGAGATTACCTCTTCTGTTGTTAAATCATGATTCTGAATGGGCAAAGAAGCGGGATCTTCAAAAGAAATGGAAGTAACAGAACCAAGGATCTCAAGGGGAGCATCTGACCAAATGAAGTCAGCAGCTGAAGAAACTTTCCTGACAACACTCTCTCCATCCTCATATCTACAGTTGGACCACAACAGAACACAAATCTAAATCATTTCAATTATAAAGCATTATTTAACTTCTTTCACATAACTGTTCAACCAGAAATGAAGAAGGTGCAGCATGGACCATATAAAGGAATTCACAACCAAATAAGACGCCTTACCCATCACGATGTCGCTTTTGCTTTGTTCCCCTCAGAACATCAACAACCTACATAAACAAATCACACAGAAGATACCAAGAAAAGTTACATTTGAAGGAAAAATAACTGCACAAAATAAAATAACTTTCTGTTGATTGAGCCATTACCTTCCTTTGAGGTTCTACAGATCCCTGAAATAAATGTTTCACATCAAGAAGACGTGGATCAATCTTTGCAGGAGCCTTGTATTTTAAACCCACCAGAAAAATTTCTGCAGAAGCTGAGCGACTAGCTGCAGGCTTATCCACCTCAACATTTTCAAATAACTGCAAGTTCACAATTTAACAATATCATTCACATAAGAAGACATCGGTCAAAATATTAGAAGATATTGAATTTACCTGATTGAGGCAGTAGATAACAGAACTATAATCTTGTGATCTGAACACCTGATGCAAAAAAAAAAGGGAAAAAAATAAAGAGTGCATCAAAATGTAGAAAACACTTTTGATAAGAAAAAAAACACAATGTACAATGCAAGTAAATCCTAATGTATAGTTCAATTGAATGGATTCGTTTTTCCTTTATCTCGTTCATCAACAAGGAATAAGCTCAATTCTGAAGATATTTTAACACAAATATCAGTATCAGTACAATTTGGCCTCATCAAGCAACAATCGGAACAACAGAAGGATAGGTGAACATTATCTCAGGTCTCTCGTTTATTAGGAAAGAAGTAGAAAATAAGTTGAAAACCAATGAACTGGCTATCAGGTAATTAGTTCCAAAGTAAATATAAATTAAATCTTAAAATTAACTACTCTTCTTAAGCTTCCAACTCCGGTATTCTACCTCATTAAAAACCAAATGAAACCGAATAAAGTCATACTTCTCTCCTGTTGCATATCCAATCATGAATGAATAGCCTAACTCAGCTTGTAACAACCTCTTCTTTCCTCCAATTTCTTGGTAATCAAACAAAAAAAAATATCAAATTAAACAAATGAAAGTAAAAATCCTTACTTTAGTAACAAAACTGCCTTTAGGAGCTAAGAATTGAGTAGCCAACTTCACAGCATCAATCACAAGCGCGTTCTGAGCCATTGCCTCCTGAGCCCACGCGCCACCAATATTCGGAGAACCATCGTGCAAAACCAAATCAAAAGCCTTAACACCATTCTCTCCCATAATCTTTTTAACCCTAGCTCTACACTCTGGCTTCGTGATATCCTGTTCAATAGACACCGCACCGCGAATTGGCACAATCTTCACCAAATCTATGCCGAGAACGAGGCTTCCGACGGGAGCTCGTTGAACCGCCACCTGCATCCAACCGCCAGGAGCGGCGCAGAGATCGAGGACAGCCCGTGAGGTGTGAAGGAACTTGAATTTGTTGTCGAGTTGTACAAGTTTCCATGAGGCACGAGAACGGTAACCGTGTTCTTTGGCAAGACGGTAGTACTTGTCCAAACGATGCTTGCCCTTCACTTTGCCCATAGAGGGTTGTTTAGATTTGAAGGGATTTCAAGTTTGATCCGAATTCAGTCAAATAAGTGAGTTTGAAAAATGGGCTTCAATGGCGGTGGGTTTTGCTAGGGTTTTGTGAGATGAGAAGAACAGGCGAAGTAGCGGGAGGAAACAAAAGGGTATAAAAATGGCCGAATTGCCTTGTAATTAGTAATTTTTAATTTTAATTACCCAAAAGCTAAAAAAAACCTTTAAAAAGAAAACCTGAAGATAGAAGCGAGGTGAGATTAGGGGTTTTTGTGTAATTTCAATAACCAAAGGCTTTATTTCGAAATTAGCGGGGGTTTAATTTTATTTTCATTTTTCTATTATGATTTTTATTTTTATTATTTTATTAAAAATAAAAATATATTTAATTGATATTTGAAATAAAAAATTGAAAAAAATATATATTTAGTTGAGATTTATAAATCAATGTCAATTGCAAATTTATAAATTTTTCTAAAAATAAAAATTGCAATATTTTACAAAAGAAATTAATTGTCTGAATTGATAAATTAGTCACAACAACGTTATGCTTTGTTAGCTTGGCAAGTGTGTCACTTTTTGGCTATTGAAAATAACTAGAGAAGGTTTCGTATGAAACAACCTTACAATCAGCTAGAGGGATTCCTCCACAGAAATTGAGTTGCTAAGTTGTAGAATAACATGTTTAAGCTCCTTCCTATTAATCATTCGTGAATTTCAGCTTTGAGGAGTAAATGGTTTCTACTAATTAAGTCTTATAATGGGAAGTTCTTCCTTTGCCCCAATATAATCTGATTCTGCAGCTTTCAAATATGGAATTCTTTTGTTCCTTCCTTACAAAATGAAGATTGGATTCTTTCAACAATATGACCTTAAAACGATATCATTAATTATCAAATTTCTCCTTAGTTTCAAAAGAGATGATTGTTTGTCATATACAAAAGTATTCTACATAACACAACTATCAGAGTTGTCACATTCAAAAATATATACACTCCAAAAGCTTTACACAAGTAATCTGTTGGCCTCACCTAAACTCCACCCGGTCCGTCCTATATTTTGGGATTATCAGTAATCACTCGATCTCTTAAAAAAAATAAAATAACAAAGGGTGAGTTGCCTACTCAGTAAGGATAACCAATTACACCCTTGAAATCAAATAACTCCTTAAGTGATTATAAAACTTAGTCAACCGATTAAATCATACATATAATACATATATACACAACAGCACTCGGTTTAATCTAAACATTTCAAAAAAAATTCCAAATTATGATTAACACAAATATTAATTTTAATTGTCGTTTATGCTTTATTTCAATATTTAACTGAATTGCCATAATCTAACTTAACCTAGTAGGCGTACATCTAATGGTCTACCAACTTATCTCATTATAATCTCTCATCGGTGGAAATATAATCAAATGTATAAATATCGGTTGAGGATACCTCGATTTCTCAATCTTCTCCCCAGTACTACTCTAGTACCTAGCCATCGATATAAGATATCCCGGTACCATTTCGGTACCTAGTCATCGACCCTCAGGACTCAGCATGCCCCGGTATCTGCTCCACGAACAGATACCTAGCTACCACTCATTCATATCAACTCATTCTATTCATCTAAAACCATCGAATGTAACATATTCTAGGCCAGCTACTAATTCTAAATTTTCACCAATTATTCACAATTTATTATCCACTAATCTCTACTTAATTAACACATTTCCCATTAATTTAACAAGCAATACACCTCAAAAAACATAACAAATATAACAATGAAACACCTTATACTACGTTAATTATTTGTTCAATAAAGTAAATATAATTCATATATCTAATTATATCATTAATTAAATTAATAACTAATTTAAAATAAAATTTATTAATAACAAAACGATACTTAATTTTAAAAGTAAAGTCCAAGGTTATCCTTACCTCAGTTTCGGACTCAACGAATTGATAATCCCAATTTCTTCTTAATTGGACTTTCAAACCTATAATTTACAAAATTTTATTAGACTAATTGACCAAAAATTCCTTACCCAATTACACTAATAAGCTAACATTATTCTCTCTTCCAATTTATTCTTAATTATAAAAATAATATCCTTAATAACCTAACCTCAATAATTACTAAAATACTTATAACTAATTAAAAGTCCATTTTACCCTCCTTACAACAAAATTTCAGATTTATCCTTAACTTTCTACACTTCCCATTTTGTCCTTGCATGCAACTTAAATTCCAGATTCACCCTTAACTTTCTGCACTTCTCATTCTACCCTTACATGCAACTTAAATTCCAAATTCACCCTTAACTTTATGCACTTCTCATTGTGCCTCTACGTACAACTTAAATTTTCAAAACAAAGTCATCATCTTCTTCATCCCCCCCTTCTTCTCTCTTTTCTTCTTTCATTATTTTCCAGCCATATTTTCTCCCTTTTTATCCCTTCATGAAACTTCAATTATTGTCCCAATCAACCACAATATGCAAACCTACTACAATCTAGTGTAGGATGATCAAAATCACACAAAAAGACATAAAGATGGCTGCTGAAATTTTACCTAAATGTGAGGACTTTTGATGTTGTTAACCACCACAACTCCATCCAATTTTTCTACAAAACAAACACATTGAGAAAAACCTATAAAGGAAGTGTTACATGCAAGAGAAAGAGTGGTGATCCAGACACTTACCGATTGGAAATTTTGAGAGAAAGATGAAGATAAAAAGTGATTTTAGTATGTTATCATCTAATTTCCAAATTCTGGTTCTTTTATACATGTTTAAAGGATATGGGTTAGGCTGGGCTGTGGATAAGTTATATTAATGATCAAGCTTTACAAATCTCCCACTATTAAATTATGTATCTGAGGATCTAAACAAATGAGGATATTGACGTCGAACTTCATCATCTACCTCCCAAGTGGCCTCTCTTGGAGAACGATGATGACTCCACGAAACTCGAACCATCGGAATCTCCCTCCTCCTTAATTTTCTAATTTGTTTATCCAATATCTCTACAGGCTCCGCCTTATAAGTCAAGTCATTTGTAACTTCAATCTCAGGCCTCGATATAACATAACTAGGATCCGATCAGTGCCAACTCAACATTGACACAAGGAACACATCATAAATCTGTGATAATTCCGGTGGTAACACAAAATCAACCTTTAATAAAGGTATATTAATGTATTAGTTCTCAATTATGACAACTAATAGTGTTGACATGATATGTGCTAAAAAGACGAGTCACAAATGACTTCCATCTATTTTACACTTTATGACATTTCACTACGATGACTATTTTTGCAATATCATAATTTTATGTAGCTTCTTAAACTCCTTTAGATATTTGAATTTCATGTCCATTTCAAATTTGAAGTTTTTCAATTCTATTATTAGGTTAAAATCTATATGAACCTTTTTCTTTTCACTCCTTTTCTCAAATAAGCATTATTACTAATAACTAAACTAGTTAATTATTCATTATTGTCATCATAATCACTATCTAAACAATGAGAACTGCATTCTTGCACACCTAAATTAATGCTATTGGTGTTAGATTTCCTATTACTTTCAATTCCATCAATAGAATTATGAAAATAACATCCACTTGCCACTTTTCTAGATAATTTCCTCTCCTTAACCCTTGCTTGCAGAATTTTTTATCATAAGTGAAAAAGTTATCCAAAATCTCATCACTTGAAGATTCATTCCTCTTAACAAGGAAGAAATCATAATCAAACTCATTATGTTCAATTTATTAGTCACCAATGCTTCTTCATCACCATACTTAATCATAGTCTCATTATGAAGTCTACTTCTTCACCCTTAGTGGTTACATCTTTATATCCATTATCAAGCAGATTGGTACAATTGTGTAATTTATTTTCCCCATTGTATTTACTATCTAAAATATATCATTATCAATGTATATAGCCTAAGTTCTTTATTTGCATTGGTAGCTTATGTTCATACTTGTAATAAATGGAGTTCACCATATAACCGATCTCCTAGGCAGTACATATTCTTTTTTTCTTGATCTTACTTAACATAATCTATTCCCCAATTCTTTAAAACTCCACCATAGCGAAGTTCAAAGGTAAATAATGTTTGTAAAATAGAAAATAGAAAGAAAAAAACAAATAACAATTAAAACAATGGTTTGCAATAAAAAATTTATGTATGGACACAGCATGATGCAATAAGAAAACATTTCATTCACATATTATGAGCCATATTCAAAGTAATGTAGACCAAACTTTCCATAATACCTCTAACATGACTCTTAGTAGTTAATTTACATCTTACAAGTTAATCATTGTGGAACTTAAATATAAATATATAGGGAAGCACATAGAACTATATAAGCCTAAAGACAAGCATACAAAACCTTACATATATATTAGTATTACTTTCCTACTCTAATGCTTTACATATATTCTAATTAATGAGCATTGTTATTATTCTCTTAGTTAATTCCATCAAGTACTTGGACTAACATAACAAATTTATCACACTAGCAAAGAATATTTATTAGCAAGAGGCTAAGTACAAGAAAGAGAAATAGTTCAGTACAAGATTAGATAGGAGGCCACTCTAATTATTAGTTTGAATAATTCTTTCAATGGACTAAAATCTACTTATGATTTACCTCACTACTTTTTGTTTATAATGTATTCACATAGTTTTAAGTTTAGGTACTTTTTTACTCCTTTGGACTGCAGACAATATCAAATGTGGGATGGGCAGTATCAGAGTCTTTTTGGTTTGGTCACAAACAACATCATCTGAGGGAGAAGAGAGGCAAGAAACTTGAAACATTTATCAAACTTGTTTATGTTATTCTTTATATTTAAAAAAGGTATTTGAAATATGTGTATAATTAGTTTAATGATTATAAAAAGTAATTAGGATTATTAATTTCATACCTAGAGTTTGCAAAATGTTTATCCTTTTTGTCTCTTTCCATTTAAGCAAGATTTTGGATTTAGTTTGCTTGGCTATATGATATCAAGTTGTTGAATCAATCTTGCCTATGGTCTAATTACTTACTAAGAGAAAATACACCATATCAATCTATTCCAGATGCATTAAAACAATAAACACTATGCATTTATTACAATGCCATCTAATTTGAACTCATCTTGTTTGACCTTATTCATGCGCTTTTCTAAAAATGCCTCATTAGCAACTACTCGGTTGCTAGAAGGAAGAAGATTTTTTTGGGTATAAAGTAGTTTGTTTAATTACATGATAGTAAAGGGGGTGTTTGGCAACGAGCTGATCAGCTCTTTTTCAGTTGATTGACTCATCTTAGCTGATTGACCTTGTGAAAAAGCTATGGTAAACAGCTGGTTGGGTTGGCTGATTCAACCCAACCAGCTGAATTTTAACAAGCTCCTCTTGAGCAGCGTTTAAGCAATTAGCTGCTAGCTTTTTAATTTTATGCTGATTTTGCCCTCATTTTTTCTTTACTGTTGGTCGCACCTTTCTCGTTTTCTCTGGAATCGTCATCTTCCTTTCCTTACACTTTCGTTGCATAACTCGCACCTCTCAGTTCTCACATCTCCACCAAAGAACCATCACCGGTTTACGAATGTATTATCATATTAAGAAAAAAGAAGTTAGTTACACTTGTGATATGAAGAAATACAGAATGAGGATTCTCTTTGC
>JANZLC010000202.1:34424802-34435116 GCA_026413385.1 Erythroxylum gracilipes
TCTATTCAACTTAAGCCCAATTCATTTCCTCTTCTCTTCATATCTCATTTAGGCCCATTATTTCCTTAAGCCCAACTGACACATTTAACACATTTCATTCATGCTACCTAATCATGCTTAATTAAATGAAAAATTTTCAGGGGCTAACATTTTATAACAAAACATAAGTGCACATTGTGCATTAAGCCTATCAAGTCATCATCTTTAACTGAATTGAAGCGATTGAATCATAGCAGCTATAAGTCATGTAATGACACGATTCTTTCTATGTATCACATAACCAACTTAACTTAGAACAACTTTAATTGAGGAATACTATAATCCTCAACTTTATTGTCTTTTAAAAGACACAACCTAGTATCATATCAAAACAAAACAAAAGATGTATGCAATATAATGAGGACAATAAGTAAACTAGCAAAATCATAACTTTAATTGAATTCACAAGTGTCATAAAAAAAAGGAGCAAGTCATCCATATGTATATATACTTGTCACACTATCATGCTAACAAAGACTTCTATATAATGTCAATTCGTTCAACATTACCAAAAAATATTTTGGGCAGTAATCCTTTAGTTATCATATTTGTTATCATCATATCAGTATCAATATGCTTAATCAACACTTTCTATTTCTACACTTCTTCCTTGATAGATAAATACTTCAAATCTATGTGTTTTGTACCTTTAAGTACTTGTCATTCTTAGAGAAAAAGGTAGCTATAGAGTTACCACAATAAATTCTTAGTAGCCTAGCTATACTTTCTACAATACAAAAGCCCAATATAAAATTTTACAACTACAATACAAGAATAGTAGCCTCAAAGTATGCCACAAATTCAACCTCCTTAGTGGAAGTAACAATGACATATTGTTTTCCACTCTACTATGAAATTGCTCCTCTAACTAATAGGAACATGTAATCGAATGTAAATTTGCTCGAGTCCATACAACCAGTATGGTTCAAATTGAATAAACTACCACTTTGAGGTGATTTGACCTTCTATGCATGAGATGTAATTCTTGGTGACTTGTAAGTACCTAAGGATTTTCTTTACAGCTTTCTAGTGGTTCCTTTGGGGTTGCTTTGATATCGGCCTAGCATTCCAATAATAAATTGATATCATGACAAATGTATGTCCAAGCAGACATTAAGCTCCCAACCACTGTGATATATGGAATAGATTCTATTACCTTATATTCCAACTTATTTTAGGACAATGCATTTCACTAAACTTGTTGTTTCTTTTCTAAATTAGTATTATTCATATGGAGCATTTTTCCATTCTAAATCTCTATAATACTTTATTGATATAGCATTTTCAAGTCAATCTTAATAATGCTTGTGATCTATTACCGAATATTTCTATTCATATCACATAAGTTGTCTCACCCATGTCTTTCGTTTAAAAGTCCTTAAAGAGAAGCTTTTGTACATCATGTAAAAAGCCAATATGATTAGTAGTCCATTTTAAAGTCAAATAACCATCATATATTGGATCCATTTCATTATAACTAGCCCATCAAGTTACACAAGTTACTGCAAATTATTAAAAAAATAATCGAACACTTTAAAAGAGCATTATGGTATTTGTTTTTTAGTTTTTAGATAGAGATGAAATTTTTTGCACCGATTCTGAAAGCAAATATATGAATAGGCATGCCATAGTAACTTGAGAGGGAGACTATCAATGTCAGTATTATGGGGTTGTTAGATTCATTGAATTTCAGTCTCCATTTTAAGCATAATATTAGCTCCTTTTCTTATTATAAAATTTATCTTGTAAAAACACACCTTCCCAATTTACACTAGCCTAATATCTTCACCAAATCAATCCATTTTCTTATTCGTTTGTAATTGAGTAGTTGGAATGACTATTTTGGTATTGTTTGATAAAAAGTTAAAAACACAATGTTCTCTTTGAGTTTAATTTTTAATTAAAAATAATTGAAAAACTTTTTTTACAATTTTAATTTTTTTATAGAAAATTTTAACTAGATTTTCATTTAAAGAGTTAACAATAAGTACATGGGAACTAATGAGAAATTACTACGTAATTAGCTCATCTCAATTTGACCCACCCTTTAAAACTCAAACCAAATAGTAAAAACTCATTCAATCTAAAAATAAACCCTATAAAGATTCTATTTACCAAAAAAAATGTAATTGCATGTCTTCGAAGATATTTATCACTCAATCCTATTTTCAGTTTAAGGTTGATGAATCCTTTTGAAGATATGAGTGGAATGTTACTTGACATTTGGATTTGAAGATTGATAGGTTTGTTTGGTATTGAGAGAATGAATTCTTTTGAATCTAAAATTCAACAAATGATAAAAAGGTATGGATGTTAAGTACAACATAATTATATTTTAATTATAGAAAAAAATTTAGTAGTCTTATGTTAGAGTTTGAAAAATATTTACAGCTTGTTTGGAAACCTTCGAATTGAATTCATTAACGAATTGAATTCAATTACATTAATGAGATTGAATTGAATTGAATTTACACTATTTGGAACAAATTCAGTAATATTAGAATTGAATTCAATTACACTATTTGGAACAAATCCAATAATATCATAATTGAATTCAATTATTTCATATGACACATTTACCCCTGACTAAAAAATATTGTTATTAACTAATAAACATTCACACTTATACATAGAGCAACTTATAAACATCAATTACAAGATTATTGAATGAAAATTAATTGATTTATTTTAGTTTATAAGAACTTAATAATTTTCAAAAATGAAGATTAATTAATAAATTAATCAGTTTTTAACAACAAAAGTTATTAAAGTAAATTAAATTAGAAAGTTAAAATTGAATCAAAAAATTGCACGATTCAAGATTATTATTACACAATAGAAAAATTATACATTTTTCTCATTTATTACACAATTAAAAAAATTATACATACATTTGAAAATTCTGTAGCTTTTCAATTTCTATGTTAAGAAATAAAGCCAAAGGTACCAAACAATACACAGCTTCATTATTGGCAGATAAGTCCACATAAACATTTTCCTCAAAAAATAAAGTCCACATAAAACATAAAGGCATCATCGAGACAAGTCTGCTGGGATAGGGCATTAATGGGTTTTGGTGTTAAAAAAGAAGCAGTAAGCCAAAGGAGTTCAATTCACGAGAAAGTTGGCATGAATTGAACTTACAAAGGAAGTGAGTTTTAAACCCATGGATAACTTCAATTCCTCTATATTTTTTGGTTCCAAACAAGGGAATTGAATTCAATTACAAGATTGAATTCAATTCCCTACATTCCAAACAGGCTCTTAAAGAGTATAAATGTTAGGATTTACTGTTAAGATTATAATAAATTTAAGAATTAAGGACAATTTTCAGTTAATTGCATTGTATTCTCATGCATATACATCATTTAGAACATAGATTAATAACCTAGTATAGGTAAATAATACAACAAATATATAGTTTTATGTTATTTCTTTATTTGATTATATCAAAGGTTTCTTGTTGTTTTACACATGAATTAATAAAAAGTATTTTTAGTGATCCAGTTTCGTAATATTTGCAAAAGGTTGTCATGAGTCTATTTTTGATGATTATTTCAAACTTTTAACGCAAGATTGGGCTAAGTTTGATGTCGTACATGATGTTTAAGATTTACAAGACATACTTTCAGTAACAAAGATTGTAAATATGAATTTATCGTATTTATTTTTTACCACTCGATTATAGAATGATAAACACATTTTTGTTCCTATTTATCTATACAAACATGTTTTGTGAAAAATTATGTTTTTATTTCTACTTGTTTTTGTCCTCTTACAAATCTGTTGTTAAGTTATGCTCCTCCCTCACTGTGTTTTTATACTTTGTGATAGATTGTTAATAAAATAATCTAATATCTAAAAATAAAAGTTTATGCTTTTTAATCCTAATGAATTGGAGTAAGTTTGCATTCAAAGGGAGCAAGGTATTCCATTAAAAGTAGACCATAAGACAACATGTTACTCGTTGTTAGAGAATATATAAAAATAATTAAGTTGGCCTCACACAACAACTTAAGTTATTGTGGTGAAACGGTCACTTAACATGGTATCAGAGCCTTTGTGACCAAGTGGTCATGAATTTGAATCCTGCCACCCACTTATTATTTAGCACAAGGTAGAGTGGGTCTGTGCAAATTTCAAACCTAAAAAGCTTTTATTTGAGAGGGTGTGTTAGAGAATATATAAAACCAATTAAATTGGCCTCACACAACAGTTTAAACTATTGTGGTGAAATGGTCACTTAACACTCGTTCAACAGGAGATGACTCTGACACCTAATTTTGGTACGATAAGTGGTCACCGTATGGTCTTTTGGATTGTTAGCACAAGTAAAGAGCCAATTTCAGATGAATATCATTGTCAGAGAAGCACATTAATTAGAGAAGAGAAGTCGAGACTGCATTACATCTTGAACGTCCCCCTCTTTTCCTGGAAGAATCTATGGATCGGAACAACAACAACGGAGAGTTCACACACAAGAGACTATGGTGGGAACCTCAACCTAAGGTCGATTGGTATAGGATGATCTGTTCCAATCACATATAACCAAGGTCATCGATATACATGTGGCTAATAATGAAGAGAAGACTCCTAATTACAAATGACAGAATCCAGAAAATTTTATGTATCCCGTATCGTCACTGTCAATGAAGAATCGTTTGAACATTCTGTTGTTTTTTTGTAAAGACTCTATTCCCGTAAGGCTTTGAAAGAAATATGGCAGAAAAGCATCAATAGAAGCACCCAAGATGAGTTCATGCGGACCGTAAGGCAACACAAGCGAGTACTATACAAATCTAGCGAAGCAAAGCGTTATTCGCAGGAGTAGGACCATTGACGCTGTAACTTCATTTTGGTTAATATTAAGTACTAATTGGTAAAAGTATAAATTTAAAAAGTTATTAGATTGTCATTCTTTAAGTGTGTGTTAAACTTATTATTATATATAGTAATTATATATTTTAAATAAATATTAAACAAACTAATTATTATATATAGTAATTTATAAAGTCAAAGTTAAAGTTAACCTATCATGTAACTTTTATTTTGTATTTTTACTTTAATAATGACAAAAAAATTTATCGGTTGAAGTGAAAGTTATCACATCATTGGTCACATCCACGTGAAGGGAAAACCACGAGCATTTCCACTCCAGAGCGTAGGCAAGAAACAAGAGCATATTTGGGCGTTGAAAACTGACCAATAACATAGTACTCTGCTAACTTTAAGGAAGAAATGAGAGGTGGACAATTCTAGGCCATAACCTTCTCTGTTTGATGTGCAAAGCTGCTACGTGGCAATTACAAAAAGGTTGACATGATTTTTTTAAAAAATTTTATGAGTAAATTGAATTCTGGCGCATTGCATTATTATAATTTAGCAGTTGAAAGTAATAAAATATTAAAAAACATAGAGAAAAAGATCTAAACGCAATTAAAAATACAAAATAAACAGCTTTGCTCATTTTCTCTCTCACAAAACAGATGCCTTCGTCTTCTTCACCACTTACGTTTAGCTTAGGCCCTTGTCTCTCAGTTTTTCCCCTTAGTTTGGGTCTAAGTATCCAACTCACAAGTCTCCATTAATTATCCATCCTGAATTTTCACAAAAAAAAAGGAGAATCAGTTCTAAGAAAAAGAACATTAAAACAAAACCACCTTCATTTTCTTCTGTTCATCTCCACATCTGTGGATCTGCTGTGCTCCAAGCTCAATTGACTTCTGCACGTAAGTCGTTAAAGAAATTTTCTTGCTTGTTCTGTCCATATTCATGGTTTTTTTTTCTGGGTTTTGGATTTTAGCTTCTTCTCTGCTCTCTCTCTCTCATATTCTGTTGTTCTTCTTGAAACGTCCCCATATCATTATGTGTACCTGTTTATAGATTTTTGTATCTCCATACGTTGTATGGATTTGTCCATATCTTGGTCAACTCAACTCGGTATTGACTGTAGAAATGTTGAAGCTTTAAGCTTTGTTCCTAAATTAGTTCGGCTTGTGGCTTCTTTTCTTTTGTTCGGGTTCCTTTTTAATTGCTAGTTGTTTCTATTTTCAAAGCGTTCTTGAATTCTGATTCTGGTAATCGAATATAAAGATGTTTATAGTGAAAGACAAGATCCCATTTGGGCCTTTCTTTGTTTTTGACAATTGCTGTTTCCGTTTTTTTGTAGTGGTTGGTGAATGACTTTTGTCGTCTCTTTAAACCTGACGAGTGTATTTTCTCTTCTATTGTACCTCCCCGCCCCTTCATATTTCCATTCCAGTCCAATTTCTTATAGTGTCTTAAGTTGTTTGGTGGGTCATTGCATGTGGTAGTTCCAAGAATACTACAATGATTGCAAATGGGTACAAAAGATTGGCTCTTGACACTTCTTGATGGGGTGCATCTTCAGGTGACTGCTGATGCGTCTTTGACGGACTGCAATATATTTAGGATACATACTTTGGAAGATTTCTTCTGACCATGTCTAGTCGTGATGTGCAATCATATCATGAAGGGGATGCAGTTACTGAGAAGTCTACTCAGCCTTACGAATGTGTTTGGATGGCTCATTGGAAGCTTGCTGGTTGTAAACCGGCAAGAGAAACACAGAATCTAATGTCATTACGATATGAATCGGGAGGAGAAAGTATCAATACCAAGAATCATCCCTTATTTTCTATGCCAGAGACAGAAGCAGCAGAGGGTTCTAGCTTTGTCAAAGAAAATAGATTGGTGAACAAGGGAAAAGCTGTGGACTCCACGAATGAAAATATGGCAACAAATTCAGAAACTCTGGGGGATGAGACATTGGAAGACCAAAAGTTTCTAATGGTTAAATCTTCTACAAACAGAGTTAGTAAAGTTGCTCCAAAAATGGGTGAATCTTCTTGTCATCATGTTCTGAATCAACAAACTGGTCCTGTTTCTGGATGTAATGCTCGGGCTACAGCTCAGAATTGCTCATCGTCAAGGTTTGGGTTGACCTCTTCGGGAGGAGTTACTCAACCAACAGGATTTCAGTTAGTGCTGGAAGACACGCAATCGAACCTAGAGTCACAGGTCAAACCAAATAAATTGGTAGAGAAGACCTCTTCTCCTGTCTTTTCACCTTCTGAATATTATCAGCCAGGATTCACTTCAAAAGTTGTACCTCACCAGTTTGACAGTGGGAAGACTCACATCAATCTCCATTTTGCTAGTCATGATTATGATGGTCAATCAAGAGCAACTTTTTTTCCTCATGAGGATAAAATGACTAACAATTCAATGTTGCTTATACGTGACCTTTCAGAGGATAGTAGTCATCTCGGAGATGCTGCCAGTAAGCGGCTTTCTGAGATGCCCAATTCTAATGATTGTCCTGATCAGATCAGACCCTTTAGGAACTTGGAAAAATCTAATCTTGGATCTTATGCACTTCAGAGGCTGTCCCCTTCTGTTCATGATGTAGAAACTATGAGAATCTATACCACCATAGACTCTGTAAAAGAATTTGTAAAAGGTCCTGCACAGTATTCTCAGACAACTAGTCACTTCTTTTTCACAAAAAAGACTGATTTGAACTTGCTTGGTGGACACCAGAAGTTCACAGAGTTATCGGTATCAAAATCTAAAGGAAAGGAGGTGATCAATTTCCCGCTCCAATCTCCAGAATTTGATTTCCATATCAATCAAGAAGTGAAATTGCAATCTCTGGCTCTGGATAGCTTCACTGACAGTTTCAGGAAAGAAAATACTGAAAATATAAAGACTTCTTCATTTGATTTGAAAAATGAGTCCTCAGCTGAAACCGACATTATGGATATGGATGCTTTCAGGCAGAATCACTGCTCTGGTACGTAGGCTTGTATCCTACGAGCTTATGTGATAATTTGTGGTTCCTTTTAGGTTTATCAATTTACTTCCTACAACTTATAATTCACTAGCTGGAATTTATGAATGGATGCTAGAAACCAAGTAATAATTGGTCATTTTGTAATTGGTATCTTTGCAAATATGATTATCATTATACATACTTAGTTCATTGCTTTTGTTGCAGGTTTGGAATCGTCCCAAGAAAACAAGGTAACATATGTGTTTCTTGAATTTCGTACTTAAATTTGTCCAAGTCACCATTCTTATTATTAGCATGCTATCAAAATTTTATCAACCTAAAATATGATGTTTGTAGAAGTCCCTTTGAGGGAAAATAACTTGCCAACAAGTTTGTATGGGTTGAGTTATTACGCTACGATCATCAGAAGCTAATGTCCTACTGACTGGAGGCCATTACTTGCAAGCCTGATCAATTGTAAATTTTGTAGGACATCAAGACACACCAAAAATTTCCAGCATTAATCACTGAATTTGCTTCGGTTAGAGGAGATAGGGGGGGAAAACTTCTGAATAAAGATATACCTGATATACGCCAAAAACCTTGTAAGTTTCCAGGTGTAACAGTTGCTGCACATGACATGGATATGAGCACTTCAAGGACCCAGAGTTTGGATCTGGAACAGTTCCTTTCACATGCAGAGAATCCCAGGAGTGCAAAATCTTATCCTATTGATAGTCCTTTGGGATTAGAGCCATGTAGCAGGTGGGTTAAGCGACTTAAACCAAGTGTGTTAGATTCTTATGGCTATGGTACTAAGAGTTCAAAGATGGAAGAAGCGACTTCCCATGAAAAAGTTAACAAGTTCTTCAACGAAATGCTCAAGTGTAACAAAACTAGTCCTGAAACAAAGGTAAACAAGAGCCAAATTGAAGGATTAAGAGTAGTAGATCAGACTACCGAGTTGAGGAAGAAAGCAGAGTCGTCTTGTACCAGCTCTTTGAGGAAAACTGAAGACATAAAACTCTTGCATACTTGGCTCCGGAGGTGGTGCCATAATTCAAATGCACCTCCAAAAAGGAAGTCTGAGACTATGGTAGTTTGTCAGCCACAGAGGTCAAAGTCAAACAAAGATGACTTCCAGAAGAAACAGTTTCCAAGTATTGCTGCCATGGCTCTGATGGGGAAGAACATGACTGGTTTTCGCCCGTGTGAATTCGTGAGAAGGGGTTCTTTTGTTGTTTGGAATACTAAGGAGATGAAGTTGTAAATTAAGGTATGGAGTGACTGGAAATGGATAATTAAGAGAAGCTTGTCCAGGGAATGGTACTGATACTCTTTCTGGCTGGCAACAGTAGAACAAGTGGACAGCTGAGCTACCAAATCATGGATCAAGAATGTGAATTTTGTATGGCCTGAATGTTGCTTTGGTAAGTGGCTTGCCTGAATTTGTTTATAGTTTGTTTTTATCGGTCATATGGTGAGACAAGAATTTTGGGTGATCTGTAGGCCAAAGATTTTGTGTATAGATGGAGGTGAAAGGGTCCAACTTAAGGCTCATCTTGCATCATTTTAAGGTCTTGAATAGTGCATCTTGGCATCTGTGCACATGAGACTGTATTTGAATGCTTAGATAGGATGGATGTGATTGCAGTTAACTGATAATTAGAATATTCATAGTGATGGAAATCGGTTAACATAGCTTGGATGCTGTCCGAGTGGAGGAGACATTTGAATTGAAAGCTTATGAAAATACGTGCTTGAAGTGTGGATGGTCACTCACGAGTCACGAGGGGATCAATCTGGAGTTGGTTTTTGCTTGCATTGCGCATTAGAATACTTTCTTTTGCTTTTTGTATGCCAAATTTTGTTACTAGTCAATTCAATCGACTTGCATAGAAAGGGAGAAAAGGAGGAGGCAGGCTCTGTTGATACAATACAATCAAGAGTCATATGCCTTCAGTTCTTGCTCAAAAAATTTTTGATACAGTTTCTCAATGTATGTATGGCGCCTCCCAACTCATCCCACTAAAATTGGGAAGTCTATGTTTCTTGCAGATCGACTTCTGGTAGGAAGGAACGACTCAGGAAGACGAAGACCATAAAATTCAAAAGTTGGTACAGCACCTTGTGAACTCGTATATTTGGCTCGCGCTCTCTCTCTCTCTCTCGTCATTCTCTTCCTAACTCGTCTTCGTCCCACATTGTTATAATTTTTTAATTTTTTAATTTATTATTATTATTATTATTGTTATTATTATTATTATTATTATTATTATATATATATTTTTTTTATTATGATTATTTATTATTATTATAAATTTTGAACTTCTTATTCTTATTATTATTATTATTTATTTTATTTTATTTTTGTTTTCATTTTATTATTATTATAATTATAAATTTTGTATTTATTTGATTATTATTATTATTTGATATTAATTTTTTATTGTTATTATTATTATTATTATTATTATTAT
>JANZLC010000202.1:34440442-34452102 GCA_026413385.1 Erythroxylum gracilipes
TAACTAGGTTGTAATCTCATACCTGTATCACGGTAGAATAGTACCTTATATATGGCATGGATGCTAGGTTTAGGTTTCTGCGTAGATCTTTGTGTTTGCATGAGAGTCTAACACCTGATGGGCTTGTAGACGTGTAGAGATGGGCCTGGGCCTAGCATAGGCGACCCAACCATATATTAATCATGATGAAGGTCTGTGTGCCTTGAGAGATGACATATATACATTATATGCTAATCCAAATTTCATATAAGCGAACCATGAAACTCTAGTATTTGTTATATTAAAATTTTTTAATTATCTTGTTTTTGTTAATTTAGAAGGTGATTATTTCTTACTAAATCTTGTTTTATTATTTGAACATAATTATTAAATATAGTAGTGTAGTCCTCTAATGATTTTATAATTTATTACAATTGATTTTATAAACTTATAGAAAGATTTGATCAATGTTCTCATTGATAATGGAAGCACCCACAACTTTGTGGATGCAACCTTAATTATAGAAAAAAGAAATTTATGAATGCTTGGAGATAAATGACCTTAAGGTGATTGTTCAATTATCTTATGAAAGGTTATACAAGGGACTGGAATTGCAGCCGTAAGGAATAATATTCTTCACTGATGCCTTAATACTTCCTTTAAGAGGTTGTGACCTAGTCCAATGGCTATCCAATATCTTGGGTAATTTTGATAAGCAAAATATTCTGTTCAATTCGTGTGGTAGGCAAAATTTGTTACCTCTAAGAAGTTTGTAAAGTTGTTGATTAGATCTAAGCTTAATGGTCAACTTTTTATGATGAGGCAATATACCTGATAGATTACCAATTTAAGGAATTTAGTGAAGAGGACATTAGTGAGAGAAGGAGCAATAGCATGAATTGAATAGCCTTTTATAGGGTTGTTTTTAATGTTTTATATGCTCCGGATAAAGTAAAAAAGAAGATTTTTACGTTAAGAATGGGTCCTATTTTGTCTCATTTTATTCTTTATGAAGGTCAAGAGTTAGCCTTATTTTACCTTATTTTATTCTTTATGAACACTATAAGTGGACCTTATTTTGTCTCATTTTGCTCTTTACTAGGGTTAAGAGTGAACTACTGTCTGTCCTTGCTTAAGGTCGAATACTATCAAATCAGAATGCATGCTCCAGACACTTGCAAGAAGACCTTTAGACCTCATGAGCAATATTACGAGTTCTTCATGATGCCCTTTTAGCTCACTAATGTCCCTTTGCCTTCCAGAGCCTAACGATTTCATTGTTCGGAGCATATTTAAGTAGATTTGTCTTATCATTCTTTGATGACATCTTTATTTACAGTCAGGACCATCTTGAACATCTTAAGTTGCTTTGAGCATTCGGAACTAGAACCAACAACTTCGGAGTTTCACAAGTTAAATACTAAAGGCGTATTATATCCATCTCAGGGATAGCTATTGAACCAAAAAAGGCGAACTCATTTTCTAGGTGGACAACTCTTAAAAATGTGAAATAATTGAGCGACTTTTCAGGTTTAGTAGAATATTATATGAGATTTATAAAGAATTTGAGTTTATTAAGCAAACCTTTAACTAAATTGCTCAAGAAGACAGCTTTTGCGTGGTTTGATAAAACTAAAGATAATTCTAAACCTTAACGCTACTTCTTATTTTAGCTTTCCCTAACTTTTCAGAAGGGGTAACGTTACAATTCTCCTTATTTCCCAAATAGAAAGCCAAGTGGACGTTCTCGACGGTCTCTTAGAACATATTTGAGGTACCATAATCGAAAGGAAGAAGGAGTGACCATAGCATCTTGCAAATAAGTAACCAATTTGTTGACATGTTTAAATGTAGCTTGTCACTTTTATTTGCTACAGCAGTGATCATATACAAAGGTCGGTCTCTCCGCAATGTATGTATCAATTGATGGAGATGGATTTGACAACATTGGAGCTTCCAAATAGATTTCAAAGGAGAATCTTGATGTAGTGTTAAAGTAATATGAAGAAGTCTTAGAAGAATCAAAGGGACTACTACTATCAGGAACTCACGATCATCATATTAGGTTGAGATAAAGGGCAAAAGCGCTATTAACTTAAGACATTATTGACTTCAAGACCAAGTAAAATAATATAACAAATGCCTTGTCAAGAGTAGCGAGTGAAGAGCTTTATACTATGATCATCTCTATTGGCAGAGATTCAGAGTCGTTAGAAAGCTGATAAAGGATTGCACAAGTTGAAGTTGTGAATCCAACATTGGATATTTACTTGTGATGTGTGACTAGCGAATGCCCGAATCAATGACACAAATAGTTGCCACTATTGGAATGGTGGTATAACAATTATTTGAAGTATTCTTTTTGAAGTAGTGCTTGTGTGTGCTCCTTCTGTAAATATTTTGTCTTTAGCTGGTGGCTCGAGATTGTTAGTAATCGACCAATACTTGGAAGATAGGGAATTAGGAACCAATTTCAAATGGAGAGGGCACAGGATCGTATAAAGAAGTTGGCAGATGAGATAGGGAATTTGTAACTGTTGTTAATCAGTCTTAAAGACAGTCGAAACATTGAACACTAAACATATTTGAGGTCCCAGTTAATTGGAAATTTCATTGGACCTTTCATGTCTCGTAATTATGAATAGGTATTTGGTAAAACGAGGAACTCAAGCGGCTGTATAGTGCTTATGCATATGTATCAGCACCATACGCTCAACAACGACAAGATAATGGAGAAACTTTCTTCTCATTGCTGTATAAAATTCTGCGGCCATCGGCCTTATGGGCCACCAAATTGCTCTACCATCATAATGCCTACACATCTAGAGCTTCAACTTATCCATTTATTAGTATTGAAAAGGATAATACGTAGTAATACAAGCAGGGCAGTACCATCTGATACTTCATACATAGTTTTGTTGATACAAACTCTCCTCAGATGTGTAATCTACAAAAACACGAAACGGCTAGCTTTTTTCATTTATGTTAACCAAGGAGAGAGACAGAACTACCATGGGTAGGACTCTATTTCTACCCAAAAAAAAAAAAAAAACCTTTAGGACCAGGATGATGCCATGGCCAGAGGCACTAAGAACCTGCTTCAAAATGGGCCCCTTAGCATTCTTCCAGAATTCAATTTTCCTAGGCACCTTTCATCCATTTATATAACTGTGCCATCCTCTATTATGGCCTTCTCCAATATGATGGTGATCCCAGAGCGAATGTAGAATCCTTCTTCTGGCCTATCTCCTTCTTGCACCTCCTATAGAGAACATACGTTAGATGGACATGAATGTTTCCATACAGAAACTTGATGCATGTTGCAAATCCTCTTTTCTATAGTGGGTTGTATGTGAGCATATTTGCACACATCACTTACATCTTTATTCCTGATAATCACATCTTTGCCTATTCTTGCATTCTTGTCAACTATGCAGTTCCTGCAGCCAAAAAATATATATATATACTTTCCTCTCAAAACTCACATTTGATTGGTGAAATCCAGTTTAGTTTGATTAAATCAAAATAGGGGAAATGGAGAGAAAATGGTATATGATTACCTGATTTTTGTGTTCTTGCCAACACCGATTGGGACCTGTCCCTCAGCAATAAGAGACGCAATCTCAGCTTCAGTTTCATAGTAATCTGCCCCCAACATCGTGGTATCCTGAAAGTGGTCAACAAAACAGTTGCACTACAGTTACTATATTCTAACTGTTCTTGTAGAAAATTCCAAGTAATTGGGACAACTGTTGCGGTTCACCTTTAGCTCAACACCATAATCTAAACGTGAGCGTTCACCAACCACCGAGTGTTCAACTGAGCATTCACGCAGGAAACATCCGTGGGAAATGATTGCATTTACGATCTGCAAAAGGCAACCAAGTTGTAAGAATCAAGACACTTGATGAAACTTTCACTGCAAGTCTGCAAGCTTAAAGAATTTCAAGCATACCCGGCATTTGTCAATTTTGGTTGGTGGTAAGAAACGGGGAGATGTGTAGACAGATGTCTTTGGATCATAGAACTCAAACTTTGGAGGCTGCACAGAAAACACAGTAAAATTTCAGACATTAACATAGTCTTGAAGCAGAGGTAGAGTCTCAGCCATGATCGTGAATCGATCTTACCTCGATCTTACCTGGGATCGCAAATCCCAAGTTTGTCTATAAGGCTCTAATTATATTAGTGTCTATAATTGATTTCTTCATCATTAATAAAAAAGAAATGCACTTTCTGCAGCAATTACAATGGTTGAACAAGTGTAGCAAAGTCCACTTGTAAATTGGTTTTGAGAAGAAACATCAAACTGATCTGTTTATCTTCTCATGAATTACAATTGCAAGGTGCTAAAAAGTGCAATATTTCTTTAGGTATGCGTTTTTCTTTGAAGACAGGTAACATAAGCCACACGGTGGAACCATATATTATCTTTGGTGACATGAAATGAGACACTGTATGCAAATAGTCCTTTAGGCTTTCCAATAATGCAATGGAATTCATTGTCACTATCCCTAAGACAAACCTCTTCAGTGAGGGCCAAGTTAGCTTCATAAAATGTCTTGATCGTTCCTATGTCCTCCCAGTAGTCTCTAAAAGTATATGCCTGTCAATGAAGAAGAAGATATACAGTAAAGTCTTTCAACCAGTGAAGAGATTTACGATTTGACTTAATAGTCAAAGGTTCAATTGAACACAGTGTTATTATTCATTTAGCCTTCATATAGAAATAATTGAGAAAATAATGAAAATGTTGCCTTGCAGAACAGAGGAACTAACAGAAAATAATGGAGTTTCCTTACATGTACATTATGTTCCAAAACTGCTGCAGGAATGATTTCAGAACCAAAGTCATTTGCTGTAGGGTAGCTCCATTTGAGAAGCTTCAATAAAACATCAGTCTTAAATGCATAGACTCCCATTGATGCAATATAGGGGGATTTCAAGGCATCTTCTTGAGACAATCCGAGATGAGTGGTGTCTACTTGCTGCAGAGATTTCCGCAGAGAAAAAGTAGTTAAATCTTAACCAGAGTGCTTTGTTAATTATTATTATTATTATTATTATTATTATTATTATTATTATTATTATTATTATTATTATTATTATTATTATTACATGCTGTTAACAAAATGGACCAAAAACAGGCATAAGAAATGTGCCGCGCTTGCCATTGCTCTCAGTTCAGCACCCTTGGGTTTTTCAGCAAAGTGGACAATATGCCCTCTGTTGTCTATCTTAACTAATCCATAATCTGATGCACGACTGAAAATATGTAAACAAAATATCAGATGTATTTGTAGAAGAAAAGGTAGAAGTGAAGCAAATATAGTGAGGACAAAAACCTTTCGCCTACTGCCGCACATGAAATTGTGATATGGGCATCAGTGTCTACATGATGCTGTTAAATCATAGCAAATAAGTAAGCTTCATCCAAAACATGCCCATTCCAATAACAAGTGCCAGAATTGCTTGCCTGCACAAAGTCCTTATAGTCCATTCGGTAAAGATGGTCTCCACACAGAATCAGTATATTTTCAACATTTCTGTTCTTTGCATCCTACAAGAATCAGCACCACCTAAAGTCAGTACATTTCAAGATCTAAGCAGGCTTCTTCCTTTTTTTTTTTCATAAATTTTTATCCATCCTATAAATGACACAGCCAAGCCAACAAACAAATGTTTTCATATTCACCTCAAAAACCCATATAAATTGCCTCACAGCATCTGCTGTCCCTTGGAACCATTTATTTCCTGCTTCCCCGGGTGTTTGAGTTGCTGCCAGAACCTGAATAAGTTCCAGTTTGAAATCAGTGACCGTGTTGAAGACTACAACACAAACCATTGCGAAACTCTTTTTTTCTAATCAAAATGAAAGAACTGCAAGAAAAATAAACAACAAAATTCCTTTCCAATTACCAAATAACATTTATAAGAATCAACTTTTTAGCTGGGGCTTGAATGTGCGAACATCATTTTAAGTCCAACAGTTGCAATGAGGAGTAGGACACAAATACAAATCATACCTCCACATATCCATCCCCGAAGTTGATACCATTTCCAAAATAGGTCCGTGCCAGGTGCCGGTTAAGGGAAGCTGAGTTGAATTGTGTCAGCACAAAGATCTTGTTAATACCACTGTTTAAGCAGTTGCTCATTGGAATGTCTATAAGTTTGTAGCATCCACCAACTGGTACCTGCAGAATACCATGTAACCATAGTGAATCCTCATATCTTCAAACAGAAGTATACTATTAAATCACAACTAGAGCTGGACTAGACCATTAGTTTGATGGAACATTGGATTCCTCAAGAATCATTTCTCTCCTAATCTTGTGTACATGATATATAAGAGCACAAAACACGCTCTTTGCAAAGATTACAACAAAACTATGTTCCTGGCGGCATAATCAATTATAGTCAAGTAATTTCATACTGCTGGTGTCGCAGCCCTTCTGGTCAGAGGGAAGAGTTGAGTCCCTGCACCTCCTCCCAATATGATCGATGCCACGTTTTGCATGTCCACTCTTCGTCTTTCAATTCGTGGAGGCTGAATGGTCTGATCCACAGGATGAACACGATCACCATTCCAACTTATATGAGAACATCGAATACGGAGGACATTACAGGATCATTAATCAAATATACATACCATGGCTTCCTTGGCATTGTTTGATGTTAAAACCGCGAGGGCAACGCCAGGTTTGAACTTATTGGCCATTTTCTTAGCTCTCAACCCTTTTCCCAACTGATTGTTCGAGGCATTGTTGTTTAAACTCCTTCTGATCCTCTCACCCCAGAACTCTTTATGTCCCTTGTCGAATCCAATATTGCTAGATTTTGCCAGATGGTTACTGCCATTCAACGCCACACAGCAGGAATCCATTGGTAGTCTTCCAGATGATCGATCCCTATTTCAAGAGTTTCCTCACACAAACTAGCCTGACACCAATCCATAGAAAGCAGGATCAAAAGCTAGTTATCATATAAAGGTATGCGTAGGATCAAAAGGTAGAGAAAGGAATGCAGTTGTTTCACATGCTCAAACAAACTTAACAATTGAATATGCAAATCTAAGCCACCCCAGAAGTGTTATTGAAGATTGTATGGACTACCCAGATTGAGGGAGAATCTAAAACACCGTGAAGATCCTTGAAAAAACAAACTTTTTCATCAAAACATAAAATATTAAACAAAACACACTCAAAGGTGAAAATTTTAACCTTTTAAAGAAATTTGAGCAGGCGACCAAGAGAAGCTTTAGATGCTTGGGAATCGAAACTAAGAGTGGACGCGTGGAATGATGAAGGCGGTGGCTATAGCTTTATTTCCTCGTGAGCTCTCACGAGAAATCCTGCAATTTTACGGTATACAGATACATAGCAAGTTTCTTCAAAAAAAAAAAGATACATAGCAAATGCAAACATAACATCAAAATAGTTGTGCGTGTGCGACCACTCTCCACTCTGCCTCCGCGTGTCCAAAGTGTTACTGATTTAGTCTAGTTCAGGTTGCTCTCACGTCTATAAACTAAACACCTGTCTATGTCAAAGAAACAAAATTGATTCTTCCAACAGTGCCATCACGGCGCAAGATAGAGTAAAATCTTGATATGGGTGTACTTAATTTAGAGCTGCTGTGGAAGTTGACTACTTTGTGTAGAACAGTTCATGTTGCATGATGCAAATCCGCCTGACTGTATTGATGATCGTGAACCTAAATTGTAAGGTTAGCAATTGACATTACTAAATTTTGAATAAATCATGGTGTGTGTGTGTATATTTATGTATGTATACAAAATAATCCGTAAATTGTTATACTAATAAAAAACTTTTAACATGTTTAAAGTTATTGTTAAATCTCCCCGATGATCCATGTGAATAATGAAAACAAAATATAAAAAGAATTAGCGGTCCAGCGGCCTCTGAACAAGTGTTCATCTATACCCCAAAAGTCGACAGACTTTTTAACGAGTACCATGAGTCCAAAAGCAAGAGTACCAAAAATGGAAAGGGAAGGCTTTATGATTGATGGGGTTTGGAAGAAAAGAAAAAAAAAATGGTTAGACTCTTCACTCTTGTGTTGGAAGTTGAGGTTAATCTGAGCTTAAATGAGTTTTTTTTACTGTTTGTTTGTTTTATTGTTAATATACTAGAGGATCAGTTGTAATTATCTATTTGTTATCTTTCCTAATTCATAGCTAGGTTGGTGAGAGTCCGTAGCTTAAGTTTCTCTTTTTCAGCGGTGTCAGTTTTATGTAAAGTCTATTTAACAGGCTTCTATTCATATGAAATAATATATACGAGCAGTAGCATCGTATATTCTGGTATCATCATTTCATTTGTTTTTTATCTAATTTTTTCTAGCAATTATGGCATCAAAGCCAAGTTCCATCTAAATTGAGTATTCAAAGGAGTTCTCCTTTGTTTCCTTAAAAAAAAAGGGGGCAGGAAACGGAAGTGCAATTAGCCTGTCTCAACCTCAGATTCCAATTTTCAAAGAGGACTCGTATGAGTTTTGGAACATCAAGATGAAGACACTTTCAAGTCTTAAGGCCTCTGGGACTTAATAGATAATGAGTATGCAGAAACAAGCGATGATGAGACAAAGTAGAAACAAAATTAGAAATGTGATGCCAAAGCATTATTTTTTTATCCAACAAGCAGTAGATGAATCAATATTTCTCACGGATAGCAGCTGCAATCATGGCCCAGCAAGAATGGACCATTTTGAGAGCAGAATTTCAGGGTTCAACAAAGGTAATTACTGTTAAACTTCGATATTTTCGACGTGAGTTTGAAAATTCCTCTATGAAGGAAAACGAATCAATTCAGGAATAATTGGCACGTGTCTTGTCTATCGTAATTCAAATGCGTTCTTATGGAGAAATAATTGCTGATGAAACGGTTGTTGCCAAAGTTTTAAGAAGTTTAACTCCTAAATTTGATCATGTAGTAGTAGCGATTGAGGAATCTAAAGATCTTTCTGTTTTTTCTTTTGATGAATTAATGGGTTCTTTGTAAGCACATGAGGTCAAGATAAACAGGACAATGACAAAAGAATAAGAAAAAGCTTTTCAAACCAAAGGGGAAACATAATCCTCGAACTAACGAGGAAGAGGTAGAGGAAGAGTAGGCTTCTGAGGAAGGGGACGAGGTCGCAACATTTCTGTATAGTGCTCTTATTGCAAAAAATATGGACACATAAAAAAGTTCTGTTAGTCAAAGCCTGATGAAGCCACGTATACAGAAGAGGATGAGGATCAAGAAGACTACTTATTCATAGCAAACACAAGCATTAGAAGGGCAAAGAATGAGGTCTAGTATCTTGATAGTGGTTGCTTGCATCACATCATGAGAGATAAATCCAAGTTCAAAGAATTGGACGAATCCATCAAATCACAAGTTCATCTAAGTGATAATCAAAAGCTTCAAATTGAAGGATGTGGGACGACTATAGTTGTGATAAGTAATCAACAAAAGCTTATTAAAGATGTGCATTATGCTCCTCGGTTGGCACATAACTTGATAAGTGTAGGTCAGTTAATTGAATCTGGTTATTCTGTGGTATTTGATGGATCAAAATATATGATAAAGAACAGGAACTCAGGAAAAGTGCTTGCTCAAGCTGATATGTCTTCCAATAGAATGTTCCCTCTTGATTTCACTGGAAACATAGAAGTTGTGTTGGTAAACAAAGAAATGGAGGATAGCGAGTTATGGCACTTAAGGTATGGTCATCTCAACTATAAGGGTCTGCAGTTGTTAAGAACAAACAAATGGTTACCAGACTTCCCTCTATTTCTAAACAAAAGAAGGTATGTGAAGGTTTGTGCTTGGAAAACAAGCAAAGAAAGCATTTCTTGTTGGAAAAGCCAAGCGAGCAATAGAGGTCCTTGAGCTGGTACACGCTGATTTATGTGGACCGATGAAGAGTGAATCTCTTGCAGGAAGTAAGTATTTTTTTTGCTATTTACAGATGATTTCAGTCGAATGAATTGGGTTTTCTTTCTGCATATGAAGTTAGAAACTTTTGATCATTTTAAGAAATTTAAAGTCATGGTAGAAAAGCAAAGTGGGAAAATTTTAAAGGTACTCCGTAAAGATTGAGGTGGTGAATTCCTCTAGAAGGAGTTCATTACATTTTGCAATGAACAGGACATCAAAGGGAACTCACCGCGCTGTATGCTCTAGAGTAAAATGGCGTGGCTGAACGAAAGAATCATACATGGTAGAGATGACACGTTTAATGATGAAAGCCAAAGGTCTTCCTAACTCCTTCTACGCAGAAAGCGTTGTTACAACCATCCACATCCTCAATCTATCTCCCACAAAAGTTGTCAGAATTAAACCCTTATGAAGCTTGGAAAGACAATAAACCATTGGTGAGCCATTTACGCATTTTTGGTTGTGTATGCTATGCTTTTCGAGCTATGGATAAGCATGAATTAGAAGATAAGTCACAAAAATTAATTTTTGTGGGCTATAGTTCCAATTCTGAGGCGTATCGTCTTTATAATCCAGTAAAGAATTGTATTGTTGTTAGTAGAGATATAGTGTTTGATGAGTAGGCAGTCTGAAAGTGGGAAAGCAAAGATGAGAATCAAAAGACGTCAATTGTAGACGTTGAAGTCGACAAAGAGGCAATAACTCTGATCAAATCACTGAACTCGACACTAGCAAGAACAAGTCCACTGTCAAGTACTACCTCTTCATCCGAAGAATCTCCTTCTAATGAGCTAGCTCAGCTGCGCATAAGTGAGCATGGTAGAATGCCTCGACGTCGATTTGAAATTGGAGGAGAGGCTACATCGCCACTAGTTCTATTTGCTGGAGATCTGATTATAGTAGAAGAAGCTATGGAAAGGCAGGAATGGAAAGATGTGATGAAAGATGAACTGTCGTCTATATAACATAATCAAACGTGGAAGTTAACTGATCTTCTCAAAGGTAAAAATTGCATTGGTTTGAAGTGAATTTTTAAAACAAAGTTCTTAGATGATGGCGGTATTCAAAAGCATAAAGAAAGGTTGGTAGTGAAGGGATATGCCCAGCAATAAGGAATTGACTACGAGGAGACATTCTTACCTGTAGCTCGCTTTGAAACAGTTCGTGTAATTTTGGCATTAGTAGCTCAAAAATAATGGAAAGTTCATTAGTTTGATGTTAAGTGGGCATTCTTGAATGGAGAACTACATGATGAAGTATAGGCGAGTCAGCCCCTTAGATTCAAAGACTCAAGCAAACCAGACAAAGTGTAACACCTAAAGAAGGCACTCTATGGGCTCAAATAGGCCCCTAAAGCGTGGTACAACAAGATTGACGAATTCTTCTGCACAAATGGCTTTGAAAGAAGTATGCATGAGCTGACTTTATATATCAAAAGGCAAGGTATTAAAAACTTGATGATCGTAAGTCTATATGTTGAGGACATAATTTATACTAGTTCATCCTCACAACTCATATATGAGTTTCAAAGTTCCATGAAGTCAATGTTCGAGATGACAAATTTGGGAGAACTTCATTATTTCTTGGGTTAGAAGTTGTTCAAAGCAGAGAAGGAATTTTTATTTCACAGAGGAAATACATTGAAGACACTTTAAAAAAGTATAACATGATGAACTGCAAAACAACAATCACGCCCATAAACATCAATGAGAAGCTGCAAGCTAAAGATGGTAC
>JANZLC010000202.1:34454084-34465606 GCA_026413385.1 Erythroxylum gracilipes
ACTGGATTTATTATAATTACTATTAGCGTTATCTCTCGCGTTCTTGTTGTTAGGTATCAGAGGTATTGGTATTTCCAGTGTTGATTATATCCATTATATAAAGCATGGTGCATGTTACGGCGATTATTGAAGACGAAGGAACATAAGCGTGGAACGCCAAAGAGCTGGAGTTGCAGGGTGTTATACGCAACATTTAAGAATAAGGCTAGAGAAACATAACATGTACGCGAGTATAGGGAATGATTCTAAAAAACAATATATTACGTATGTTCCAACAAATGTACGACATGTCTGATATAATGAATAATGTTGTCTCTTTCTCTATAAACTTCTCTCTGTAATTCTCTCTCTCTCCCTATCTTTCCTATAACGAATTCTGTTGTCCGAATATTCGTGTTCGCTTATCGAGTGACGACACGATTCTTGCAACAATATTGGTATTAGAGCGGACGAATCTGGGACCAGCAATGGCGGAAGGAACTAGAGGAGCGGAGTTCCAAAGGTTAAAAGATACTTTGAAGGGACTCATGGAAGCACAAGGTCGGAGTGAGAAAATGCTTGCAGAAACACAGAACCGACACGAGCGATAGTTGCTGGAAATGCAGGATAGAAGTGAGAGGTTACTGTCGAAGGTACAAAGCAGAACAGAAAAACTAGAGAAGGAAATATGGGAGTTACGGTCAACGATTTCACCGGAATTGTCGAAACAAAGGGAAGGAAGCAGTATATGTGATCATACACCGAAAAACAACCACACACAACCCGATAAGGAAGAAAATGCCGGGTTAACCAGGCTGGGTAGAATTGAGTTTCCCTCGTTCGATGGGGACAACATTAAGTTATGGTTGTACCGTTGTGAACAATTTTTCCAAATAGATCAGACCCCAGGGCAAATGAAGGTGAACGTCGCCATTTTGCACATGGATGAACGCGCACAGGAATAGTACAAATTATTCATCAGAAACCAGTATAAGGTAGAGGTGGTAGAGTGGGGTAGAATTTACGAAGGCCCTTAAACAACAGTTCGATGCTGAGATTTTTGATGATCCGATAGGGAATTTTAAGGAGCTGAAGCAAAATGGGACAGTGTTGGAATACTGTGCACAGTTCGATCATCACTCTAACAGGTTATCTCTCTCGAAGGATTACTTAGTTGGGTTCTTTGTGAAGGGCCTTAAGCCAGAGATTGGTGTCGCGGTGAAGCTACACGAACCACAATCTCTACATCACGCTTATACATTGGCAAGGAAACAAGAAGTAATACTGATAGCAACAGGGATTTCAATGATGAATCGAACCCAAACCACTCGGAACATGATTAGTGGAAAAGCACTCCACGCAACACCCTTTCAATGTAGTTCGATTACAGAAGACATATTACCAACACCGCCTTCAACCCTACGATCACCATTAGTGCGACCATACAAGGCTTCAAAAGCTATCAGCAGCAAAGGCTTTGATGAAAAACGAGCGAATAGCCTCTGTTTCTAGTGCGACGAGAAGCATACGTTTGGCCACAAATGTAAGAAGAGACAGCTACAGTTATTTGTGGTGTCCGAAGAGGTTGATAAGGGAAAGGGATCAATCAACCCAGAGGAGGAGGATCAGGATGACGGTGGTGAAGATGAAGAATGTCCTATGGTTTCCATACAGGCGATGATAGGTTTTTTTAGGAGAGACAGAGTTCAAACAAATGCGATTAATAAGGGTGCATCAACAACGACAGATTCATATACTCATTGATAGTGGCAGTACCCACAATTTTGTCAATATCGCAGTGGCGAGAAAAGGGACATGTGGACTCAGAGAAATTGCGCCTATCATAATTACGGTGGGCGGGGGGTTACAATTGCAATGTAAGCAGTGTTGTAGAAATTTTGCATGGTCTATGCAGGGCGTGCAATTCAGTATGGATGCATTAGTGATATCGTTAGGGGGCTGCAATGTTGTTTTAGGAGTTCAGTGGCTTGTGGGATTGGAAGATGTCCTGTGTAATTTTTGAACTCGGACAATGACGTTTAAATGGGAGGGAAAAGTGGTGACCTTAAAGGGAGGTCCAGATAGCAAATCCAGGATAGTTTCTAGTAAAGGGCTTCAGAAGATGCTATAAGGATCATCTAGTGGACAACTATTTATGATTCAGCTTTCGACTCCAATCGAGTACCAACTCCAACAAATGAGAATGACAGAGGAACAAGGAAGTATGTTCAACGAAGTTAATGTGGTATTAGCTAATTATGTGGAGGTATTCCAAGAACCATCTCAGTTGCCCCCGAATCGCAAACACAACTATAAGATTGTATTGAGAGATGGTGTCGACACGATTAATGTAAGGCCGTATCTTTATTCAGGGGCATAGAAGGATATCATTGAACAGGATGTTAAACAATTAATAAGGCAAGGATTCATACGCCATAGCTACGGTCCGTATGCATCACCGGTGGTCCTCATCAAAAAGAAAGATAGTTCGTGGAGGATGTGCGTAGATTATCAAGAGTTGAGCAGATACACGATGAAGGATAAATTCCTGATACCCCTAATCGAAGAATTACTGGACGAGCTGCACGGAGCAAGTTGGTTTTCGAAGTTGGATCTGTGCTCGGGTTACCACCAGATCCGAATGCAACCTGAGGACATTCCAAAGACGGCTTTTAAGATGAATGAAGGGCATTACGAGTTCTTAGTGATGCCCTTTGGTCTGAAGAACGCACCTTCTACATTTCAACGGCTAATGAATGAACTGTTTAAACCTTTTCTACATCGCTTCATTCTGGTTTTCTTTGATATATATTGATATACAACCCTTCGTCAGCATTGCACATAGAACACATCTCGGTGGCCCTTCAAACATTATTGGACAATCAACTATTTTTACGAGGAAACAAGTGTGTTTTCGGAGCTCGACAGGTAGATTATTTAGGGTACACCATCTCTGAAGAAGGCATAGCCACGGATCTAAGGAAGGTTAGAACAATCGAGGAAATGGCCGGTTCCTCAGTGTATTAAGGATTTGCAGGGCTTCTTGGGAATCACAGGGTATTATAGGAGGTTTATTAAAGGTTATGGAGCCATTGCTAAACCTCTGACGGAGTTCCTTACGAAGGAGAATGTGGCTAATTAGAGCTGGCAATAGGAGGAACAGAGAGCGTTTGAAACATTGAAGAAGGCCATCACGTCTGCTCCAGTATTGGCATTACGTGATTTTTCCAAACCATTTATAATTGAAGTTGATGCATGTGGATAGGGGATTGGAGCGGTATTGCAACTGGAGGGTCATCCCATTGCTTATTTAAACAAATCATTGGCAAGGAGACATCAAGGGTTATCTACATACAAGAAGGAGTTTATGGTGGTAATAAAGGCCGTTAAACAATGGCATCACTACTTGATCTCCAAACCATTCATTGTTAGAACGGATCATCGGAGTTTAAAGTACCTGCTGGAATAACGACTGTCGACATTGTTTCAGCAGTCGTGGCTACTGAAGCTATCAGGGTATAATTTTGAAGTACAATACAGAAGTGGTAAGGAGAATGCAGTAGCAAATTCTCTTTCGAGAATTACAAGCGCTGAAATGTTAATGATATTCATGTCGCAAATGCAGAGTGAACTCCTAGAGGATATTAAAAAGAGCTAGAAAGAAGATGAATTCATTCGGGAATTGATCAAAACGTTAGAAGCTGGCAATGCTAAAACTAGTGTATACGAATGGAGGGAAGGGTTGCTAAGGTGGAAGGGACATCTAGTTGTAGAGGCCAATTCAAGCCTCCGCCAACAAATTATAAGCAATAGTCACAACGACGCCATGGGTGGCTATGCAAGTGCAGTTGCGACCATGAAGAAACTACAGAAAATGTTCTTTTAGAAAGGCATGGATCGTGATGTGAGGATTTACGTTCAAAATTGTATGAATTTTCAGAGAAATAAATACGACAATTCTTCGTATCCGGGGTTACTGCATCCTATCATAATACCAGAGGGAAGCTAGAAGGAGGTGAGTATGGATTTTGTGGAAGGTTTACCCAACTTGAAAGGTAAGTCTGTGATATTGGTGGTAGTTGATAGGTTCACAAAATATGCTCACTTTATCTCTATTAAGCACCCTTATTCTGCCTGCGACATAGCTGAGTTATTTCTTAATAACGTGTTCAAGCTACATGAAATGCCGGTGTCTATAATCAATGACAAAGATTCGGTGTTCTTGAGCAAGTTTTGGCAAGAGCTCTTGCGGTTACAAGGGGCTAAACTGAAGTACTCTAAGACTTACCATCCCTAGACGAATGGGCAGACAGAGGCGGTAAATAAGATCTTGAAAACCTATTTGCATTGTTTCTGTGGCGAAACACCTCAAAAGTGGGGAGAGTGGCTGGCGTTAGTGGAATGGTGGTACAATACCACTTACCGGGCCGCCATCAATACTACCACGTTCGAAGTTTTGTATGGTTATCCACCTCCATTGTATACTCCATATATCGCAGGTGATTCGAAAGTTGTGGAAGTTGATAGAGGTTTACAGAATCGGGAGGCAATGCTTAACGTTACAAGGTTCCATTTACAAAGGGCTCAAAACTGCATGAAGCAGTATATGGATTTGAAACGTGCAGACAGAGAATTCAAGGTGGGAGATATGGTTTTGTTAAAACTACAACTATACAATCAATTTTTGCTACAACGACGGAGCAACCATAAACTATCCTCATTGTATTACGGTCCATAAAGGGACAGAGGTAGGTGGGGGCCAGTGGTGCACTGGGCCCCCCACCCTCAAGATTATTAAATAATTATATATATATATATATATATACATATATTAGGACGGGGTTATTTAGAAGTTAGTGGTGCACTAGGCCCTTTAAAATTAAAAAAAATTAAATATTTGGGCCCCTATCTTAAATTCCTGGCTCCGTCATTGAGTCCATACATGGTGATCCAATGAATTGGGAAGGTAGCATATAAGTTGGAACTTTTGACCCATGCAACGATACATCCAATCTTTCATATATCACAGCTTAAAAAAGCACATGAGGCTCACGAGTCCCAGACTCTGACCGAACGAGTCCCAATAGCAATACTGGATAGACATATCACTAAGAGGAACAATCGGGCAGTCACATAGTGGTTAATCTAATGGTCTGATGGCTGAGCACACTAATGCTACCTAGGAGTATGTCTTCGACCTCCAGAAGTGGTTTCCGGAAATCAATCTGATAGATAAAGATATTAAGGAGAAGGGAATGGTTACAGCAATTACTAAAGACGAAGGAACGTAAGTGCGGAATGTCGAAGAGCTGGAGTTGCAAGGTGTTATACGCAGCGTTTAAGAATAAGACTAGAGAAACAAAACATGTACGCGAGTATGGGGAATGATTCTCAAAAACAATATATTACGTATGTTCCAACAAATGTGTGACATGTCCGATATAATGAATGATGTTGTTTCTCTCTCTATAAATTTCTCTCTGTAATTCTATTTCTTTCTTCTCATCTTTCACGATTCTTACAATAGTACTGTTTTAAACGTCACTAATCATTTCTATCAAGAGGAAAACTAGCATTGCATTGCCTTTGCCTAGGAATTGGGATTGGTACCCGCTACTCCAAACAAGAAGATGGATATCAATCATAAGAGTCCTTGTTTATTGACACACTCCACACCTAACCCGATGGACGCTTCTCATTGTATTACATTCAACATCAACCCATGATTTTGCCAACTAAGGCTCACGTGATCTTGCTGAGGCATAAAGACGACTGGGGTTCACCATACCTCAGTGGACGTGACAGATGTGAAATGTATTTAGGTTAGCGCAAGGCGGTGGATGGAAACGACAGGATAAACATCACCATTCTCCATGGATTTATTCAGTCTCTATCGTTCTCCGTACACGTAAAAACAATAAATTAGATTCGTCAGAATTTGATATGTGTTAAGTTCATATCAAACCAAAACATTATGGAACCTTTTACTTGCCGCATCCTCCGTTTCACCGCCAACTGTCAACGTGAATTACATTGACCCTCTCCTTAGCCCTTACTTGCTAAGTCTAAACCATCACTCTTTAGGTTCCCTTATTTTGTTGAAATAAAAGTTAGATTATGACCTTCATGTCTAGAAATAAGTCTAATTTTAAAAAATATTTTAAGATAATAAATATATAATTATAAAATTAAAATGAATGTGCAAATATTAAAAATGATTAATTTGAATTGTTTTGAAACACATACATATTAAGCCTATATAATATTAAAACTATACATTTAGTTCACGTATGTTAAAAATTCCTAATTCTTAATGTACTTTAACTATTTGAATTTACGTAATTATAAGTTTGAATTTATAAAATCAAAATTAATTCATAAATATTAAAATAGTTAACTTATTATTTAAAATATGTAGAAATTTAAATATTTATAATGTTAAAATATATATTTAGTAATTCTAAATGTTTTTTTATATTTTTATATGTATATATAAAAGATCTAGAGTCACTAAAATTTGACATATGAGAATTATAGTGAAAATACCTCTAATTTTAACAAACATTAAATTAATTAATATTAATTTTTGACATAATAAGTTATAATTATAAAATTAAAATCAAATCACAAATATCAACGATGATTAATAATTGAAACTTTAATAATTTTAAAATATGTCAAATTAAGTATATACAATATTAAAGTTATGTATGTGAATAATTTTAAAATATGTCAAATTAATTATATACAATATTAAAGTTATATATAGTTCACTTACGTCAAAATATTCTTAATTTTTAATATCCTTTAGTCATTTGAAATTTATGCACATTAAGTATTAGACAATAAATTTCTATTTATATAATTTACAAATATTAAAGATGACTAACTATTTGCTCACTTTTATTATTTTAAAATATGTAGACATTAGGTACCTGTAATACAAAATTATATATTTCGTAATTCCAACCATTTAAATAAAGTCTTGTAATATATAAACACACACAAGTGTATTAAAAATGAAAGTAAATTTATATATATTATTAATTTTTAATGTACTATTATTTAAAACATGTACGTATGGTATATTATATTCAAAGAAAGCACTATTTATTAAAAGTTAACTTATACAAATCAACTTTAAGGACGTAGGGATTGACTTGAGCCAGGAATGAAAGGCTACAATCAAACCAAAAAACAAAGAATAGAATTCTACCGGAAAGAACTTAACAGAATGTCCATAAAAGAAAACACAAGAACATAATCATAAGGAGACACCCCAACCAATACCTAATAACACTTCATAGATGGAGGGGTTTGTTTCAAGCATAAAGAAGAAACCATGGAGGAAGTTTAAGAAAAAAGGTACTTAACAATTGTCCTCTCACTGTTAATATCTACCATAAGATTGAATATAATAGGGCTTAATTTCTCCAAAAAAAAATAAGTGCTTTAAGACTATCATCGGTTCAAGAAGAAACCAAATTTTATTAGTCCTTTTTAGAAAAAAGTAAAAGCTAAAAGACTATAAGATATTCTTTGGCTTTTAGAAAGGAAGTGAGTGGCATTGTCTAATTACCAAGCTCACAAGGATAGAAGCGTCATGGTGGTATGTGTCCCTAATCACATCCACCTAAAACAATTCCAACTCTATAATTAATTTCTCCATGATTAAGTAAACTATAATCAACTCAAACATAAGAATAAATGTCATATTTTATATATGCTTCAAATCTAAAATTTCAAAAAAGAACCCTTGGGTCATATCTTGTTACTTTACAACATAAAATTACATATATATGACTCAATTATAGGATAATTAATTGTATATTCTATTTACGTGAAATAAAAAGAACAAGTTTTAGGATGAATCTTTATAATGAAGAACTAATGAAGTGCCTAAATCATTTAGGGTTAATAGATTTTAAATATGAGGGCATTCAAATCAAGTGGAACAATAAATAAAGTAGTAGCTAGTTCTTGAGAAAAAAGCTTGACAAATCTTTGATTAACTATAATTAGATGACTTACTAATAACAAAGCACATTTCTCAAATCCTCTATGTTTGAACCACACTCCAATTAACGTGCTTTTAACATTATTCATAGGCAACAGGAAAATCCTGTTGATTCTATGCTTACCTCACATAACTTTCACATTTGACGAGGCAACTAAAAAAAGGTTTGGTAATAAGAGTTGAAGGATGTAAAGCCTTTAAAGGCACACAAAAATTGAAGGCTATAAAGGAATAACTTAAATCTTTTAACACAACTAGATATTTTGACACAACAACAATAACAATAGTGAGAGTCCCGCTGAGCGTGGGGTCTACAAAAGTCTAATAGTATACAACCATACTTTAACTATATACACAGGTTGGTCATGATATAACTAGATATATTGACACACTGTATAATAAAACTAAGGCTCTATCCAATCTCACCAAATGCTAGGAGGATCTAAACTTCGAACTAGACAATGCAAGACTTAAGCTGATGGTAGGAATGTCATAATCAAGCATATAAAGGCAATATAAGCCCGCAACTTATTTATAAGGCAAAAATCAATAATATAATGGTTAAGTGAAGGACATAATAATACTCAATATTTTCATAATATTGTGCAAACAAGGAGAAATGTTAATATAATCACCTTTATATAAAACTCTAATGGCTATATCTTAAATAATAAGAAGGAATCGAAGGAACATGCACTCAGTTTCTTCAAAACAACCTTTGGTAAAGCTGAAAAGTTAATATACATCGTACAAAAAGTTAACTCATTCATTCCTCAGTTTATCATGAATGAGCAGGAGATAGTTCTCATAAGAATAATCACAAATTCACATATAAAGGAAGCCTTATTTAGTTTAGACCTAAACAACGCTTCAAGCCTTAATGTAATGAATTCATTATTCTTCCAAAAAATATGGGATCTGATAGGCCCTACAATCACAATAGCAATACAAGAGTTCTTCCCAAAAGCAAACTACAAAAAGATTTCAATAAAAGCTTCATATGCCTTATATTTAAGATACATAATCCCTTAAACTTATTGGATTATAGACTTATATTATAGTTTATAAAATTATTTCCAAGCTATTAACTTTAAGACTATAACCAATTCTGAAAAGTTTTATAAACCTAAATCAAGGAGCATCTAGGCAAGGTCGGAACATTAAGGACAACATACTTATTGCTCAAGAAATATTTAGATGCTATATAAAGAAAAGAGATTAAGAGTTAAACTTTAAAATTAGACTTCTAAAATATTCTTTATTATGTGAATTAGAGCTTTATCTTAACAGTCATGAAAACTTTTGGCTTTCTAGCATAATACATTTAGTGGTTTTGAGAATGCATTTTTCACAGTATCATATTGGATCATCAATAGAGAACCTATTCAAATATTCTAAGACGACCTTTTATCACCCTACATCTTCACCCTTTGTAGAAAAATACTCACTCGCATCATAAAAAGGAACATAAACCAAGAAACATGATTCATGTATCATTACAATTGTGTTAAACTAAAAAAATTCAATTTATCTTTTACTGATGACTACTACTTATTTGTGGAGCTAATTAATATAGAATCTATCAAATTCATTTATAATCTCGATAACAATTTAAAAGTCTCTTAGGGCCTACCACTAATAGCCTTTTATTTCATTAGGATTCTTGACATTTCATATCAAATCACCAAAATATTAGGCTTTATATTAGAACAACCTCCATTCAAACACTTTGGCATTCCAATCACCATAAAAATTAGCATTCAAGGATCATAAGCCTCTATTTGACTTTGTCCAATTATAAACAATATTTGGATAACATATAGAGTTATGGGTTAATAATAGAAAAAAAAGGTTATTAATGGCAAACAAAAATACTTTATTAGTTCCATTACTTGTTGCCCAAGAATAAGTCCTCTTCCTGTCTTGTGTCTTGCTTTTAGTAGACTCTCTCTGATGAAATTCGAGTCACCAATTGAGTGCAATAAGGGAAGTTTATAAAATTTTAGCTTTCCTATATAATTGGACAAAGGATAAGAAAAAGTGAGTGACTAGGCTAGTTTCTTTATTTGACCATAGACTAGAATGCCAACTTTGTTGATGTCTAAATTTGTAGTTTTTTCTACGACCTCAAGAAATTAGATGTGAATCAGTTGGGCTTTTCAATATACAGTTAGAAAAATAAAATGAATACTTAAAGTACAACATTAAAAGAAGTTCTTTTATCATTGATATTTAAGACGTTTAGAGTCTTGGGTCTTTTATATCTGTGAATTAGAATCCTTTCATGGAAAAACGTTTGATCATTTATAGAAAAGTACTTAAATTTAAGAAAATTGTAACATTAGTCAAAAATTTTAGAAGACTGCACCAAGCCGTCTACAAGTAGGAGAGAAAAAAATACATTTTATCCATTTATTTCAAATAAGAGGAAAAATCTACTTAGACTGAAGAAATTTAAGAAATTATTTATATGTCTCAAATTTGAGTGTATGTTTCTCAAAATTATGAGAGATTCTTATTTAATTTCATTTTATTTAGATGAGAGTATCTGTTAAGGAATCTTTATAATCCTACTTTGATAGAGTAGAAGTTTACTGAAGCTACATTCTCGATTTTTTTTTTCATTTGGTTTGAGGGATTTTTTATGTAAAAAGTTTGATGCTCTCCTTCTACTTCTTTACTTACTTCCATATTATTTTTAGTGCTTACTTTAATCACATAAAGAGAAAAAAAATAATTTTCATATTATATTATATTCTCCCAAAAATTGTATCAAAGCTTTGGTTTAGAGGATTATTTTTCTTGTATGATTTGAGATGGATGATTTGGTCACCCATGGAGATCATATGTTCAAGTTGAAAATAGAAATTAGTCCTATTGGAAGCCAATGATGGAGGGCTATTTATATTGTAAAGATTTACGTGAGCTAATTGTTAATACTAAAAAGCCATAAGGAAAGAAAGATAGTGAATGGACATTATTGAATAAAAAAGTAGTCGCTATGATATAGAAATACATAAAACAAAGTTTGTTCTAACATATGTCGATGTACATAAATGCCTATGAATTATGGTCAAAAGTTGAATTTTATGATTCAAAATAAGATGCTATGTAATAAGGTGCATCTCATGAGATGATTTGCAAAGTTTGAATATAAAGATGGCCAAAATATGATCAAACACTTGTATAGTTTCCAAGGACTTACCAATAAGCTATCAAAGGTAAAAATGTCCGTTGATGATGAGTTACAGGTGTTACTTCTTCTCAATTTATTATATAAGAGTTAGAATAAACTTATTGCGTAGCATCCCACTCCCACTAGACACATACCCGACATCTATGGTGATATCCGAGTACGTATCCCGCAAGAATGGCATGCTAGGACGAACAATCAGTCAAACTTCATTTTTAAAACTTTTGTTTCTTTAAAACAAGATACACGAAAGCGAAAGATAACTAATCAAATCGGGCCCATGACTTTTTAAAACATTTCCATCACGATATTACAATAGTTACAAACATAGTA
>JANZLC010000202.1:34477935-34503314 GCA_026413385.1 Erythroxylum gracilipes
CTTCGGTGTCGAGACTTCGGTCTCTCATGTATAAGTCCCGTTACCCACTTCTGTTTTATGGACTTCTGATTTGTTTTATTCTGTTAGTGATAAAATTTGTTCTGAAGTGCATTTACCTAATTATTAATCTCTAAATGCATGCTTATATTGTTTTTGGGAAAAGAAATCAATTAATATAAATTAGTTATTACTCACTAAGCTATATGCTTAGCACGGTTGATTTGCCCCGTGTAGGTTCAGAGCGAGGAGATTAAAGACTGGGACGAGTCAACCGCAATGGGCAAAGGAGTCTGTTTTTGTATAGTTGACCATGTGTTTAGTTAACACTTTTGGGCTTGTAATAACTTTGAAGTTCTATTTCTGACAGTATGATGTGATAAGCACTATTTGAGATGTTGTTTGTGAACTAGACTGATTTGATTGTACTATATTGGGTGGCATCCACTTATCCTCCCAAGGGATATTTGGGTGTTACATCGGTGGCCCGGGGTGAACCGCTCATCGCAGTTGAAGCATAATCCTTCTATTCGATGCTTCTGCATTTCATCCCAAGAGATTCGTTTGGCAGATGCAGTTGGCGAAGTTGTGGGTTGTGAAGATGGAGTTGCTAGCGCTTGGTATGGTTGAGTGATCGCACCTCGTCCGGATTGGTTAGACCAACATTGTCGAGTCAATTGATCCTCTCTCATGCGGGCCAAGCTAATCGCTTCCTTCAAAGACTTGGGTCGTAAGATTCTAATTTCATCTGCTATTTCAAATTTAAGTCCACCGATAAACATTTCCACCAAGGCCCTTTGCGTCCACCCTTGAACTCGATTACCCAATCCATCGAATTCTTTTTGGTACTCACGCAATGAACCCTTTTGTTTTATTTTAGACAAGGCTTCATCAAAATCTTCACTTTCAGTCAGCCCGAACCAGAGCCAAAGCTCCTCTTCAAATACTGCCCAAGTGATTTCTTTCTCTTCTTCCTTGCAGACTCGGCGTAGTCATTGCCACCATTGGTTGGCTTCGCCTTCTAGGTGATACGACGCCAACGCCACCTTTTGATCTATAGTGGTATTTTGGTGTTCAAAAAATTACTCCACGCGGTTAAACCACTCCATTGGGTAATTGCCACTATAGGAAGGAAACTCAAGCTTTGCTAACTTAGAGCAAAATGGTTGGCGGCCTCCCTTAGTTCTCTCTGCTCCCTTTTCACGCGACAATTGACCATAACTAGCCCGACCAGAAGCATTGTTGTTGGAACCTTCTAAGTTGGAGGCAATGGTGTCAGTAAGTCGCTTGAGGTTCTCTTCGATAATATGGAGTTTGTCGGCCATCCCAAGCTCCATCCGACTAAAGTTGTCTTGTAACCCGCCAAGGCTTACTTCCAAGTTCTCAATACGTTCTTTATTGGAGGCCATTTTGATTTAGTTCTGATACCAATGATAGGTCCTGATCAGAAGTTGCAAAAATATTTAAGAAGTTTTCTCGTTTGGGCGAGAATCACCCCAGATAATATTGCTAAATTCCAAGTTTGTCTTTCATTCATATTTCTGGTAGTTTAAATATAAAAGTTTCCAACTGCTCAACCTAAAATAAAGGAGTTTAATTTAAATGTGCAAAAAAGAATTTAAACATTTGAAAGGATAAGTGAATGGATAACGTTAGCAAATATAGTGGAGGTGTTAACAATTTCCTAGCTCCTCCCTAGTTGCACGTTTTTTGCAGTTAGGATCTTCAAACCTTATCAATATGTCGACTAAAGAAGAGTCTTTATGATCTAAAGCAAGCTTTATGATAACGGTATAACAATTTTAATTCATTTATAGCCAATCATGATTTCAAGAAAACTCTCATTGGCCGTGTGTCATTACGAAGAAATATGTTGAAGGTAACTTCATTGTATTCATACTTTATGTAGATGACATGTTAATTATCAAATATAATCATAAGAAGAATTTTGCTTTGAGCAAGTCCTTTGCCATGAAAAATTTGGGACTAACAAGACAAATTCTTGAAATTCTCACTCGAAGTAGGCCAAAAAAGTTGTTATGGCTATCTCAAGAAAAATATATTTAAAAAGTACTTGAGATATTTAGTATGCACTAAGTTAATGTATATGCATTACCTACATACTAGAACGAGAAATGGAGGAAATGAACAATATTTCTTACTCATCCGCAACAGATGGTCTTATATATTTCATGATATGCTGATACTGCGACGTTATAGGTGTTGTCCGGATATTCCTATCTAACATAAGAAAAGAACATTAGGTAGTAGTAAAATGGATTCTTTGATATCTCCAATGAACAATTACAGTAAAACTTCGATAAATGAATATTTGATAAATTAATAATCTCGATTAAATTATAATTTTCTCCAATCTTGATTTGGGCTAATGAGATAAAATAATAACCTCTCTAAATGCATAAGATAATAGTTTTAAAAAAGATTCATGAGGCCCACTGAAAATATAAAATAATAATTCATTAAATAAGTATGAAAATTACATATATAATTCATAAAATAAAGAGCTTCTTAAACAATTTTTATTTCAAATTTTATGCTTTCCTAAAATATATATCTATAGTCAATTGATTCTTCTTTTTATGTGAACTAAATTCAATTTCATCTTTAACTTTTTGGAGGGCATAAACTACATTCGGCACATTCTTCTCATTTTGTGTACTTAAAACAATTCACAACACTTCATATTCTAATGTATCTACATACACTCTATTTTGAATCACACTAACCTAATACTAATAAACTTATTTTTGACAAGATTAATAAACTTAGATATAATGCACCATTATTAATTAATTGTTTATTTATTTTCTTTTCTTAGTTACGGAAAAAATTAATTGTTTAATTTGACAAATATAATGTACAAAATAAAAATTATTCTATAAATTAATAAATATTAATTTATCAATAAATTAATAAAATATTCATTTATCGATAAATTAATCACTCTGTATAAGATAATAATTTTTCAGGCCCCAAAAATATTCATTTATAGAGATTTTACTATGATATATTCGTATTTTAGTAAAGGAAAGTTAGAGATATTAATTCTAAAAAATCAACTTTGGGAAAATTGACTACCTTTGTAAGGGAAGCTATTTTATGGTAGTTCAAATTATAAAAACATGTTTCCCTGTAAACAATTGCTGCCTATTGAAGTTTGCAAGGAGATGCTCTGGAAAAAAAATTTCTTGTTTAAATTGGGCCAATAGCAAGACTGTACAGTGCCATGGTGATTGTGTCCACGAGTGGGACTGGGAGGGAGGTGAATGTGTCGGTGAAGGGTGGACAGGAAACTTTATTTACTGATACCCAAGGTTTACATGGAAATTCCACAGCTGCAGAGTCTATAACTATTTTTGATAGGTTTCACCCTCCAAAAGTTCCCCCTTTTGGATAAATTAAAATCTCCTCCCTGTTTTTATTTTGTTTGCTTAAAACCCTACTTCTAAAACCCTAAACAGAAGCTACCAAGTTTTTTTTTAAAAAAAAAAAGAAGCAAGCTTTCTTGCTCTATTCTCATCAATGAGGCAAATTTCCAATGACCCAGGTTCAAATACTTAATTGACTGCTCTTTTTTTTTTTTTCTTTTTCAATGATACGTTGGTTAGAAACCGTTGCAAAAGGGATTTTTTCTGATAAATTGTTTATTTTTACATTGCAGCTGTATTGGATGATGACGATGACGATGAGGGCGAGAAAGTTCCCAGCTTCGGTTTCGAAACAACATATGAGGCTAAGCTTAGAGAAATACTGCATAAGATCAATTCTGTGGAGATTAAGTTGTGTTCAGATGCTACGAAAGAGTTCATCAAGTTACTCCGAGGTAATGCTGGCCGTGCTTTGCTCTATCAATATGTACAAATGTCTTCAAATTTCTCTGAACTTATGGGGCCTTGGAAGCTTCGACTTGGGAAACCTGGCATGTCGTATATTCAGTCATTAGTTTCTGCTATTCTTAGTCATTCTGATGGAAAGTATCAACCAGATGATAAGAAGAGAATTGCTGTAAGTCGGGTACTCGATAAGTTTGCTCGGATGCTTGTTGCAGAGAAGCTGGAGGATGTTTATAAGGAATTGAGTAGTAAAGAAGGAAAGCGTCAAAATGCAGCTCTTTTGTTGATGACTTCTATTGTAAGACGTGGTTCAGGCTTGGCTTCTGAGGTTGCTAAAAATTTCAATTTCAAGCTCCAGGGATTCTCCAAGCTTGCAGAACACAAAAGGAGGCAGAACGAGAAAGAAAGGAAGCATTCCACTAGAAAGGCTTTTGTTGGGTTTGCAATGTCATTTTTGGAGGTGGGGAGACCAGGACTGTTGAAGTGGATCTTACAGCAGAAGGAAATTTATTCTGGTGTCCTTCGTGGGCTTGGTAGTGATGATGAAGAGACAATTATTTATGTCTTATCAACACTGAAAGAGAAGGTTCTTACTCAAGAGTCCCTTGTGCCCCCTGGTCTTCGGAGTGTTCTGTTTGGGAGTGTTACTTTGGAACAGTTAGTTGGCATTTCAGCGTCGGAGAACGGTGGACCAGTGGCCGAGTTGGCACATTCTGTACTAAAAGTTGTGTGTACTGATCCTTGCAATGGATTGATGCCTGATTTGAAAAGGCATCCAAATCCATTGAAGGGTAATGCAAAGAGACTTTTAGTGTTGATGAAGAAGCTAAAAGCAACAGAAATAGCTTATCATAGAGACTTGCTCTCAGCAATCATTGTGGGCAGACCTTCTTTTGGCTCTGCATACATGGAGGAATTCCCTTACAACCTTGAAGATTATGCCTCGCCTAACTGGTAAGATTATTTAAAATTCAAGTTGTTTGTTATTTCTCCTTTTCTTTTTGTTTGTCAATTTGCTTCTGTATATATGTGTGGCAATTGAATTATTTGCAGGTTTGCTACTATTTCTTTGGCAGCATATCTGGTGTCCTCAGTACGTGTAGGTCTACCTATTAATTTCCTCTCTTCTGAAACCCACGAGTCACCTTCCGTAGATGACATAGAAGTGCAGAATGTGATCAATTGCATATCGCCTTGCCCATTCGGTCGATCAGTAATCAATAGGGGATTGCTTCATTCACACTTTCTTGTGAAAAATGGAATGTTAAGGCTTCTTTTGGAGATGCTTAATTTGTTTGCGTCCTTCTTGAGGGCAATAGACCTTTCTTGTTCCAGGGAACAAAGGAAAGAAAAATGGAGATATCTTAAGCAGGAAATCCAGAATGAAATTCGGACTCGATTACCTGATCCACAAGTTTTATTGAATCTACTTTCTTCATTAAGTAGCCATAACAGAACCTATCATCCATGCCTGAAAAGAATGGCAGATAAAGAGAATTTTAATGATTACCATAGCAACAAGTCAAAAAGATTGAAATCAAGCTTTATAAATAGTAGCACTGACATTGTTGTAGGTGGGATGTGCTCAGAATTAGACAGCGGTTGGCCTGGGGACACTGAAAAGATTGTGGACACAAATATGCCTGATGAGACGGATGTGGAAAAGGACTTTACAAATTCCATGTTAGATATCTGGGATTCTGACTTGACTTCTGTGCCTATTTCTACTCTAAAGGATGCAGAGATGTTCTTTCATTCAAAGCTGCTTGATGCTCTCAAGATCTATCTTGTAAGTTTTAGTTTATTTTATTCTAGTCATGATGATGGATGTGATTGCAGGATTAATTTTCAAAAGAAATAGTGGGATATCAGTGTACTACTATGCTTTGGTACTTTATGTTATTATTTTATTTGAATTGGGAATCAGTTAGAGAAACAGTTCCTCATGCTTGACTCTTATGTAGCTTTGGTTACTTATTCTGCAGTTGACAATGCCTTTTGTCTTGGAGGGATCATTTGATTTTTTCATAAATCTTCTCAACAATCCTCTAGCATTTCCAATTTATCTGCAAGATTCTCTACTATCCCTTCTTGTTGAGTACATTAAATGGTCTCCAAGCAGTGGTCAAGCCATTAGAATCCCACCGCTGATGTACAAGCATCTGCAGCCATTTATTAACTTGTTAATTTTTTCATCAATAGATGACATAAAAGTGAAAGCTTATGATCTAGCACGAGCAGCTATGTTGAGTACTGGTGCCTTTGACAGAAACTTTCATGAAATTGGTGCCTGGCTGCTATATTTGCCTGGCTATGATGCAGTTAAGTCATCCTTGGAGGCTCAGGAAACAGAAGTTCTGTTGAACTTTTCACCAGTTGCTATCTCATTTTTATGTGATGCAGTTTCTACAGTTGGGAACAACTTATTCAAATATTGGAATATTCTTAGGAATCATGTGTACAATTTGGAGGACTTTAAAGGTATGTGGTAGGCATGTGCTGTTTGATATTCAGAACTGAATTTGAACTGCTGATGTCCAACTATTTAGTTGTGCTATTCTTGCCCCTTTCTGCATGTTCATCTTAGGTACATTGTTTATCAATCCCCTAAGCTTTTCATTGATTATTAGATATATTAATGGCGTTTGCATTAATATAAGGCAAATTTCAATCTTGTGTGGGGCCAGAAGATGATTTTCCCATTTGCATACTTTTTATTGCATCATTGTCTTTTTCCTTGCAGATGTATCGCCTGAGTTTAGTCCTCTCATTATATGTGTCTTACAGAAGTGTTTAAGGTTACTCAAGTCTGAATCTGGAACCTTTACCTTACCTGAAAAGTCGATGATATCACTTTATGTTAGTAATACCTTGACGTACTTGTTGCAAATCCAGGTACATATATTTACTTTTATTTTCAAAAAGAACTGACCGTACATGATATTAACTTAAAACTATTCTTTTATTCACAGAAAGATGCAGGCTTCCTAGCTGCTTTAGTTAGATTGATTTTGTTTGAGGAGCTTAAGAAGCAGTTTACCCGAGCTAATGGCTCAATTGGTCTAGTGTGTGAGTGGAAACCATTGCAGAATTTATTGCTCTTTGCTGAGAGAATATTAGATCAAAAAACTTGGAGCTTTGTCCTTGTGGAACAGCAAGCTACGACTGTTTGTAGTTCTTTTAAGCTGATGCTTGGTGAAGTAAAAAGAAACATAGAGTGTGATTATGATGGTGAAAGGACCGGAATAACAAAAGCTTTTTGTTCAGCCTTGATATGTGCCACATCTGACGAGGTTTTAGAAAATTTTCCTTTAGTTATGGAAATTTATCTACAACTTCGAGTTCCTATATCCTTATCATCAATAGTCTCTTATGACCAAAATTTTCTTGGTGGTGTTTTGAGGTTGTGGCCTAAAGTTTTCTTTTCCGGCCTAGAAATGGCTGTTTCTATGTACAATCCTCAAGGGAAAAATGTTGATATTTTAGCTAAAGACGTAGACCCTAATACCCAGTTTGAAGTAGGTGAATCTGCAGCTGCAGCTGCATTTGGTGTCTTTCTGAGGCAGGTTCCTTTTCATGTACTGTTTCCTGCAATTGTAGGCACATATATTCCTACTTCATCGGATGGCTCAAAAATAAGAGACTTGCTTGTGGCTAAATTATCTGAGTGCAAAAGTGATATTCTCATTGCTTATCTGCACCTTATTCTATTTTGGTTTCATCAGATACGTTCGAATTATGAATCTAAGCAATTGGCTGAACCTAGTGAGCTTGCTGAAATTTGCTATATTTTTGCGAAGGTTCTACTTGCTCAGCTATTAGCTGCAAATCCTGATTCTGAGCCTCCCATGAGTACCAACTTTCATCCTTCAGCAGGAAATATTCTGCAAGTGGTTGAAACTATATTTTGTCACCCCGCAGTGACAGCTTCTTTGGCCTTTCCTTTGAGCTGTGATAAGGTTTTCAAACAGGAAAATTTTTGGGACAGTTTGAAGAAAATTATTGGTGTTGCAACGCAGAGAGTTCACAGGATTGATCATCTTCTGTTGAATATGTTGAAAGTATCTTTTGACCACTTGCTATCTTCATCTAATGAGACACTTTCGATACTTGAGGTGAAAAATAATGGCAACAAGCAACTTTTAACAGCCATCAACTCCTTTACTGAAAAGTTGATTCTGATATTAAAGGAGAAGATTAACCTATGCTTTAGGACTGACGACTTATCTCCCCTTCTTCCATCATTTAATGCTTTGCATACATTGATTCAATTCGTATCTCCATTTGACCTTCTTGAACTAGTGCATTGGATTTTTGGTAAAGTTGACTTGAATGAGTTAACAGATCGAGAATCTTGTTGGCTACCACTTCTCTCTGTTGGATTTTGCATTGCTGGTGATGCTTTCAAGAATTTGTGTACTTTTTTGCAGCAGTCTGTGACAAAGAAAGTGCCATTTTATTGGACAATGGAAGGACAGTCTTGCAATTTTGATCTTGTAGAGGAGATTTATATTTTTGTGTGCAAGTTGGCTGTTAAATTTGAGCTGGATTCTGCTTATAGTTGTTTGCTAGACGCCATTAATGCTGTTTATATACTGAAAGTTATGCAACAAGGGATGCTTCATCCTTTAAGCTTGGTGTTGTCACGAGTTATTACGGGCACACCTTTGGAGATTCTTTCTTACTGCATGTTCAGGACTAGCATGACAAAAGCTAAATTATTGTTTCTTCTTGTTGAATCAAGTCCCCTGCATTTGTCAGTCTTTGGAAAGATTTATCTAAACTGTTTAAACAAAGATTCTCAGCTTAAGAGCAAGGTGGTCGAAGAGCGTTGTGCTTTAACTCTATCACATGAGGACTCTATGATGCTTCTGCCTGCTGCTTTGTCATACATGAATTCTGTTTTCACATCATGGGAAAAGCAACAATATGTGCATTTTGAAGTTATACCTTCATTTTATTCAAAACTGATCTTAAGTAGTTTCCATCACTGGGAGAGTTTTGGCTCTAAATTTGTACTTCAGGAAGTTGCTAGCAGGTTTTTTCCATTTTCTGTTGAAGAGCTTACTGTTCTTGTGAATAATAGTCTTCTTGGAAAGGCAGTTCGTATGTTACATTATCATTTTGTCTTTAATAGACACAAAAAAGTGAAGCAGCGATTGAAGCTTTTTAATTCCATTTTTGAGTGTTTTCTTGTACAAGATAATCTTCTAGATTGTGACAGTGAGATGGAAAATTATTCAGTTAACCAGTCAATGGAACTCATTAACAGAGTTATTGCCAAAATATCTTTCTGTCGACTACTTTTGTTCCCAGAGACTGACCAGGTTCGTTCTGTTCCAAAAGAAAAAGATGGGAAACTGGAGTTTTCTTTTGAAGAATTTTCTGATAAGGAGATTCAATGTAGATTGCACCTTATAAATGTTTTAGTTGGAACTTGGCAATCTGTGGTTAAGAAATTCTTATATATCTTGGAAGATCGTGGATCTGAAAAGAACTGCAGTTGTTTGCAACTTTACAGATACCTTGAATTATTCATTTTAAGAACCATTCTTGAATTAGTCACAAAGATTCGTGATGGGTTAACTGAATCCCACTCCATTTCCTTCCTTGAACAATTGATAAGATCATCCCTTCTTTACAGGTTTGATGATCCGGAAACATTGAAAATTCTTCGGACTATTGTGGCTTCACTTTCAGATGGAAAATTTCCATTTTCTCTATATTTTCATTTGTTAATTGCCCACTCTCAGTTTGCCTCTACCATTCGTGCAATTGCCAAACCATTTACATCTCAGACTGGTGCTTTTGTCAGACCTATGTCCAGCATCCTTAGATCATTGGCCATCTGTCGTCCTGGGAACAATCTGCAAATGTGTGAGTTGGACTTGAAACAACTGGAAATTGTTAAGTTACTCAGATTACTCCTTCATCTAACCTTCAACCAAAGTGGTTCTAGTTCTGAAAGAGATATTGACATAAATCTCAAAGAGTTGTATTTGTTGCTTTTATCTTCTTATGGTGGAACACTTACTGAAATTGACTTGGAGCTATACCATGTTATGCTTGAGATTGAATGTATTGATACGTCAATCAATGAAGTTCTTGCTGACATGGATTACCTGTGGGGAACTGCTGCTGGGAAAATAAGGCAAGAATGGGCTTTGGATCGAGATACATCTGATATTATGACTGATACAGAAGCAGTTGAAGAACGACGAAGAATTCAGTTTAGAGATAACTTCCCAATTGATCCAAAAGTGTGTGTGAGAACAGTGCTAAATTTTCCTTATGATAGATCTGTGAATGGAGACCTTCCATTCTTGAATGGGCCTCAGCATCATGAATTTGGAGAATGTTGTGAGGTATGGTCTTAATAGTCATGATCCTCTTGTGGCTTCAATAGTCATGATGTACTTAATTGTTTTTGCATGCAGAGACGTGGACATCTATATGATCCTGTTTTCATCTTGCGCTTTGCAATTCATACTTTACCAAAGAACTATGTTGAAGCTGTGGAGTATGCTGCTTTGGGTGTTCTTGCACTTGCATTCATCAGCATATCTTCACTTGATGTTGGGATGAGAAAATTGGGATATGAATTTCTTAGTAGATATAAGGATGCAATTGAGGTAAAAGTGTCAAATACCACAGCCATTTATATTGAATGCAAATTTCTTAGTAGATATAAGGATGCAATAGCGGTAAAAGTGTCAAATGCCATGTCCTTTTATATTGAATGCAAGTCATTAAATAAGTCCTGAAGTTTAATAAATGTCATCAAATAAACAACAACAAATTTGAAGGTGTTATTTCTCAGCAGTTGTTTACTCAATTTATATGGATTTCACTGACAAGATGACCTGGTCATTTGTTCTTGCTCAGCAGATTTTGTAGTAGTTCGTGGTTAGTCTGGAAGTTTATGATTTGGTTTTGATGAAACATGTGACTATTGCTCACATGGCATATGCATTTCTTTTAACATTTAATTATTGTTTTCTGTTATTTAATATGTTTAATGCAGAAGGGCCCAAAGAAAAAGGATATAATGCGAATTAGCCTTCTGTTAACATATGTGCAAAATGGTATAGAAGAGCCATGGCAAAGAATTCCTTCCGTTATGACTATTTTTGCTGCCGAGTCATCTTTCATACTGTTGGATCCTTCACATGATCATTATGCAACCTTAAATAAACATTTGTTGAATTCTTATAGGATGAGCTTAAAGGTAAGTCACGTAAATCTTTGTTTTATATTTCTTAGTTGTATTCTCTTCTTTGATAGTGGTTCTGAATTTGCATTCCATGTATTGCTTTTGTAATGAACAAATCTTATTTTGTCTTCATTTGGTGTTGTAGGGCATACCCTTGTTTCACGCTATCCTTAAAAGCAACTCCATTAACTTTAAAGCAGAGACATTATGGATGTTACGCCTAGCATGTGCAGGGTTAAATCTGGATGACGATGCTTGGATATATATCAGAGACTCTGCTGTTGAGACCCTTTTAAGTTTTTATTCTTCCTTCCTTTCAGATAATGAGTCAAAGGAACTAATTCTTGAGGTAAATAACTGTGCACCATTGTAGATCTATGGATATTATTATTGTGTTTCCCTATGATGCTATCCAATCTAATGAAGCTTTGAGTGTATACTAAAGAACCAAAAAATCTGACTTTGTGTGCTAAAATTACCGGCTTTGGCTTCCTGAGATATTGTTTTTGCTTTCTTCATGCTTATGATTTGATGAACGTCTATTTTTAATTTTGTTTTTAATTTGTGCTTGTTTATAATTTGATGAACCATGCCTACCCCTCTGTTTATTGTGCTCTATCTAATGGTATACAAATGGGGCGTACTATTGACCAAGTGATTTTATTGGTCTCCCCTTCTGTACTGTGCTAATTGTAACAGATATTAGCATTTGTTGCACTCCTCTTGGTAATCTTTTTGTGTAGTACTCTTTTTGTTTTTCAGCCATCACTCTCCACCAACTGAATCTTGCTCCTGTTTATGTTTATGATTCAGTCTTCTATCTAGGCATTATATTTTAAAAATTCCTTGGGAAGAAGTGAAGTGGTATTGTTGTAGAAGAGTGTGAAAAGCTTCAATGATTGTTTAATGTTGTTCTAAATCATGAATTTTTCACCTTTTCTTTAAAGGTTTTTCTAAGAATGTGGAATCTTCCTGCCATCATTGTTTGATGGAGAATTCTCCTGCCCTGAGAATGAGAAAACTAGTGATGAGATGGATATAAGGTAGCTAGTATCCTGAGGAGTACATTACATTGCTATGGTTGTGGCTTTTGGACAGACATCCAAAGCTTAACCTTCACATGTGAGGAGGCATGTTGAAATTGTGGCAACAGCTGCAAATCAACTTCTTTTGGGCACTATATTTATCAATATGTATGTATGTGTTTGTGTTTGTGTTTGTGTATACGTATGTGTACGTGTGTATATATAGCATTGCTAGTCTAATTACTGTATTAAGGTTTAATGGTGGAATCTGAATTCACGTGGTCAAACAAGGGCTTAGATGGTATAGAATTACAAATGAGAGATTATCGTATAGCCCATCTTTTGGTTGGCATGAGAATGAAGCCGAATTCCTTGCCATTTTCTTTGTTGCAAATTCTGTAACTTCCTACGAAAGAATAATTATGAGGGCCTTAGTGGATGATTTAGACACTCTTTGTATTTGAATAGTTGAAATGTAAACCTCTATTTGAGCTTAGATAGTTGATCTTATGTTTATATAATCAACTCATCTGCTAGGATTTTGATGTGATAACATGATTAATGATTTTATTCTCTCTCTTGAACATTTTTAGCTAATGGTGTTTCTTGCATGATACTGTTGCTTAACAGCTTCTTCTGAAGCATAACAATATTCTCTTTTGCTTTTTAGACAGTGCAAAAGTCAGTTAAATTGCATAAGATGGCTCGTTATCTAGTTGAAAAGTGTGGCCTGTTCCAATGGTTGGCCTCTATTATATCAATCAGCAGCAAGATGCTCAATGGAAGTGAACAAATATTTTATTCACAGCATTTGGCTGTCGCCCTAAAGGTACTTTTTGTTGTAGTGCTAATAGAACTAAAAAGATTTCTGTGTTTTCTCGTTCTGTACTTATATATTCCTTCCTCATCTTCTTTATTGGATTTAGGTTGTTGCTGATGTTGTGTCATCGAGAAACATCAATGAGTGGTTGCAAAGTTATGCACTTGAGCAGCTAATGGGACTCGCGTCTCATCTCTTCAGGCTTTTATTTGATGGCTTAAAGTTGTCGAATGGAGATGTTGGATTGGCTGAAGTGCTTCTACAGATAATCATGTCAACACTAAAGATATCTCAAAAGAGGAAAATATACCAATCGCATTATACTGTATCAATTGCTGGCTTATTTAAAATTTATCGGGCTTGTGATGTACCCGATGCTGCAAGTTCTTACTATAGTGCAGAGTCTGGACTTAAAACCATACTTATGAGCACACCCCCAGTTGACATTTTATGCGAGGTCTCTCTCTCTCTTTTGTCTTCGTAGACATGCATGTGCAGGAAGTTAAAATAGTACAGCTCCAAAAAAAAATAGATGGATAAAAGCAGAATAATATTAGATTTTGTGATTATCTTCTACTGCTAATTATTCGAGAACAATGACTTTTCTCAAAAGAAGATTGAGAAGAGTGACGAAACACAAGGGAAGTCATGTGAAAATAATGCATGCATGTATTGGTCTTTCTTGGGAACTTTTACTTCTCTACTGCTGGCCTATAGGTAGGAATTTGTCTTTCAACTGTCGATACCTGATTAAGGAAATAAATTTTTTTAAATGTGCAGAATGAAGAAAAGCTTTCAAGTTTTCTCACGTGGTCTATTTCTACTGCCTTGGTGTCAGACTCCAGACTAGAATCTCGCTTTGATTCCCTTTTCTTACAGGAATCAGCAGCTGAGGAGTCTTTGAAATCAAAACTTTTACGTTGGCTTGTTGCTTCTGTAATTCTTGGAATGCTTTCTTCAAACTTTGGTAGTGTAAATGTCAAGATTTCAAAAGGATCAAACTCGAGACATTTGGACTTCTTATTGGAGAATTTGGAAGTAGGCAGAGAAAGCAGTGAGAGTAGGTCTCATGGTAAAGGAGTTCTAGCTTGTACAATCCTTTACATTCAACAGCTTCTTGGAATGGATCATCCTGTGCTTCCTTCAGCTGTATCTGCATTATGTCTTCTCCTCTTTTCTGATGCTTCCAAATACCCAGGTGTGCTACTCTTCTTTAAATCTTGTTCAAGAAAAGTTGTTCTCATCTTCACTGGACTAAAAAGTGTTTGTGAACAAGTAATTAGGTTTCTAGTCATGAGAGCATTCAGTTTGCTTCTTTTGGGGTGGGTGATTATGCTCCAACTAACTTTGACAAACTATATGTGTCAGATTTCAAGCCTTGTTATCGAAATCTCATGGTGTCACTGTCATCAAAAGTTGGTTATCCACCTGAAGCCAATCCTGGGTGGAGATGGTAAGGCTGGGCTGAATTATTGGAGTTTTGATTTGGTTATACGTAACTATGACATGGCAAGACCTATGAGAACGTAGTATTATCCTGTCTGATGTTCTGCTGCTCATTATGCAGGTCATTTTACCAGCCCTGGAAGGATCTGTCATCTAATTTCATTGATTCAGAGAAGTTGGACCAACGCCATGCGTGTGAAACCCTTTTGGTTATAATTGCAAATATTCTTGGAAGTAAACCATTAGATTCACAACTCTTGACACCCCAAGATATAGAGAAATCTGGTGTATTCGAATGGGAAAGAAGTATAATAGAGTCTGGATCATAAGGGGGATAAAATTTGATCCTTCTAGTCTGAACACAAATAGAGTTTTGTCTGCATTATTCTTGTATTACAGGTATAGAAATGTGAGAAATGATCGAATAATTCCCGAAATTGGGGCAATTTTGTATTATTCATTGTACATTATTTTAGTTTGACCTTGATGGTGTTATGGCACAGGGATGATTCTTATTGTCAAGCTTTTATGTCTCCAATCACATGAATTAAGTCTGTTAGAAAATTTACGCTTATCACTTATGAAGTGAGATATCAAATGTACAAAGTTGGATGCAAATCTGTGAGGGTGGGTTTAGCTTCAGTCACGTGTTATGCCTATTGATGATATAAATGAAAAAGCCTTGCACTTCGTAACCTCTAAAGCTCTCTGCAAGTCCATAATCATGATATATTAGGTACATTAGGCCATTATAAACTTTCAAGTTGTGGTGGTTCGTTAAGAACTATAAGGTGAAAAGGTTTGTCATAACTAAAATCCTACTGGTCCTTGTACGATACGCTAGAAAGAGCTGTGAATGATACAGTATCCTTTTAGGATTAACCCGATTCAATGATCTGTGGGGAGCTCCCTTGGGTTACGTATGATGCATTTCTCCCACGCACTAGCTTTGCAATAATTCCAACTTATTCCAACAATTATGCAATCATTTTCCATGTAAGTTATTGACTAGCAAAGTATTTTCTTCTTATGGTACTTTCGTCGCTATTTAGTCCTTTATATTAGACTCCTTTTTTTTAGTACAAAAGGGCAGACGAAATTAACTCATAGCTTTAGCAGACAACGATCCTTGGGTATCGCAACAAAGCAACTCCTGGACTCCAAAAGGCGGCTCCTAAAGGACATGAAGACCTGGACTTAGAACGCTGGACTTAGACTCCTCATTACTATAACGAGAAAATGACCTTTCTATCATTTCTCATAGACAATGCTCATTGATAACCCTTCTTTCCTAAATGGAATCTTCTATTGGGTTGCTCCTCTCTAGGCTAGACTCTCCTCTTGGACTACTTCTTTCTTTGTGCATAAGGACTTCAAACTATTAAAAGGATCCCTCCAATGTAAAACCTCCAAAGCTTAAGTTAATTATAAGCGTAAATGTATCAAATGACAATTTTAAACAAACATACCTTATATTATACTAGAGGTGATATGTTACATATGTATGGAGAACAAGGATGTCCATAATGTAACTTCGCACTCTGAAGTAAAGGATGGGATTATGGCCAATAATGGGTTGTGTATCAAGCCATGATTATATGCGTGACAGAGTATAGAAAGGCCCATATAAAATAAGTTGGGCCATGAAATATAAGACAACATTGTAATGGTAACAACCCTATCTTGTTTAATTATTGGTCTTCAAAATTGCCATCAATGAATAACTCGTATTATTAACCAAAACCATAATATACACATCTGCATCATAAAATAATTAGAATTTGGTCTTCTATTTTTATAGGAGAAGATAAAGGTGCAAGAGTAATTTTAAGGAATAATCTAATTGATCAAAGTCTACTTGTTTAAATCACTCTCTTTATCCTTTTATGCTCCAATTCAATCGTAAAACACACGCAAGCATAAATAATCTTTCCTTCTTTATAATATAAATAAAAACCTTTTGTTATGAAAATTTGAGTGTATATGGAAAAAAAGTGCGATATTTTATAACAATGGAAAACTAAAAAGAAAATACATAAAAACTTTAAGATGATTGATTTTGCAAAACTATTCTCCCAAGTTCTCAAAGAAAAGAAACTTATAGATTGAAATATAATTGAAGCTTTGATTATGGCTTTGTTAATGAAAGGAGTTTTAAGTTTATAAATATAATGAAGCCATTACAATGTGATGCAAAGAGTTAATGCATTAGTGATGAAGCAAAGTTTGTGAAAGACAAGAAGATATCAGGATAAACTGCATTGTAAACTTATAATTTGGCCTAATTTTTCAATATTAGTCAAAACTAACACGAGTAGCAATAAAATGCTAACTTTTAATTTCTTGTAAAACTAATCCGCTATTAATCCTACCTGCCATGTTTTAACAGGACTCTTTAGCATATTAGCATCTATATGTAAATAATATTACATGTTAATATTTTTAGAAATTAAAAATAAAAATTCACTATTTGTGCAAAATGACAACACCATTGATAGATAAAGAGAAGTTTTCTCTTTTTCTGCTTCTCTTCACATTTAGTCTCCTTTCCCACCCTCTGTCTTTAAAGGGATAAAGATAGAATGATATGGCTATTTTTTTTTGTAAATCAGAAGAATTTATACGGTATATAAAAGTTATGTACATGCTTAAGGCTACTTGAACAGTAGTCACTTTGCTACAAAAGGCTCAGAAAATTACTACATTTGGCAACCGTGCACAGCCTACACCAGTAAAGACTTGTTGAGCTAAAGTTCCTGTGCTACACTAGGCAACTACCTTTGGAAGCTACATAACTTCCTTACATCTCAAACAAATTGACAATGCCATAATCATCCCTCCAACCTACACCACCCGGCTCCTCAACCAGCCAAAACCATGCAAGCCAGTCAACTACATGATTACATAAAAGGAATTCCCTGCTATGGATTGCTTGCGTCCACTTCATTGCTTCCTGCGAATTTCCCTACCCTTCTTCGGTGATGAGAATTAAGAAGGAGTGACTGCTAGTGTCCCTCCATTTTAGTTGCCTGTCAAGAACTGAAGGGTGTTACTTCCTTGTTGTTTGGCTCACTGTTGATGCAGTTGATGGATCTGAGATGCTATTTACTTGTACACCTGAAAACAAATACTTAAGAAAAATTGTTAGTAATAAATGGTCCTACCATTACCTACTCTCGATGTTTGAACTGAGAAGCTCCATAACTTGGGAGATTACTCTGGTATTTAAACTCCCCACTTCCAAGGCTTCATCTTTGAAGGTCTGGGTATTCCTTTCTTTCTAGAGGTTGTAAACAGTAGCGAAAAGAAGGCAAGGTAAGATAATGAGGGTAGGGGTACGAATATTTTATGCCTGACTTAGCCAATTGGGAATGGCAAGGAGGTTGATATGAATAGGGGAGGCTTAATTGGAAATGATTTAGGCAATGTTCCTAGATTGATTTGGAGAAAGGGCAATCAAAGAATAGATGTTCTATAGTTTTATTATCGTTTTAGCGCAAAGAACAATGATTTGGGGTGTAAAGATAGAGTAGTCGATCCCTAGTTTGCAACTTCCTTAGAAATGCCAACCATAGTATAAAGGAACTTTTGGGGCTGTTCTTTTTATGCTAGACCAGGTTATACCAAGGGACTTTCGGGATGGGTGGTCTCAAGGAGGTATAAGCTGAGACATTTGTGTATTGTTTTGAGGGAGTGGCAATCCATTCCAAACAATTAGGATTAGAGGTGTTTGGCTGGTACAGTAGGGGCTCTAAACTATCAAGGATCTCAACATTTGCTTCTTGCCAACACCACTCATTATTTCTAATAACTTCTGAAACCTTTGCTGCCATATTTAAAACCGATCCATTGATTACTCTCAGGGTAGAAAGGTGCCATAGGATCCCCTTGGGTGCCAAGGGTCCTGCCATAGGAGGGTAGATGTACCATTTCCAATCCTAAATCTGAATTGGTTCCCTATTTAATCTCTCACAAATAGAATTTTCCTCCAACTCCATGAACTATTGTAATTAGGTTTGGCGCTCCAGGAATTATTCCTTCTCAGACTGATTGTATGAACCCACTTTACCTAAAGAGCTTCATTGTCATTGAACAAAAACCAGATCCTATTTCCTAACAGTGCAATATTCCAAGTAGGTAAGTATTTGATCCCTAAACCCCCCTTCCTTTTGGGTCTACAAATGTCTGACCATTTGACCTTGGCATTGGATTTTAAATCTACCTTTCCAGCCCAAAGAAAATTCCTAAGTTTTGCTCAATCTCCTTTAGAATGGAAGAAGGAAGGATAAAGAGATTAGACCAGTAAACTTGAAAGGTAGAAAGTATTGAAATGACCAATTGAAGCCTACCAGCATAGGATAGGTATTTATTAGACCCTTTGCTAATCCTAACATCTATCTTCTCTAGTAAGGGTAAGAAATCTCTTCGAGACAATCTTCCTGTTAAGAGAGGGACTCCCAAATACTTAATAGGGAGATTCCCTCTTTTGAGACCCGAAATCCTTTTAATCGGATAAGTCAAATGGTCCATGTCAGGGGATAAGAAGAAGTGGCTCTTAAAAGGGTTCATGCCCAGTCCCGAAAGCTCTGAAAAGGTGCCCATACACTCTAACAGAGATTTAGTTGAAGACAGGTCAGCATGACAGAACAACATTAGGTCATCAGCAAATAAAAGGTGAGTAATTTTAAGAGATTTGCACCTCCAGTGAAACTTGAAGGAAGGGTACCATCTAGACTTGCATTTAGACTATAAGAGAGGATTTCTGTACAAATAATGAAGAGAAAGGGTGATAGGGGATCTCCTTGTCTTAGTCCTAATTTCCTTCTAAAGAATTTAAAAGGTGAGTCATTGACCAAAATTGAATAAGAAGGGGATGATATGCACTCTCTAATCCAATCAATGAATTTGCTAGGAAAGCCCACAGCTATGAGGACATTTAGTAGGAACTCCCATTGGATGGAGTCATAGGCTTTCTGGAGGTCTACTTTGAAGGCACAACGCTTATGATTATTTAACAAATGGTAGTTCCTAAGAATTTCTTGAGCCAACAAGATGTTATCTCCAATTCGATGATTCTTGGTGAAAGCACTTTGGTTTGGGCTAATTATATGGGGGAGAGAATTTTATCAATCACTTTATAAACCATATTACAGCAAGAAATTGGACGGTAGTCTAACACTGTAGAAGGTTGAGCCTTTTTTGGAATGAGGGAAATAAAAGTGGAGTTGAGTTCTTTTAGGAGCTTCCCATGCCTAAAGAAATCTTGAATAGCAATCGTTACTCCCTCTCCAATGAAAGTTCAGGTTTTTTGAAAAAAAAACCCATTAAAGCCATCTGGACCTAGGGCCTTATTCGGATTAATTGAAAAGAAAGCCTCTCTTATCTCTTAAGCTGACACTTCAGCGACAAGGAAATTTGAGAGGTCTTCTGGTAATGGGAGAGGGAAGAGGTTTTCTACAAACTCTTTGGAAGAGGGAAGGACTTTACTAGTCCCTATAGATCCCTGAAAGTGTTCCTAAAACTGGTCTTGAATCTCTGGGAGGTCTACAATTCTATTCCCATTACCCCCAATTAAAGAATGCATAGTGCTTCTATTTTGATTAGCCAATAGGGACTTATGAAAAAATTTGGTGTTCCTATCCCCTTCTTTGAGCCATTTGACTATGGAAGATTGTTTAAAGAAAGATTCCTGATCATCTAAGGCTCTACTAAGTTCATTAATGGCTTCGGATTCCCTAGCCTAGAGGTGGGAGGAATTAGGCTCAATTCTCATTTGGTCCTGAATATAATTGAGGGTGGCATAACATCTCTCGACCCTGTCATTCACTTCACCTACCTGCTCAACATTAAGAATTTTCAGGGTTGTTTTAACCAACTTGAGCTTTGACACCACACAAAACATTGGAGTTCCCCAAACCTGAGAGGGCCAAGCATCGTCCATTGTCTAACGGAAATTTGGTTGATCTACTAAAAATTTGAAAACTTAAAGGGTATGGGTCTCTTTTGCTGGCTTGTGAAGGACCTAACCACTATTGGGGAGTGATCTGAAATGTTTGGATTGTGAATGACACTATGAGAACTGGGAAAACTAGAGCTCCATGCTGAATTAATGAGAGTTCTATCAAGCTTCCTAGCAATAAAAAGATCTCCACATTGTTTGTTATTCCAAGTAAAACTTGGACCACTTGAGTTGAGATCGAATAAAGCACAATCCTCTACACAATTCCTAAAGTCACTCATTCTATTCATAACCGAGGAACTCAGGGTTCTGCCTTATGAGAGAATATAATCGCATTGAAATCCCCCGCTCTAAGCCAAGGATAATTCCCAATAGACAGAGAGATACTAGACAAAGCAGACCAAAGGTTCTTCCTATGATTAAGATTATTAGAGCCATACGCACATGTCATAAAGAAGGAAGAGAAACAGTTTATGGGAGTCACCTCGAGGTGAATCAATTGGTCATTGGAGCTAAGCACTGAACATAAGAAATGATCTAGGTTCCAAAGTAACGCTATCCTAGCATTTGTAGCATGATCAATGTTACTGTAATACAGCTGACTAGGGAACATCAAGGAGCATATTTTATTCAAAAAAGTAGGGGCCCTTATTCTAATTTCTATCAAGTAGACCACAGAAACTGCTAGTCTCTTAAGACAATCCTTCACGGCTAATTGTTTCTTTAAGCTATTTAGCCCCTTAACATTCCAAAAAACAAAATTCATATCTCATACAAAATCGGAACAACATCCTACTTCTGTTTCCTCCTAGATTTCCTACTAGTTCTTACTGAGGAATCCCCCTCTGCCCCTCCATAAATGCCAGGATTACTATGAACCAATTCAGAATTAGGAAGTGAAATAGTACCTACTAGATTCTCAGCAGGAAGGTCCCCAAGCTCTGCACTCGATTACTCTTCATTCTGTTGCAACTTGCTTAGTATGATAGGACTGCATGAAGAAGTAGCTTCCTTGTCTCCATGTATTTCCTTATCAACCTCTTGGTCCTACTGTACTGGTCCTTGAATCTTATTTTGCTCAATTTAGAGCTCTGGGGTGTTGTCCACCTTTTGACCGTGAATTATTTACTCTGTAGATAACACTTGCTCCTTGCTTAACTGGTTGATAGCTGGAGGACTCACCTCCTATGGTTTCACCAGTTCTTGTTGGAGGCCTATCTCAAACATCCTCCCTGTGGGTGCCTATTCCTTCTTCTGGACTTAGTGCTTAGGTTTCCACTCATATTCGATCCTAATTTCCTTAAAGTCAATATTCCCTTCTTCATTGTAAGTTGCCAGTTGGAATGAGGAGGGCCAACTCCTCTAAATGTCTAACTCAACACACATTTTGGCATAAACTATCCTGGACATCCTAGCCATCTGGGACTCCATGAGGAGTAGATGTCCGACTACACTGGCTATACGTACAAGACTATTTTGTTTTAGGTTATATAGTAAATGTCTAACAATTTCAGAGCTTATTTATGCTTTGTTGTCTTTGTTCTTGTTCATCTATTTTCTTTTTTTCACTTTGAATTTATTGATAGTTTTTCCTAAGAAGGACCTTTTACTTAAATACTTATCACAATCTCTATCAGCCATACACATTTAGGGGGTTCCCTATTTGGTTGAAATACATTTAGGTCTCTCTTTATGAAATTTTCTTGTTTTAAAATACTTAAATTTAGAAAAAATAAAACTTTCAACTAATTAATTTATTTTTCTTTAAATCATTGCTATCATTTTATTACTGTAAATCGCAATCGAAAGGTTCATCAAAAAATTGTATTGATGATAAAAAATGAAAAACTGTTTATATCAAAGGTGGTCCAATTATTCTCTCTTAAGGATATTCTTTTAGTGTTGGAACTTAGAATTGTTATGCAATTTGTTTTCTTAAAAGTAAAAACAAGTAGTATATTACAAATAAGAAACTTCAACCAATTTATATTCCCTTTTATAGATTGAAAATGAATTTGCAGTAAAAAGTAAGGCTTTTGGAAATATTGGTCAAACATATATAAATTGGGCAGACAATATGGCTATTGGATAAATTACTATAGTTTTATATCTAATGTGCAGATGAGGTTTAATAAGCATAGGGATTCAGAAGAAAGAGAAGCTTTGGCTTCTCTCTAAACTTTCCTTTGTGATTTCTGAAGCTCAAGCCTCGCCATTATTGCTTCTTCTCTTTAACTTGGTTCCTGTTTCTCCTCTTCTCTATTTGTCCCTTATTACCTATTCCTTGGTGTTCATTTTTAAGGTATTTTTACTCTCTTATACTAAACCTTTTAGGGCTTTTTGGTCACTCCTATTTATCCTTTCTTATGGCTAGTGGATTCCTTCTAGGTCACCTTACTCTATTAGATAGCCTTTTTTTTTTCTCTCAAGCCTTTATTCCTTTAAAGACCTTGCTTCATCGATGTTCTCCCAACCACTCCATAGTTTCTCTCAAGTTTCTTGCCTTAGTTTTTATTTTTTTTAATTTTTATTAACAACTTTTCAAAATATTTTGTTACCTATTAAATGTTTTCAAAATTATTATTAGTTCTAATTTTTAGTCTCTTACTAACCAGGTTTTACCTTACCCTTCTAAATTCCCACTATTAGTTCCACAGTCCTCCATCTTTGGCATCCCTACCTTACCATCTCCTACCCACCCAACTCCTACTTTGGCTTCACAATCCTCCATCTTTGGCATCCCTACCTTACCATCTCCTACCCACCCAACTCCTACTTTGGCTCCCTCTTCTTCAACTAAGGAGATCACTACGCAAAACCAGGAGCTTGAATATGAGCTTAATCTAAAAGCAGTCCTCCTTCCTTTAGTCCCTATGGATTTGCTCCTATCCTTGCCCCTACTCAAACATTAGCCTCTAATAACCTAAGCCCTTCTCAGAGTGTGAGAATCATACTTAGCTAGAAGTAGGTGGTGAGTAAGTCACCACAAGAAAAGCTCTACTACTGCTTACCATCTAATTTGGTGGGCTCTTTGATTTCTACTCTTTTCCTTAAAGTCCTTAAGAAAGGATCCAAAAAATGGAATGCAACTCTTATAGGATTTTTCTTAGGAAAAAGACATGCTTTCCTACTCATTCACTCTTGGGTGAAGCACCTTTGAAAGGTTTAGGTTTTGAAGGAGATACTGATAGCAGAAGATAATTTGTTTTTGTTCAGCTTCTTCTCGAAGGCTTCAACTCAAAAAAAAGGGACCTTGACACTTTAATAGAAGACACCTATATCTTTAACTTTGGTAGCCTAATATGAAATTTGAGACAATAAATAGAAATAAGTGCCCTTAGGGATCATCATACACATCATCCCTTTAAAATACTTGTCCACTAATAGACTTAGTTATTTAATAAACTACATTGGTACCCCAACTAGCAGAGGTAATTACACCAACTTTTGGGGTTGAAGGAGAATGAACAAGATAGGGAATTAAGGTGCAGGAAGGAACGTGATGAACCACTGGGACCTAGTGAGGTTAGGAATGAGGGATTAAATCTAGAGGTGGAAAGCCACTCAGATAAACTGTCAAAAGGAGTAAAAGCAACCCCTCATTTAAATTCTCCAAATGTTTTAAGGCTTGCAGAATTAGAGGACTCTTTAAGATAGTTAGAATCAATGACTACTAGAACATCATTTCATAATAATCCAGAGTTTAATGTCTTAATCCCCTCTAAAGAAGAACATAAGAAACTAGATAATGAAGGCCCTACGTAAGATTATGCCTACAACCAAATTTTTAAAGAAATATGAAATCTATATAATCGTTGGCAAAGATAAACAGGTGATAGAGGAGTAAAATATCAATTCTATAACATCTAAAGAGTGTAAGTAGAAAAATAAAAGAAGCTCTAAGAGAATGAATAAGTTTAAAGGCTCTAAGAAACTCACCTGAACATAATGTCTATAATATCTTGAAACATAAAGGGGATAAATTACTCTAAAAAGCACCTTTTGGTTCATAATCAATTAAAGAAATAAATCCTATCCTTATAGGCATGCTGGAGACTAAATTAAAGGAGAAAAAATGTAAGAAACCACAATTCATTGCAAGCCTTTAAAGCATAATCACTAACCACTAATTCACCATAATTGAAGGATAATAATTGCTTTTGACCCTAACAAAGTCAAAGTATCCCTCTAGAATTCATTGGTCAGATCAATCATCTTATTGTAATTATAATTTCTAAGAAGAATGATTTTTAAATATCATTTGTTTATGAATCTAACCACTCATTTTAGAGAAATGAGTTTAGGTAGAAGCCCAAAGGAATCCATTCCTCTATTGACTCTCCTTGTATGATCTTAGGGGATTTTATTAATACTTTGTATAAATTTAAGGGTTATGAATAATATAAGCTTGAGGAACTTTAATGAAGATTTTATGGAATGTGTAAATCAAATAGAAGTCATAGGACTCAAGTTAGAGGCATATTTCTATACTTAGAGCAATAAATAAAGTGGAGATTTGTAAATGAGGGGAAAAACTAGATAGAGCCCTTCTTAATGAAACTTGATTACTGAAATTCTTAGACAGCAAAGCCATCTTCTCTAATCCTTTATTCTCTGACCGTTGTCTAATTCTAGTCCAATATTTTATTTATAACAATTCAATGAAAGCTCCATTTTTTCCTTCAATAAACTATCTCACAAAGCTAGTGGGATTTGAGGATGTAATAGCTAAGGGCTTTGCCTATAACTTATAGGGGAACAATGCTTTTAAATGAATGTAGAAGTTGTACATTATGAAAAAAGAACTTAAAAAGTTAAACTAGAGATATGGAAATAATACTCAACTCTCCTTATCCAAAGGTACTCATAATTTAAGACTAATAAAGCCTAATGATCTACTTATTCTAACGAAAGAGATAAGTGCACTTATAGAATTCTCAAAGCCATGGAGATCAGTAATTCATTACTTAGACAAAAATCAAGAGTGTAGCGGTTAAAGAGGGGGATAAAAAGAATATATATATATATATATATATATATATATATATATAAAAATCTCATCTAT
>JANZLC010000202.1:34519735-34539458 GCA_026413385.1 Erythroxylum gracilipes
TGGTTAGATATATTTTTATTTATGTTTCATATGGTTTAAAATTATATAATAATTAATATATTGTGCTTTGCATATTGCTTAATATACTTTAAATAATATTTATATGCATAAATAATTTTTATTACAAAATAAAATATATTTAAAATTAAAAAGTACTTTTTATTTTTATATTGTCAAATAGTCTATTATATGAAGCTCTTTCAAAAAAACTCTTTTTTAAATGACAATCAATTATTCAACTAACTTATTAGAAAAGCTTTTTTTAGGAAAGCGCTATTGATAAAAATTCTACTGATAAAAACTCTACTAATATAAACTCATCCAAACATGCACTTAATTCTATTTATCTATCAAATGGTCAAACACCTTAATAATGAAAGTAAATAAATAAATATAAAAATGTCACCACATCGTTTAGTTGAGGCTGGCTTATGATACATATACTTCAAACCTTTGGCTAGGGCTAGCTCTAACGGCTTCTTCTTCCTATTGAATAAAACTTCTCCATGTCACCAAACAAAAATGATGGGAAATATGAATGGGCAATACCCTGACTTGATCTTTGGTATCCTTCTAAATTAATGGCGGAGGCCAGTTAGATTTGATTATATGTGGTAGTGGCCAATAAAGATGATGAAAGTACTCTAAAAATATTAATACAAAGTCCTCACTCTTATCTTATTCATAAAGAACTTCCCCATTGAGCTTGAATAAGCATGCATGTTTTTCTTTTCATGTGACAAAACCCTATTCTCTGGTTTCAACTTCCCACTGACTTAAATAAGTCAAGAGTAATCTACTTGCAACTAGTAACACTTATCCAGTCCAAAAAAGGGTACCTTTTTCAATTTTCTACACATAATGTCCTATTCTTTTTGCAGTATTGCGGTTATGACAAAAAGAGTATATTAAGCTATTCATCTCTATATACTGTGGTTGGCCTTGTCCTTGGTTCTCATTGAGAACGAGAAATGAAGGAAATGGCCATGAAGTTAGTGTCTAGCTTCCTTCTCCTTTTTTCCTTCTTTCTCCTCTTTGCTTCCTTTGGTTAGTAACGTTTCCTCTCTTTCATGGAATAACTAAGTTGTTGTAATGAATCATCCTTTTGTAACAGTTGTCTCTTTTCAAATTCTTCTTATTTAAAGTATACAACATATAGCCTATACTTGTCCATGTCAAATGAGTATGTGCTTTTTTTATTCTAAAAATGGCAATATGTTGAAAACATGGTATGATTTATATGTATACACGTATGAATGTGGTTGCAAATATGATGCCAATGGTAGTAGAAGCAAAGATATGTGAGAAGAGAAGCAAGATATGGACAGGGTTTTGTGGGAGCTCATCAAATTGCAATAGACAATGCAAAGATAGGGAAGGTGTTAGAAGCAGTTATTGCCACTTTGACTTCCTTGGTTTTTCCTATTTTTGCTACTTCGACTACTAGCTGATGAAAAGCTAGCCTATCAACTTGCACGTACTTGTCGCAAAGTGCTGTTTATGAGTTCCTGCTCCTCAGTAGTTTTGTTTGGTTTGTAAGAATGAATAAGCTAGCTAGAGTTGGTGATCACTACTACTACCTCTAGCTTGTCATCATGATGATCATATTGATCCATCGATTGTTCTCGAGTTTTGATGTACCATGTTTTGCTATTTGTAAGCTTGAAATAAATGGTACGTAAGGTTTGTGCTTGTAACATGAGTTTGCAATGTCGTTTGATTAATAAATTTTTGCAGCCTTAAATTTTTGAGTTAATTGTCCTATTTTGTGAAGTGCTTATAAATTAATGAGGAGATTAATTATTAGGTTCGCTGGTAGATACTCTAGTTTAAGACAAAAAAAATACAATTCACAAAATCGATCTATCAGTGAGTATATAATAAGCTTTTGCAAGAAAATTAAAATGCCACAAATAAGAATCGTAAGTGTTTTTTTTTTTTTGTTCTACAAATATTTTATTCTCTATTTTCTGGCCCATTCTTATGGAGACGAGACCAACCACCAGAACTAGACTTCATATTGGGCCCAACTCTGTAATAAATTTACCAAAAGGTCCAAATAAAAAAATTATACGCAAAAACATCGAATGACGTCGTTTACCGGTGGTTGGTCTCTATATATTATATACATCAACCCTAGCTAGGGCAAGCTTGGAGCGCTTTTTCTTCAGGCTGCACAAGAAGTGTCTGGAACACAAATCGCACTAAATGGTAATGCGAAGTAGTTGGTTTCATGTGACTTTGATTTCTTGAGATTCAGATTTTTGTATTTTGAATAATCGATTTGTTTGTATTTGGGTTTTTCTAGGCACCGAAGAAGGATAAGGCACCGCCGCCGTCGTCGAAGCCGGCGAAGTCGGGTGGAGGAAAACAGAAGAAGAAGAAGTGGAGCAAGGGGAAGCAAAAGGAGAAAGTCAACAACATGGTGCTCTTTGACCAAGGCACATATGATAAGCTTCTCTCTGAGGCCCCCAAGTACAAGCTTATCACTCCCTCCATTCTCTCCGATCGTCTCAGGGTAATTGCCATTCACAATACTTCTACTCTCTATTTTTAGTATTCTTTTGTCTTTGGATGTTGCGTCGTGTTTGTTTTCTTTTATTGGATTTCATTTTAGATTGTCTGTTTTTAGGAAATTCGTTTGGTTGAGTTTATAAGTTCCATGAATAGGTATTACTGCTTATTGTTTCAGATTTCTTGTTGTCATTATTTTCTTTGTTGGACTTGACTGGATCTTCATTGGGTCTGTTTTCTTTATGTGATTATGTGCTTAGGAATGTCTTTTTGTTGAGTTTGCAAAGAGGTCTTAGCTTTCGCTGCGATGTAATTGTTGTGGTTATAGGTAGTTTTAGTGTGCCAATAAGGTGAGGTTGTGCTGTTGAATGTTTCTGAGTTTGTGTTTAAGTTACAATATATATCCTTGTGTAGCAGTGAAAGACTTTGTGTTTAAGTCACACTATATATCCTTGTGTAGCAGTGAAGTGTTTTAGTTTTTAAGTTTTCAATCAGTTGTTAATGGCCTTGGCTTTTAACATCTAGATATGGATACACTTTACACGTTACTGCCTTTCTATTAAAGATAAGATTTGTAAATGAACATGAATTTGGGGATTTCTATAACATGTTCTATGAATCATTTCTACTAACTAGCTCACTGTTATGTATTTTATTTTCTGTGTTGGAACTTCATATGTTCATGTTCTGTGATCAACTAGAAGACTGGTTTCATATTATCACCCTCAATAACTTTTGATTTGAAAATGAATTCGCAGATTAGTGGTTCTCTTGCGAGGAGGGCCATCAGGGAACTGATGGCAAGAGGGTTGATCAGGATGGTCTCAGCCCATGCAAGCCAGCAAATTTACACTAGGGCAACAAATACTTGAAAGAATATGTTTAGTCTTTGTTGGATTTTGTTGCTTTTACATTTTGTTTAAAGAGATTGTCTACTAGTGTTGCTAAACTTGATAAATTACGATTCCAAGGCTATGACTTGTCATTTGTGTTTAATGGATATTCTTCCCGAGTTTTTTTTTTCCACAATTTTTCATTATAAAGGAATGCATTATAGTTTTTTCTTTTGGCATGCATTGTGAATTTGTGGCAATCTTGTAGAGAGATTATGTTTGGCAGTACAATTGAGACCATGAGTTTATGATTATCTATTGAATGGCAAATGTACATTGTTAAAGATGCTGTGAAAGAGTCATTGGAAACAATTGCATTAATATTTCTCCTGAGCTCTTAGTGCTGATATGAAATGGGAGACACATGCCAGCTAGTGTAAGTTCACTAAAAATTTGGATTAGTTAATTCGATGAGGGAGGCATGCTTGTTTGATTGGCAACAATGATCCAAGGCGAGGTTGGCGCCAGTCTAAATTGAATCTGCTCTTAAATAATCTCTTGCAAACGAGACTTTATCTAAATTGACACTAACAAAGAGATGCAATTGGAACGATGTGAGGATTAATGTTTGTTTCTAGCTCATGGATAAGAATAGATGATCCTTTTACGATTACTCATTGATGGATTCATCTTCCGAAACAATATGTTGCCTTGAAGGTATATTATCAATTATTCTTTATTCCCTATAATCTGAAAGAAGAGACACCGAGATCTTTGTGTACTGGCTTGACTTTGAATTCAATGATTTCAACTCGAGTTGATTAATTTCTGAGTCAAATTTTGATCTCTTTTTTAAAAAAAGTTTTTAGTTAATTCAATCATTTTTAAATTTAAGTTAAAAAAATTAATCAAACTTGATGTAGACCTAATTGAACTACAAGTCGCCCAAGTCTAATTGAACTTCGAATCGGACCGGACTTACACATGAATTTTTATATTCGAGCTTAGTACCAAGCCGAATTAGTTATCCATTCATACAAGGTAATAAGTTAATTTTAATTTAAAGATTATGTTTATCAACTTAAGACTATTTTCTCGAATATGTGATATGTGATCCAACATGTTACATGGCCCCTAAGTGACCTCTGATTTTAGTTCTATGTTTATATAAGTCCGGTATTTACAGGAAGGAAAATTAGATTAACAACCCGACCTTAGCTCAGTTGGTAGAGCGCCTTAGGTCGAATCCAGCAGGCGGAAGACTTTATCAAATTTGGATTTAATGTGAATGTAACCCAACCAACGTCACAAATGACTCATTAAAAGCATCTTTTGAGATATTGTACTATGCTCTTTTTCATAGCACACTTTCTTTGTTGCTCCATCATTTCTCAATTCCTTCTGAATCAATACTTTGAATTAAATATTATATAAATAGTTTGTTAGTTAGCAAAATAGAATAAATGCAATCTGAAAAATGGAGGAATCCAACGTGTTTGGTTTTTGTGGGGAAAGATGAAAACCAAAAAGTCACATATTTACTTAACAACATATGGCACCAAGAGTTTTAATCACGAATATATGATGAATCTATACCTCTCGTGTCATCTATTCAGCGTCCACTCCCAAGACACTCAGAATATCCGGAAAGAAGTAGAGAATAAAAAAAACTAAAATTTGAGGTAGACGAAGGAAAATAAAAGGTAGTTTGATGTCCCATCAACTTAAAAAGATCATTTAACCAAATGGTTTAAGACCAAGTAGGTAGGTATTAGTCTCTTTCACCTCTTAATCCAGGTAGGTTAAAGTGCAAACTTTGCTACAGAAAGCCCTTCGAGTTATTAATTATGCACAACCCTTTTTTTAAAAAAAAGTCAAATATAAAAATTAATATTTTAATACATAAAACTTCCCGTTTTATGAAAATTTTGAAAGAGTTATAATATATGCAATCTTTTTTATATTTTATTAAAAAAATTATTTCTGTAACTTCAACCTGTCATAAATAAGTAATTTTTTTAATTATTCCAAGACTCATCCTCAACCTTCCTGTTTTAAAAGGAATTGCTAGCGAACATAAGCCATTTGCATCAATAACATTAGATTCAGCCAACTTGATGTTTTTCTGAAATGATTAATTTCTACGGAAATGTTAGTAGTTAACAATTTACCACTAAACCTAAACCTTAAGTAAATGAATAAAATTTCATTGGTGCATTAAGCATGTCGCAATGTTCAATTAAGTTGTGCATACTAACCAAAAAGAACTCCATAAATGGATTTGAATAAAAAAGAAATTTGTATTGAAAAGCAAGCACCATTATTATAGATTATAATTTTTAATTTACGCCCTTTTTCTCTTTTTGTTTGGTAACAATCTACTTAGTAAAGTAAATGGAGGCCAGAGATCTAGGCCCCATTTTGTGTTAAAAGCCCGTTCTGCTATTGCAATTGTCTCCGTCGTTGACAAGTGGATTGAACTTGAGTTCCAGTTTCATTTCTTTTTCATGATAGTGCTATATAATACTTTAAATGTTACTTTCGAACTTATTTATGTGTCTCATTTTCATTTCTTGTGTATGCATTGCTGCTAACTCTTGTTCTAATCTTTTTGTGGCATGTCCTTTCTTACTGTCCAAAGGCCACATATAGTATTGGAAAAATGATAAATCGCCCACTAATTCAAACATCATTAGAAACTAAAAGATTTAATCAAGTGGCATTACAATCCCTCATGGCAAGTCTAATCTATCACTCGAGGCTGGCATGAAATTTCTTAATCAACAAAACATTGTTAAAAGGGGACAGAAAACAAAAGAAATAAGGAGGTCAAATGAAAGATTATTAGGATAGAGGAACCAGACCCCTCTCATCTCAGCAGGCTCTCATTGGTACTTCTTGTTGTTTAGAAACAGGATTACTCAAGGAAGATTTTCCTATCACACCTTAACCTAAGTTTTAAGTGAATATACTTGAGGTATCATATTCCAAATAACTATATCTAACTAATCAGTATCTGATACTGATTCTTGAGTGGTTCAAATTCGGAATGTTTCATTGATTGAACTCTACATTCACTAGAAAAGTAAAATGCTTTTTTTTTTCCAAGTTTTGAAGCTTAAAGAAAATATCCCTGTTTTCAGAAATACTGTCAATATATCTACTTATTGTTATTGCACTCTTTAGCTTTACATGTATTGTATGAATCAATGGTCTTAAATCAAACAACTACATCTAAAACACAACCTCCTTTCGAGTTGATAGAGACTAGTAGACAGAAACAGGGTGCCATGAATGACAATGGAAGTAGCATCAGAAAAGCATAGTGAAGAAACAGAGAAAGGCTGATCTATTATTAGTTGGTGGTGGTGGGCCTACAGCTAACAGAAAGAAAAAAGACTAAATTTGAGTAAGTGAAAAGAATGAACAAGTGGTTACATGGGATTTTCTTAGTGAGTAAGAAATGGGAATATTTCCATTGATAGATATAATTTTGGATTTGCCATGGCATTAACGGTCTTGTATGGTGACTCTCTCAAGAACCCCACAAGATAACTTTTTAACTAAAGTAAGTTAGTAGTGTCTGTTCCTGGCGATAAAACTGTTACAATTATTCAAAAAATGAAAGCTTCAGGAAAGGCTGAGGCTGTAGAACAGTGAAAGCATTCACATGAAGAACAAGTGCTCTATTATTATATGGACAATGGATATTCTGAAAGAATGTAGGTACATTACATTTGGCGGAATATTTACTCAACAAAGGCTGAGGATAAGTCTCACTTGTCTAGGCAGTTTAGAGCAATATTTTGCTATTGGGACAAAGGCCATTCTGCTTTGCTGTATCATGTAAACCCTAGTTCTTGGTGAACTGGATTTTGAGAGTGGTGGGAAATGGGAATAATAAGGCAAGATAAAAAGAGGATTAATGCTTGGAAAAATCCCACTACTGCACATTGGGAATAAAGTAAAAGGAGGGGAATATAATACCTTTCCTTGAGAAAATAAAAATTAAAAAGAAAAGATGGCACACTAAGGGAAATGAGGATTTGCTTAAGATTTTCCACTATCTATATATAGCATACCTGTGGTCTGCGGACCTTTAAGGTTTGGGAACAACAACATCATTTTGTAGTTGATAAAACCTGATAAGAGCCACCGCTCTGCTCTGTTTCCTCTGTATCAGTTTTCTTGTCTGTCTGTTTCCATGCTTCCAAGCAGAAAATTAACTTTGATATTTCCAGCTTTCATGGTGGCTTTAGTCTTTTATCTATTTGGAGAAATGGCTGTTGCCAAGGCTTTCATTCCTTACCATTCCTCTTTTGAGTGAGAGCCCAAATTCTTACATCTTTTCTGCCTACTCCCCAGTTGATCAGAGTTCTCAATTTTCTAGAGTAAATGGATTCTTTCAACTTCTGTAACATAAGGGTTGAGAAGGCAAATGCAATCAAGAAGCACCGCCAACTTCAAAAGATAGCAAATTTGTTCAGGGTTGTAGAAATATGCCTTGTTCTGGCTTTAGTTTCATGGTTTTCAATCCCGCTCCCAGTCGCTGTCAAAAAGTCTGGAGGGTATTTCAAGGACTTAACAGTTTTCCTTGTGAGTCCTCAATTTGTGTTCGTGATAGGAAACGTTATAGTCATCACTCTTTTTGCAAAATCTGGTCGGTTTTCACGGCAAGATTCTAAAGGAAAGAGCTCAAGATTTGATCTTTATGAAGAATTCGTTGAGAAGAGTCAGGGCATGCATCGATGTGAGACTGCTCATACAGAAAAACATAGTTCTTGTGTCAAGCACCTAGTGACTGAGAGCACTAATTCTTCCATGGAAATCAAGAACTATCGAAGAAGTCAATCGGAGACATTTCAGCGACCAAAATCTAGCAAGTCTTGCAAGGAATTGAGAAGGGCAGTGACTGAGACTTTAAGAACTTCTGATTCTCGAGAGGGACTTGTAGAAAAGTCATATGCTGAAGATAACATGAGCAACGAGGAGTTTAGATGTGCTGTTGAAGCTTTCATTGCTAGGCAAAAGCGGCTTCGAATAGATGAAGAGAAATATGTAATTTAGAGTTGATCTTCTGTATCAAGTTCAACTCTTATAGTTTTCCAATTTTTCATTTCTGTAAGGCTACATGGGTGTCTGTACTTTGTATATCAGAAATGCAATGTAAATTACCAATTAGCTTTAGTGTGTTTTCCTTTTTAAAAAATTATCCAATTTTTCAGGTTACACTAGTTATGTTATGTAAGTACTAGATATTTTGGAAACTTTCAAAACTGCTTGAGTATAGACCAGAGACAAAAAGGCTAATTGGAGTTCTAAGGAATACACCTTTCTCAATGTTGGATATGAACTTTGCAGCTAAGGGAATTTTGGGAGATGGTATTTATGCTCTTGATGAGGTATGAATATGGCATGATTGCTGGAATTGTATTCTAAATTCTCATCCACAGAAACATATGCTTTGATTGTGAAATCTCTTCTCCAAGTCAGGTTTTGAATCTTGTAAGTTCAGAAGCAAAGTCTAAAGCCAAGCTGACAAAGACCTTTTTTTTTTTTTTTTTTGACTGGTGTGACCCTTTTGTACATTCATGGGTGACCCATATTAGAACAGCATCTTTTATCCTTTTAAAGCCATAGATAAAACTCTATATAGACAATGGAACTGGAAGGTGATTTATGTTCAGTTTGAAGTCCAAAATCAGCTGGTTATTCGCTATATTGCAATCATGAATACCTCTCAGATGAGATCCATTAACACAGGGTACGAACTGGTAATCTCATCTGCATTATTGCAGCCTTTTGTACCAACTAGGAAGTTCTGTCTTAGTTAAACCTCTTGTTTATTATATAACCCAACATTCTTAAAAGTACAGTTCACTTATGCAATGTTTTAATGCATGTATTGTCATGTAAGGCTCTCACCATATCAGTTTTTAACATATCTCGTTGACATAGATACTGTTTAACTCCTGGCTCATACCAATCTCTGGAGGTTGGCAATGTTCAACCACATTATTCATCAAAATTCGCAAAATTTCCACCTTCAAGTTAAGTTCAGGAATCAGATTTCAATTCATTGATGGACATTACACAAGAACAATCGGCTTCTTACTACCTTGGTTTTATGATAAAAACTAGACCTGCAAGGAAGGGTCTAGTTTAGCAAAGTTAATGGTCCAGCTCAGCGCATGGAATACAAGCCTTCGCACAACCGTTCCCACGGCCCTAAGGGTAATAAAGAAATCTGAAACATGAGAATATAAATCATCTATCAATCCCTTGAAAAGGCCGGTCGAGTTACCCAAAAATATATGTAAATTGAAATGGCTTTGTTAAAAATAGTCTGGTGCTATTTCTTGGCAATACACCAAACTCAAAAACACCGTGTAGTAAAAAGTATCCAAATTCCAATCCATATGCAAAGGTAGCGTATTAATATATTAAACATAGAAAAACGGAACCTGTAAATCAAGAAAACACAGGTATCCTAAATCGCCTTAGAACCACCAAGTCTTCGTGGAACTAAAGGATTCTCGCTACAATGTGCGAAACAGAACATGAAGTCCAACTAACATTATGTTTATTTGGCATTACATGTGACACTACATCAAGAAAAGCCTCCAATCGCTGTGCCTGAAACATCAGATAAAATGAAACGGATCAAAACATATCTTCAGTAGCCTCTCTCACACGGGCTAAAAAGAGATCATAGAGAATGTCACTTGCCTCAAATTACAACCAAATACTGTCTAGAGGAACCACAGCCTACGAGTTTGGCAAACTTCCAAGACAGGTCTACACTGCCATCTTCATTTCAATTTTGTTGTGAGGATCATAACCTATGAGTGTGAAATCAGCTGCTACAAAAGAATCTATGCTCTTTTTCTCTGGGTTTATAGTCAAAATCTGCATTTGAATCATGGGCGTCACTAGATGCATAAAAACAATCCGAATCCAGACTGGAGACCACAAAGGACTATATGAAGGAAGAACTCCACCTACTTGCCAAGAATTCAGTATAACAGAATGGAAAAAGGTTTCTCAATTTCTACTTACTGGAAAAGGCTTAGGTAATTTCTTAAGTTGATCTTCCAGAGGCCTGATATGAGTGCGATAAACATGGGCATCCCCAATCACGTGAATGAAATCACCTGGGATAAGATCTGCACAAGATAAAAGATGGTTAAATGACAATTCCGAACAAGCACACACGTTGTATTCAACTGATTACAAATCGTTTCCAATAAACATTCTTTGATTGGATGCAAGCTCAAAAGATTCTTCAACCTAAGAACCAATCATGCAAGCAAGAGGAGTCATCATTACATCTTAAAAACCATACCACAAACATGGGCAATCATGCATGTCAAGAGGGCATAAGATGCAATGTTGAACGGCACACCAAGCCCCATGTCAGCAGACCTTTGATACATTTGACACGATAACTCCCCATTGGCTACATAGAACTGCAACACAAAATGTACTGATTAGTTGAAAACAGATCAACCCACAATGAAATGAAACCTGTATTACCAACCTGAGCAAACATGTGGCATGGTGGAAGTGCCATTAATTTGAGATCAGAAGGATTCCAAGCAGAGAGTACGATCCTCCGATCATTTGGTTTATTCTTTATCTTGTCAATAACATCTAACAGCTGATCAAATCCTTGGCCAGTATAGTCAGCATGCATGTCAGTATACCTAGGCAATTAGAAACATAAGCAAATACGAGCCAACTAATAAAGATGAAGTTCAATTTGACTGTCACCAAGTCGCTGATTTATATAGAGAAAGAAGAAGAGTCAATTAGAAGAAGAGTCAATTAACCTAGCACCAAAATGTCTCCACTGGAACCCATATATTGGTCCCAAGTCACCTTCCTCCCTGTCCTTCAACCCGACACTGCATTGCAGAAATAAAAATTCAACAAAGAGTTCCAAAACGAAAAGAAAAGCTCACTATTCTTGTGAAAGCTGATGGCATCAAATGCTTACCTATCAAGGTAATCTCTGGATGCATTGCCATCCCATATATGAATCCCTTTTTCCTGAAGGACCTTTAGAGACAGAAAAAAAAGGGCATCCTCTCAATATGATTCTCATCAATATCAAATATAAAGCATTTTCAAACCTGTGAAGTGAGATGCTTAAAAAGCTCGAACTACTTAAACCAGAATGAACAATTTTGAGTTCAGATAAAAATGTTTTAAATAGGCAAATTAAACAATAGATCAGGGAAGGCATTATCCAATTATGCTCTTGGTCTTCCCAAACAAACTAAGGAGAGTAAAACAGATAGCATGCACTCCAGTTCTATAAGAACACAACATAAAGCTCAAAATTTCCAATGTGACACAATTTACCTTGGCATCTGTTGACCCACTGATGAACCAAAGGAGTTCTTCAACAACACCTCGCCAAAATACTTTCTACAGCCAATGACAGAAATATATGTCAATCTATCAGATAAATAGGCAGGATGTCATATGGTTGAATTAATCTTTCAATGAATCAAAAATATAAAAAAATATTAAGAATTAAAGAATATGCAATCCAGAAAACCTAGCAGCAGCACCGATTAACAAGTATAAGCTAGCATAAAAAGTTTAATAATAAGGGGAAAGCATGCCTTAGTTGTAAGAAGAGGAAATGTTCTCCGCAGATTAAACCGCATCTGTGGATCAGGCGGAAAAAAGAAAAGAAAAAGAACAAATGATACCATCAGCAACTAAAATGCTAACAGATAAATCAAAAGAAAGTTAGGGTTCAAATCAAATTATAAAAAGCAAATATTGATCAGAGATTCAGATTACCTGGCAACCAAATTTTGATAAAGTACCAGTTCCTGTTCTGTCATCTCTCGAAGTTCCATTGGCGATAATATCTTGGACCAAATGCAGGTACAAATACTCCTCGTGTCTCTCAAAAACCATCTTGGGGAGGAATGAGAACTTATTTACCTCAAATTTATTCTTATCCGAACTACCGTTTGAGCTCAAATCATTATTTTGGCCGTGCGATTCAACATCAGAAGCCCTCACTCGAACATAAGTAGTAAAGCAATACCGTGTTTCCTTTTCAACCACAGGAAAGGAAGAGTACCAAGGCTGAAACACGGAAGAATCTATAGGTGGGATAAAAGTATCGCAATCGATGCTTGTCTCAATTTCTGTAACGTGGACAGCATCACATCCAGGAGCATTAAGAGTTTCCCTGCAGTAAAAAGAAATTGAGTAAAATGAAAGAAACACAGAAATGAACCAACTCACGAAAAGGGGAGACGCACACCTCAATATTTGACCACCTCCAATAACAAAAACTTTCTCAATTGACAGACAATAAGGTGATGCAGCCAACAGCTGCAAAGCAGAAGTCATGCTTCCACATATAACAACATTTTCAGCAGTAGCAATATCAAAACTCCCAGAACGTGTCAGAACAACATTCAGGCGACCAGGAAGGGGCCGGTGCTCAAGTGGAATGCTTTCCCATGTTTTTCTACCCATTATCACCGCATTCTTTTTCCCAGAATCAGCAGTAGTCAAAGTAACATCTTTGAAGAACTTGAGATCAGAAGGTAATCTCCAGGGCAATTTCCCATCTTTTCCAATACCCATATCTTTTGTCGCAGCCACAACAACTTGGTAAGTCCTCTGTGGGTCAGGTTGAGTATTGGTATTGCCATTTGAAAAGCTTGCAATGAGATCAGCAGCCATTCTACCAATAAAACCCTGACGATATCCCAGACCTGATGATCCAAGATCAACTTTCTGGAAGTGCAATAGAACCTGAATTCGGTAACAGGAATACAGAGAAATCAATGAAAGCTATATGCACAGCTCCCAATCCAAAACTAAACACTCACTGAACCACTCAAACAACTGAAATCACAGTGTTTAACACAACATAGATTTTCTTTATGAATAATATAGCAAAAAGCTTAGCAATTAACATCAAATCCGCCATATATCCATCTAAGTACATATCTTTCTTTTCTTTATTTGGTTTCCTTATCGTCAAATTGAAGAGACCCACATTTGCATATCCTTTTCCCTTTCTTTTCCAACATCAAGATAATTTACGGGACATAAATTACGCTCTAATATATAAACCATTATAAATTTAGCATACATTTGCATGTGATTCAAGTACATTCTTTCAGTGTAAACTCGAAACGACAAGACATAACATGAACTCAAAGCTCCCTGATTAAAACGAAGACAAAGAGACAGATATTAGTAAAAAGAAAAAATAAAAGAGCTAGACCAAACAAAGCAGTTATCAGAAAAATCATCGCTAAAAATTTAACTTAAACCCAAACAAAAAACAGTCCCAAATATTTTTACAGGACAGAGTCAAAAATGCTGAACTTTTAACTCACCGATCTAAGACCGAAACGCAAAATTTTGAGGGAAAACAGAAGGCACTAAATTGATCTAGGGATTTGGAAACGGAGAAGTAGATATTCAATGTGCGAAGTAAATTAAAAATGAAAAGTAGAGCCAGAGGATGAAACAAAAATCAGTATTCGTCTTCGCGGTTTCAGCTTTTTTTCTCTTTCTCGTTCTCGTTCTCGTTCTTTACAAGTGAGGAGGGAGAGTGAGATAAAAAGAGAAGATGCGTAGAAAAATCCAAAAGCGCGGTTGACGCGGAATACCGCCAAGGTGGAGCGTGGCCGTGTGCGCGAGTGAAAGGGAATGTTCATACGTGCGGAGGTGGGATGCTGTTCATAAGTGGCCTTGTTTTTCTCACAAATTACGAGCTTCCCACTGCTCTCCTCCCCGTCTTTTGTTGCGTGCAAGCTATTGTCTCTCTTTTAAGTCTAAAAAGCATCCCTACCTACCCCCATTCTTTACTTACCAATTGGTGATTTGACTTTTGTGCCCTTGAGACGTGAAAACGTGAGAACAAAAGATCCTGAATATGAGAAATCTATTATTACATTATTTGATGTGTAGAGAGAGTGTTGAAATGATTACAAGAAAGAGTAGAATGGAATCTCTTGGACTGAATTAAAATTGAGAAAATGATAACAAAAGGATTGTGTATGTAAGTAATGTAAGAAGCACACTGAAAAGAAAGTGGGTTGGATTTGTTGTATGAATGAAAACTAAAAAGTAAAAGCCCATCCAATCTAAGGAGTCGTTTCGTAGGACCACTTGCACAGGACTTCTTACACTTATTCATCCATCCCTCATAAAAGAAACATAGTGATGGAGAGTCCAATTTCACATATAGAAAGAGGACTGAATACTGATTGATTGATATATCCCACTCCCAAGTCCCACCACTTGAGTTGAGTTGAGTTGAGTGGGACAACATATCCTTCCTATCAAGTATTGCTACGTGGTATGGATTCAGAAATCAGAATATGACTATAAAATCACATGCATTCATCTTTCACTTACAACAATCTCCAAACAACATAAGCTCCAACTCACCAAAGATATGGAATCATTCGTTACCCAGTTTGTCTAACGGCAAGATACACTGATGAAGGATATCTCTACTCTTCATTCTATCATTTATTCATTTGTTCCTCACCTACCTGACTGTAATAGAATCTCTAACTGTAACAACTTCAAGCTGCAACTTAAGCAACTCTTACCCTGATTGCTACTGAGTGAATGCGTGGCTTGTAGTTACAGACCCTCAAAAAGCCGCAGATGATCTTCAAATGCCTCGCCATGCCGGATTTTGGCCACTGATCCATCTTCTTGAACCTGACCAAAATAATTTAAATATTCACAACTAAACTTTTGGCCAAGAAACATTTGAAGCAATCGCTCTGTTTAGCTAGTTAATGAGATATTACAAATTTAAGATGCAGACTCTTCAACCACAGATTTTAAAAGAGAGAATTTAAGAAAACTGCATTCATGGTGGAACCATATATAATAGTATTTGGAAGAAATCTCTATTCAATCATATAAATGTGTGGTTTAAAGCTATAAAGTACCCAGTACTCAGGAGGGCGCATCTTGAGATTGTATGTTGATGCCATACTCATGCAATATGCGCCTGCATCATGAACAACCAAACCGGTTCCCTGCAAAGCAAAACCTTTTCAGAAAATGAAAGAAGGTAATCAAATAAACTTCCCAACAAGAAATCCTAACATTACCTTAGCTGGGGTTGGAAGCTCTCTGTCCTTGCCCAGGAAATCAGCAGATTCACAGACAGGACCGACCACGTCAAAAGTTGACACTTCAGCTTCAGGAGGTGTAGGAGAGACAAGTTCTATGTGCTGCCAAAAAACACAGACGTCTCTATCTTTACTAAAGGAAAAGAGAGAGCTAAAAATAGCAATACAATACAAACTCATGAAGAAAGCCACACACTGATATCTGACCAGAACTTTTGATACAAGATAAATCCAAAACATGCAGGCACTCATGGGATCAATCGAAAATAATTGTAATGAAGTACAAGTTGAAAGAAACCTGGACAAATACATTTGACTCATAAACCATAAACCATATACTACATTCTAGAAAATTTTGATATTAGTTATCATAAATGTAAGAGGAAAAAGTTCGGAATAAATATGACGCTAACAACAGCCTAGTTTTATCTGTAACTTTGGGATTACACTCTCCAAGCATTTTACTGGAAGTCTTTGGCAAGATGCCAGTTTTGAAATACAACGAACATTAATAGAATTAGAAGAACAAAAAATTGTAAAACACAAAAAACGAAGACACAAAACCCAATAATTGCAGGCACATTCTCCAGCAGTTAGATGTGCTTAGAGCACAAAGATAGTGATACTGCATTCATGCTTACTTGATAAGCATCATAAAGACTTGGACGGATAAGTTCAGACATGCTCCCATCAATCACAATAAAATTTTTTGTTCCATTGGTTTTAACCCCAGTGACTCTATTCACCAGGCAGCAGGTATTTGCAATAAGTGATCTTCCTGGTTCTATGATCAGATTGAGATTGCGTGAGAGCACCAGTTCCCGAACCTAAAACAATGAACATTGCCAGTGCTTGAGTTTCTATATATGGATAACCACATATCACTAGACATGTAAAGTAATTAACATGACATGTTTATGCTAACTACAGTAAAGAAGTCATTCTTACCCTTAGAAACCAAGACAATTAACATACAAGGAGTACTATCCCAGAATCACCATCCTAAAGTATTAAAACTTAGTATTGAACATGAGCCATGTCCAAAACAAAAACCAGTCATATTTCCATTTATTCTTTTTTACATGTGAGTGAGGACTACACCTAGCACATGCTGCAAAATTTGCCACAATGGGAGGTATGGAATGGCATGCACAAGGAAGATTCTCACAGTGTCAATAAGGTCCCTTGGTGAAGGAAGAATAGCACCAGTGTGATAATAATCTATACCCAAACCACCTCCAATATTTAGGTAATCAACCTCAAATCCTTGGTCTCGGATTTTGTCAATGTAGTTCACCATCAGAACTGCAGCATCCCGGAATATGTCAACCTACAGACATAAGAGAATAGAGAAGGTTGGATTTACTTAGTTCAACATCTGAACTACATCCACAAGGCACTGAAATGTAGACTTTTCAGTTACAGCGATCGAAGTCATAAGTAGCTGGCTTAGGTAAACTCCAAATACATATTATCGAAAGTAAAGACTGCAAGTATGTCTGCAGTTGAGATACCTTGGTGATTGTGGACCCAAGATGACAATGGGCCCCTACAAGCTTCAGCTCATCAGGGTGTGCCTTTACAGCATCCAAAAACCATTGCAATTTCTCATTTCTAATACCGAATTTTGAGCTTTTGTTTCCAGTGGCGACATAAGGATGGACCTACATGATACAAAATATAAATCAGTTAAATCAATAATAATATCATGAAGCTACCATCTTCTACAGTAAAAAATTAGGAAAGTAAATCAGCTACTTTTGTTGATTGCATATCCATTCACCAGGTAATGGGATCTCCCATCAATAAGTTACTTCATTGAAAAAAGATATTGTGCAGGCACATGTTGTAATACCATAGGAAAGAAATAATGTGAAATACAACAGTATAATCAAGTCCCCTAGATCTAGTTATAGGCCTAGTAAGACTGAAGTATGGCTGTAGTTCACCAGATTTATGACTTTTCCTTCCTTTATGACCTATTTTTATAGTATGATAACTTAGGCTTGTTAAAGAGAACCCAATGATCACCAAGAGTAAAAGTACTCAAGAACTTTTCTGAAATACACCTAACTTCTTATTGCTGTTCCAAACTGCCTTTAAGATATACAGTTTGAACTGCCAAAAAGTAACCCTCCTAAAAAGTAGCAGTTTCACATTGCAATAACTAATAGTAAATATATAAACTAAAGACAGCCATAAACTATTCCTCATTCCTTCTTCTGCTCTTGCTGCCTTTGTTGGTAAGCTTTCAAAGGTACTACTTTAGCAGCCAAGTCTGATTCTAGTTGTTTAATGACTATAACATACAATGAGAATGACGTAGAATATGTTTTACTTGAACTGATATCAGGAATTGTGCGCACACATCAGTAAACGGTCTTGGCTCATTAAAAGTATTTGAGCATAAAAAATTTTGATGAACAGAACAAACAAATCAAGTTCAACCAATTTTTGCGGAAACCTTAAATGGATGGCTCTGTAACTAAGAAGGCCAAGTTCATGTCCCTAAAATCTGAAGTTTCAAATGGTTCATTCCAAGCAGCACCTACTCAATTAACAAATACTTTCTCCGGGCAATGAATTACCTCAATCAAATAGGTAATGAATTAACTAAGTCAACCCAAAAACAATTATTCTGAGAATTTTGATAGGGCTTGACGTTGTGTTCCAAAAGTATCAGGCACATACCTGAGGGTCCACGTCAGGATTGATGCGAAGTAAGACATTAACCTTTTTGCCAGCTATTCTGGCAGCCGTTACAATATTTTCTAGATCAAATTCACTATCCACGTTAACAAAGACGCCTTCTTGGGCAGCTAAGACTAAGTCCTCCAAGATCTTTCCATTACCATTGAAAATACACCTGCTTATACAGAATCCAAATTACGTTATAAAATTTCATCATAGACATTCGGTATCAATCAACCCTCCAAAAACCCGGCCAATATAAAACCATATACTGCATATCAAAATCGCTTTCTGATACTGATGAAATATAATGTCCAATTCTTGAACGCCACCCAAAAGTCCCAGCCAAAAATAATAGTAGTCCATAACAATGTCAGACAATCCTAACCATTTTCAAGCTGGAAGTGATCAAATGAATGAACCAGCATTTAGCTTCCCAGTCTTCCAAGTTCCGACTGGAGATGAATAATTTACTCTAAGAGACGAGAGATTTCATATAAGCATACCTGGTGGGATCGAATCCAGCTTGAAGTGCAAGCTTCAGCTCATTCCCACTAACCAAAACAGCCCCACAACCCAATTTTCTTAAATGTTCCAAAATCTTCAAATTATTATTGGCCTTAATCGCATATCCAATAATTGACTTCAAACCCACCAAAGCATCCCTATAAGCCTCAAAATTCCTAGTAATCTGGGGCTTACTATACAAATAGAAGGGTCTTTTCTCCACATTCTCCATGATATCCTGGACCTTGAGATTCTCACAGTAGAGGAAGCCATCGGAAGACTTGGTAAAGCAATGCTCGAATGGCGCAATGTCTTGCGTTGATGTCTTGGTCTTGGAGGCGTCTTGTGACAACACTGCCTTTAAAGATAGGAACTTTGAGGTGGTTTTGATGACTCTTGGGGCAAGAATAAAGCTTTTGGGAAATGGGTTCTGACTCAGAGAGTTAGAGAGGGTTATGGATAGGGAAGGTGGGTGAGAGAAATGAGCACCAGCCGCCATTGTTGAGTCGTTGTATGTGCACAAAACTAAGAAGGGTTTAGTGTGGTAAAGAATAGACAAAGACGTTGGAAGACTAAGAGCAATGACTTCCAGTTCCAGCAGATATGTTCGCTAAATTTAAAGCTTACCATTGACCTTAACACTGTCTATGTGAGGAATGAAAGCGAAATTATTTAAATTTTTTTATGGTTAATTAATTAATAAAAGAAAGGAAAGTAAAGAGAGGGAAATTAAACCTTAAAATTTTTCTCTTAATCAAAAAAAAATTTCGTCTAAAAGTGGATGGAAATGGAGGGAATTAAAAAAATTAACACAATTTTATCAAAAATACTATTTTAAAATACCTCTTTATAAAAGATTATTTTTCTCTTACCCTATTGTCTTCCACTTTTTTTTCCTCCTGCAGTCTCTCGACATTTTTTTCTTCTCCCGCCTTTTTTCTTCTCCCACAATCACTAGGTATGTTCTCAATCTCGATCTTCAATTTACATATTTTTTTAGCTAGCTATTATTGCACTCATGATTGCTGA
>JANZLC010000202.1:34556133-34581807 GCA_026413385.1 Erythroxylum gracilipes
ACATACATACATATATATATATATTCTTTCACAATACTCCATAAGAAATTTCTAAATTCACCAACATACACAATTACGATAGTCTTACCAACCAATAGAATATCCAATATAAACAAAAATTCAAATTCGTGAAACTCCCAAAAATCATAACTCAATCCAATTATACCCAGAATTATTCATGAATGCATGTACAATTATTTTCATGTACAAATAAATTCACTATTTATGTATAAGTGTATGGTATATTATGCATGAACATGGAAGTGCATCTCTATCTCTCATTAATCACTCACAATTACCATTTTAACCTTTCCATAAGTAATGAGATGTTACATTACTAATACTAGATCTATAAATAATAATATAAACAAATTTTATAATGATCTATAATTATAACTAATAGAGTTTCCTATTAAATCATCAAAAGATAAATGTGCACAGTATTATAAAATAGAAAATCATCAATTAGAAACCCATAAATGAGATATTTCTAGTATCATGATAAATAAATATCATTTGATAGTACAACCAAGATCAATTATATATACGCGTTCATGTCTATAGTTACAAATCTTCAGTTAATAAATCTACTATCATCATATTAGTATTAATATCTTTAATAGACACTCTTTGTCTTTAAACTTCTTCCCTAATGGTATGATACTTTAATTTTATATGTTTGACACCTTTTGAATTTTTGTTGTTTGAGAAAAAAACTATTACAAAGTTATTACAATACATTTTTAGTAGCTTAGTAATGGTGTTAATAATCCTAAGTCCTGAAACAAATTTCTACAACTATAATACATAAATTGTAGTTTCAAAGTATGCCACAAACTTTAATTATATAGTGGATGAACTAACGATAGATTGTTTAGTACTCTTCTATGATATTACTTCATTTGCTAACAGAAGCATATAACCAAATATATAAGCATGTGGTTGTTCATTCCTTACAAATATCTCATACGTTTTTTACAACTTTTCACTGAACAATTTCAAGGTTACTTTGATATTTGTCTAGCATTTCATCTATAAAATTGATATCTTATTTTATACATATTGTAGGTACATTAAACTGCCTACAACCAAAGCATAAGAAATTGATTCCTTCTCTTTTCATTCTGTATTATTCTTTTGGGATTGTATGAGATTAAATTTATCCCCTTTCTAAATAGAAACAATTCACGTGTAACACTATTCTATATTAATTCTCTCTAAAATCCTTTCTATATAAGTTTTTTGAGATAGTCTCAATAATCTTGGTGATCTATCACCAAAAAATTTATCACATAAGATGCATCTCTTATATCTTTTATTTCAAATTTATTAGAGAAAAATCTTCTACTTTCTATAACATTCCTAAATCATTAGCAGCAAGTTAGATATCATCAACATATAGAACTAAGAAAATAAACTTACTCCCACTAGTCTTTCAACATATAAATCAAATCAACATTATTTTTCTAAAAACTAAGAGACGATATAGTATCATTGAACTTAAGATACTATTATTGAAAAACTTGTTTAAGATTATATATTAACTTCTTAAGTTCACAAACTATTTCACCTTTCATCGAGAAACTTTCAGGTTAGTCCATAAATACTTCCTCTTTAAGATCCCATTGAAAATGTTGCTTTCACATATATTTAATGTAACTCCAAATCAGATTGAGCTATCAATGTCATTATAATCCTTAATGAGACTTTCTTTGAGATGGGTGAAAATGTCTTGTAATAATTGACACCACCTTTCTTAGTATAACCTTAGGTAACAAGTCTGATGTTATATTGTTTAACATTTTCATTTGAGTAGTGTTTGGTTTTAAAAATCTATTTACACCTAACTCACTAAGAACCTTATGGTTTAATAAGATCCTAAATTTTGTTATCTTTTATAGATTTTAATTGATCTTTCATTCCATCAATCCATTTTTTAGACTTTACACATTTTATGGCTTGTAAAAATAATATTAGGTCTTTATTAATTCCAATATTAACATCTAATTCTTGTAAAGAAATCATATAATCATTTAAGATGGTTAACTTTCTTTCTTTTTGAGATCTTATCAAAAGTGTTATTTATTATGGCTCATGTATAATAAGTAGTTACAATTTAGTTTCATGAGGGTGTGATCCTTCATTCAAATGTTGTTTTGTATTATCTAAACTTTGTTAATTATTAGAATAATATTTTGAATGAATATGGATGAAGAAGCCTTTACAAATAAAAGAACTTTTATAGCATTTCCATTTTCCACTATTCTAAAACTATAATTTAGACAATAAAACATAACAACAACAACAGTAACAACAACATCGCAGTAGAAGTCTCATGATACGTAGAGTCTGGAAAGGTCCAGAAATATGCAATCTTATCCCTACTAGTAGAGAGGATATTTTCTATTGACCCACATAAAAATATAAATTAATAAAAGATATATATTAAAATAATAAAGTAATAATAATTAAAAATACAAATAAAATAGACATAAAGATAATAATAACAATAAAATAAATAAATAACTATTTACACATAAAAATATAAAAAATAATAAAATAAATACAGAAGAAAGTAAAGATTAAAAATAAAATACGTAAATAAATACACCATCAAGGAAAAAAGGCAAGTACATAAATGAAACAAACAAGTCATTGTAAGAAAATGTTTAGGCTAAGTAAGGAAATGCTTAGGCTAAATAACTAAGAGAAATATACTATATTATAAATGTTTAAACTAAAAACAAGATATAAGATTTGAAGAAAAATATTTCAAAGACTTATGAGATCCTAGTATATCAAAGTTTTCTATTAAGGGTCACATCCTCGATAAGTTCCAACAGAGCCATATCATTCTTAATTATCTCCTCTAGGTTTTCTTAGTCCTTCCTTTATTCCTCTTACAGTCCCAAAGTATAATCTTCTCGCATCTTCTCACTGGAGTGTCAAGATGCCTCCTCTTAACTTGTTTGAATCATCTAAGCCTTATCTTTTTTAGTTTTTTCATTAATATTAGTCACCTTTAATTTGTCTCATACTATTACATTCCTGACCTAATCTCATCTAATAAGATTTCACATCTAACAGAGCATCATTATCTCTGTCACCATTAACTTTTGAATTTGCACCTATTTGATGGGCTAAGATTCCACCCTATAGAGCATGGTCAGCCTAATAAAATTTACCTTTTAGCTTGAGTGGTATCTTCTTGTCACATAAAACTTCTGATTCACTTCTTCATTTAAGCCATCTAATTTGATATGATGAACAATGTCCTCATTAATCTCTCTATTGATTTAGATAATAGATCCTAGATATTTAAAACACTATTTCTATAGTATAATATCTGAATCAATCTTTACTTGCACTTCGGGAGCCACCCTATGGCTTAGAAAGTTACATTGTAAGTACTCAGTCCTACTCAATTTAAAACCCTTTGATTCTATCGTATCCCTCCAAAGTTCTAGCTTGATATTGAAATCATTTTTTGTTTCAACCATTAAAATAATATCATCAACAAACAACATATACTAAGGCACATCCCCTTTGATTTTCTTAATGAGCTTATCCATTAGTACTGAAAACAAAAAGGGGCTTAATAAGGAGCCTTAGTTTATCCCAATATTGATAGAAAAATACTATGTATCTCTTCTTATCAGCTTTACTCTATTTTTTACACCTTCATACATATCTCTAATAACATGTACATAGGTTATAGGAACTCCCTTAACTTCTATACACTTCCACATATTTTCCTTAAGTACCATGTCATAAGTCTTCTATAAGTCAATAAAAACCATAAGTAGGTTATGTTGTCTTTCCTTGTAATATTCTATTAATCTTCTAAGGAGATGTAAAGCTTATGTCTTCGACCTTCCTAGCATAAAACCAAACTAGTTTTCCAAGATAGGTGCGTCCTTTCTCACTTTCTTCTCAATCATCTTCTCCCATAACTTCTTGGTGTGACTAAATATTTTAATGCCTCTATGGTTATTACAGCTTTGGATATCCCCTTTGTTCTTATATAGAGAAATTAGCATACTAAATCTCCACTCTCAACATTTTGGCCAACTTAAGGATTATATTAAAAAAACTTGAATAGCCAAGTAAGACTCTTTTCACCTAAGCTTTTCTACACTCTATAGGTATCTCATCAGGCCTTATTGTCCTTCCAATCGTCATCTCCCTTAAAGCTCTTTTAATTTCTACCCTTGATATATGTTGACAATAAGTAAAGTTACGATACTTATTGAATATGCTAAGATCACCTAAAGAGATATTGTCCTCTATACCTTTATTAAAAAGGATATAGAAGTGTCTCTGCTATCTTTTCATAATATCATTTTTTGACCATGAGTACCTCCCTTCTTCATCTTTTATACAATGAACTTGATCCAAGACTCTCACTTTTTGTTTCCTTGCTCTAGCCAACTTAAAATATCCTTTTCTCCATCTTTAATTTCTAATCATTGGTAAAATTTCTTGTACGCTCTATTTTTAGCTTATGGGACTATCTTTTTCACCTCTTTCTTTGCCAGTTTAGAACTTTCTTTGTTCACTACCCTCTTTACCTCTGTGATGCTATCTAACAAAGCTTTATAAGAAACCTTCTTGATCTTAACCTTTTCTTTTACATCTTCATTCCACCACCAAGACTCCATTTGACCACTCCTAGGCCCTTCAGAAACACTCAAGATCTCTTTAGTTGCTTTCCTTAAAAGAGTTGTTACTCTCTCAGACATTTGGTTAGAATCTCCTTCCAATTTTCATTATTCTCCATATATTACTTTATCCCTAAATTGTTCCATCGTATCCCTTTTCAAGTTTCACCATTCGACTCAGGTATACATCCTAGGACTTCTTGTCTTCCTCTAACCCTTAATTATAAGATTTATAATAAATAATCTATGTTGAGTTGACAAGCAAGCATTTGGTATCATCTTGCAATCCTTACAATTAGGTCAATCGCTCTGCCTAACAAAGAAGTGGTCAATTTTAGTTTGCATGGTTCGACTCTTAAAAGTCACTAAGTGCTCCTTGTTTTCTTTAAAAAATGAATTGGCTATCACTAATTCAAACGCTATTACAAAATTCAACAAAGCAGTCTTACTACCATTCCTATCACCATACTTGAAACCCCTATGAATCCATGAATGTTTTTCTAAGGTTGCACTTATATGACCATTAAAGTCTCCTCCTAGAATAACTCTCTCGTTATGAGGGATCTACTAAATCACCTCATCTAGCTCTTCCCAAAATTGGTGATTGAGTTGTTTGACCAACCCTACTTGGGGTACATAAGCACACTCCACATTTAAAACAACACCTTTCACCATAATCTTTAAGGATATAATCCTATCATTAGTGCTCTTTACCCCCATAACAAGATGTATGAGTTCCTTGACAACTAAGATACCTACTATATTTTCTTGCTTTGAACACCCTGAATACCCAACTTCTAAACCTATTAATCTCTTTCACTTTAGTCTAAAAAACGAAGCCCAAATTTAACTCGAAGCCTAGTCAAACCAAGTCGAGCCTAAGCTTAATTATCAAGCCTACTAATAAGAGAGAATATAGATGATGGAGAGATAAAGCTTTATGATCATGTTTTATTACCTAATATAGATTCATCAAGTAGTTTTCAGGGCTCAACATTAGTAGACTCATTTCTTGATGATTTATTAAAGAACACTAGAATATGTATTCACACTCACACTATTAAGTGTCCAGCCCAATTTTTGAGACTTTTACTAATCGTAAACTCCTTTATGGTTCGTGGGAATGACGAACAGGTGAAGATAAGATTGATGAAGCTCTTTTGAGGAGATACACAACAGTGTAGAGTGCTACACGCCAGTGTCTTAACTTACACGGTCATATTGATCAACCATGTAAGTCTCTAAAAATGCGTGAATAAATGTGTTAAAATTTCTTTCTTATCATTGACATTTGGTTGATCTTTTGGAGAGTTGTCTTAGTATCTCCCAACAAATGGTATCAAAGCTATCGTAATGGAAGGTAGAAACAACTTTATGGTTAAGTTTACGTCATCAAATTACTCGATTTAGAGGACCTTCTGTTTTACAAGAATCATTTTGACCTATTGATCTGGACAAAAGTGTAAAGGATGATGTTCCTTCAAAACTTGAAGCGATGTCAGATAAAGAAAGGGAAAAGATGAAGCAAAAAACTCTAAGCACTATTAGACAATGGATTACTATCAACATATTCAGCTATGTGTCTCAAGAAATGAAATCCTTTTGAGCTATAGAAGAAGCTAGAAGGTCTGTATGAAAGGAAAGTTGCTCATAACAAGGTCTCTCTGATTAAAAGGCTTGTGAACTTGAAGTTGAAAGCTGGGAAATCAGTGTCAGAGCATCTAAGTGATTTCCAGGACTTCGGAGCATCTAAGTGATTTCCAGGACTTCGAAGCATCTAAGTGATTTCCAGGACATACTCAACAACCTTACTACAATGAAGATCATTCTTGAAGATGAGTTTCAAGCCTTGTTCCTGCTGATTTTGTTACCAAATAGGTAGGAGATACTAGTGGTGATGATTAGCACCTCAGTTCTTAAAGGTGTACTTTTTTGGATGTAATCAAAGAGAGTTTATTTAATGAATAAATTAGAAGAAAAAAGATTGGAGTTGACAATGCGCAAGCTTTTATGACTCAAAGCAGGGGAAGGAATAAGAGTAGAAGTCCCAAAGGTCGTGACAAGTCTAACAATCGTTCAAATTCCAAAGGTGACAAAGATATGAAGACATGCCACTATTGCGACAAGTCGGGAAACATTAAGAGGTTCTACTGTAAGTGGAAGAGGGATAAAAAAAAGTAAGATCATCATAATGATGGTGGCTATAAAATTACAACAGCAACAACTTCAAGCATAGATGATGAGTTGTCCCTAGTTTATGCAACTATTGAACTCTTCCATATTAGTAATTTTGGTTCCGTAAAGATGATTAACATAATAACGTGTTATCATTATGTTCCAAATATGGAGTACTTCTCAAACTACTAGAGCAGAGATTTTGGGAGTGTAAAGATGGGACACTAAAGTTTCGTCAAGATAATCGATATGGGTGATATTTGAGTTTAAACAAATGTTAAATGACTATTGACCTTGAGAGATGTACGACACATCCCTGATCTAAGGTGCAAACTATCCAAAGGTGCAATGACGATTGCTTGAGAAGAGTTATATTGCTTACTGTACAAGTCACACTTAAAGGTTTTTAGTGGTGGGGAACATTTATTGATGATGCTTCGAGAAAGACTTGGTGTACATGTTGAACTTTAAGAGTCAAGTATTTAAAATTGTCCAAAAGTTTTATATTATGGTAGAAAGGGAAGCTAAGAGGAAGTTGGAGTACTTGTGAACAAATAATATAAGGGAGTATATTTCCAAGGTTTTTGAAGAATATTGTACATCATATGACATTAGACATGAGAAAATTGAACCAAAGACTCCACAACATAATAAGGTAGCTAAAAGGATGAATATAACCATTGTGGAGAAGGTTCGTTACATTCTTAGAATGTCTATGTTATCAAAAACATTTTGTGGAGAAGCAGTTGAAATACAATCTACCTGATTAATTGAGCTCCCTTAATTTTGTTAGTTTTTGATATTTCTAAGAGAGCATGAACTACTAAAAATCTCACATATCATCATCTGAGAGCTTTTGGTAACAAGGTATTCAGACACGCACCCAAGGATCAGAGAAAGAATCTTGACTCAAAGTTGATACTTTGCATCTTTGTCAGATATGGTGGTGATCAGTTTGGATTTAGATTGTATGACCTAGAGAAGTAAAAGGTGACCAAGAGCAGGGATGTGGTGTTCTAAGAGAACAAGAGAGGTGTTAATCTTTTGAGAGTAGATAAGTCATCACACTGCAGCTCATCATATGACATTGTTAACTCTTCACCAATTCCTTCTACTACTGATCAGTCTACAAGTAAAGAGGATGAAGTGTGTGACCAAACATACATTGGTGGTGATAAGATATAATATGATAATGATGAGCTCCATGAACCACGTCCAAATAATGCTAAAAATGATTCCATTAAGGATAATGAGCAAGGGGAGCAACTGGATCTAACAACTAATGAAATATAGCTTTGAAGATTGACAAGGGAGAAAAGGAATTATATAAGGTATCCAAGTTTTGAATACCTGTTACTTACTACCGAGGGGGAACTTGAGAATGCGTAAGAGGTTGCATCTTATGAAAACAAAAATCTTTGACTCACAAATATGAAGGAAGAGATGGATTCTCTAAAGAAGAATAATATTTACAAGCTTGTAAAGCTTTCAAAAGGTAAAAAGGAATTGAAGAATAAGTAGGTGCTCAGGAAAGAGAGATGGTAACAATCTGGTAAAGCACAAGGTAAGGTTAATAGTGAAAGGATTCGGTCAAAAGAAGGGTATAGAATTTAAAGAAATCTTTTCACTTGTAGTTAAGATAACCTCAATTCCAACAGTTTTAGGTCTAACTATCTATTTAGTTCTTGAACTCGAACAACTAGATATTAAAATAGCCTTCTTCTATGGAGAATTAGAAGAGAAAATATCCATGGAGTAGCTAGAAGGTTTCAAAGCTAAAGAAAAAAAAATCTAGTTTGCAAGTAGAAGAAAATCCTATACGGCTCAAAACAATCTCTAAGATAGTGGTATCAAAGGTTCGATTACTTTATGACGGATTATGGTTACAAACAAACTTATGTTGATGGTTCCGTGTATTTCAAGAAGTTCTCAGTCAAGATGTTGGTAAAATCCAAAAATTGAAGGAGGACTTGTTCAAATCTTTTGATGTGAAAGATTTAGTACCTATAAAGCAAATTTTAGGCATGGAAATAACTCGAGATAGGAAGAACATGAGATTGTGGTTATCTCAGGAGAGATATATTGAACAAGTGCTAGAAATTTTCAATATAAAGCATGCCAAGCTAGTTAGCACGCCACTGACATCTCACTTCAAGTTATGTAAGTGTACTGTATATACCTCAACAAAAAAAGAGAAATACCATATGTCCTTTGTTCCATACTTATTTACAGTAGGGTCTTTGATATATGTAATTGTGTGTACAAGACCAGATATTGCTCAAGTTGTTAGGATGGTAAGTAGATTTCTTGTCAAATGTAGGGAAGGTTCACTGAAATATCTCGGGACAGGAAGAACATGAGATTGTGGTTGTCTTAAGAGAGATATATGGAACAAGTGCTAGAAAGTTTCAATATAAAGCATGCCAAGTTAGTTAGCACGCCACTGACATCTCACTTCAAGTTATGTAAGTGTACTGTATGTACCTCAACAAAAAAAGGAGAAATTTGGTATGTCCTTTGTTCCATACTTATTGATAGTAGGGTCTTTGCTATATGTAATTGTGTGTACAAGACTAGATATTGCTCAAGTTGTTAGGATGGTGAGCAGATTTCTTATCATATGTAGGGAAGGTTCACTGGGAAGTAGTAAAATAGATCATGAGATACTTGAGAGGCATGTCGAAGTGGACTTTATGCTTTGGTGATGGTGAGCCAACTCTAAAAGGTTTTACGGATACAGATATGGCTGGAGATTTTGATGAAAGAAAATCCACTTTAGGTTTTCTGTTCAATTTTGCAAGGGGAGCCATCTCATGACAATCTAAGATACAAAAGTGTGTGACTTTATCTAAGACTGAAGCAGAGTATGTAGCTACAGTGGAAACTTATAAGGATATGTTCTAGCTAAAAAAGTTCAAGAGTTGAAGATGAAGTAAGGAGACTGTGAAGTATTTTGTGATAGTAAAAGTGTTATTGATTTGAACAAAAATACTATGTTCATTTCCATACAAAGAACATAGATATTAGATAGTATTAGTTAAGATTCGTGATAGAACAACAACAATTAATACTGAAGAAGGTTCATACGAATTTGAATGGTGTTGATATGCTGACTAAAGTGGTTTTGGGAAATAAGCATGAGCTTTATATTCAGCTTGCCTAGATGTATCTCAAGTAGATGATGGAGAATAACGTGTCTTCCCTATATTTGGACTAGAGGGAGAGATTGCTGAGTGTCCAACTCTATTTTTTAGACTTTCAGTGATCGTAAATGCCTTTATGGTTTGTGAGAATAACAAACAAGTGAAGACAAGATTGATGAAGCTCTTCTAAGGAGATATACAGCCATATAGAGTGCTACACAACTTGACTTACATAACATTATGGATCAATCGTGTAAGTCTCCAAAAACAAGTGAAGGAACATGTGAAGATTTATTTCTTGTCGATGATATTTGATTGATCTTTTAGAAAGTTATGTTATTGTCTCCCAACACAAACTTGTAACACTCTTGGTCCAAATGCAACTCATACATATACACTTACATGTTACCATATGCAATTGAAGTTATTGCTATACACATACACAAACATGTTATCATATGCACATTCAAGTTAAAGAAGATAAATAGAATAAGGAGTGTTCCAATTTAAAAGCCAAAAGGCCATCAAGAAACAAAGAGGCCATGCAAACGTATAAAGAGAAAACAAGGTTAAACTATTTATTTAAAGAGCAAGTTAAGAAAATGAGTTTATTGAATCACGTTCTGGGTGTTTTAGGAACTATGATATATTTTTATCTCAAATTTTTATTTTATTTTTAGTTAAATTGGCATGTCATAATTAATAAAACATGTGTTACTAACGCAACAAAAATATGAGTTGACATGGCACCGTTAATGGAGAATTTAATGGTGAACCATTTTTGCAAAAAAAAATAAAACTTGGAATAAAACTTGGACTAAAATTGTAAAGTTGAATAAAGTTCAAAATTTTTTTGTAATTAACTTTTTTATTAACATGTGTTATCTATCAAATCTTAATGAAAGTAATATATATATATTTAGATGCTTCAATGTTATAACCTCATTAAAGTTATGCTTTGACTTATAAATGCATTTACTAAGAAAAATTTTGTACATTAATTGTATAAATATATTTATTTATAATTTTAAAAGATGCTAATAAATTTATATTAATTATTTATCTTATAAATACATTATTCAAAATAATTAAAAATTGTCTCAATTTTAAACAAATACACTTCTTAATTATTTTTTCTACTTTATATATTCTTTAATGCTTAAATGTATACAAACTTTAAAATGGATACAATATCTTAAGAATTAAGAATTTTTTGATGTATTTAAATTTACTCTTTATTCATCTATGTACGATTTTACATAGTCTTTATTTTTACATATTTAAGTATTAAATGTATAATTTTAATATTATAGAATAATATTTAATATGCATAAATTTACTAATACTTAATTATTTTAAATATTTGTAAATAAATTTTAATTTTAAGTAGACATTTACTATTTTAAAGAAAATATTCATATATATCTAAAATTAGAATTAATTTTACTATAATATCATTTATTAAATTATGGTGAATGTAGCTTTATATATATTTTGGAAGAAAAGTTTAAACGTAGTTCATATTCTCATAATGTTTACAAATTCTATTCAATATACATTGATAGTATTATTAAATATAACTAGCTATATACAAAGAGTTTAAAATAAAATTTAATTTTGGTATTAAATATAACTAGTCTTAATATATTCTATTTAGAGTTTTAATGAAATGTGTGAGTTTTATTCAGAGTTGAATTATAATTAAGTAATTTAGTTATTCTAGAGGACGTTTTTTGCAATATATTATTAAAATAAAACAAATAACTTGAAACATCTGTAGATTATGATATAGGTAATTAATATAGTATATGGTTACAGAGCAATATTCCTTAAAACAAGCTGACCAGGTCATAGTGATGCAATTTATGCTCTTGGATTAATAAGATATTGAAATGCCAATGTCCATATCTTTGTAATGATGCTCAAGTAAGATCAGAATTAAGGAATATCCATTTCAAGTAATGTCATGCCTCTATTATTCATCACATTTTTTGAAATGATTACAACTTTTAGGCTATGTTTAGCTAGACGTAAAGTTTTTAATGTAATAGAATAAAATTGAATAAAATATAAATAGATGTAATATTAAAAAATTGTTATTTGGGAGAGATTGAAGGATTCATAATGTAATATTGTAAAATGTTATTTGAATGAAAGGTTTATAATGTAATATAGTGTAAAGTTATTTATTATTTTACATTCCATCATAAACCTCCTAAATTGAAGGTTTTTTATTTTTAATGTTTAGGATGGAATGAAATGTAATATTAAACCATCATTTTCCATTTCATTTCATTATAAAATCTCCTCATAATAATATTACATTTCATTTCATTCAATTAATAAACCTTCAATCAAACATAGCCTTTAAGATCTTGATTCTTTCTTTTTTAATTGTTTCCATTTTTGTCAGAGTTGCTGAAACTCATATGATCAAACCAAACGAACATCGGTTTTTTCTAGATGAATAAACTGAAAGAAGATATCATTAAATTCTTTAATTTAATAAAGGAAACAAAACCAAAAGTTGATGGAGTACCACTAACAAACGCTTGACTTCTGCACTACACCCCAACTCCAAAGCCAGCTCAATCCATGTAAAGAATCCAATATGAAATCTTTCACCTACCAAATCGTTCAGACCATACACTCCATTATTGTTTCAATTATGATGTTCTAAGTATCCAATTTTTCATGTTCCCAGTGCATGATAAAGTAATGGAACTATAAAACATCTTAACTGCTAATATCTAGGGAGTTGGGAATTCTACAGTTATAAGGAAGAGGAGGAGAGTCTTTGATATACTAACAAACAATACCTTATATTTCAAGAAGCATGGATATGAATACGGATATGGACACGCGACACGGACACAGGGACACATCAACTTTTAAAATTTGGTAGACACGGACACGGACACGACATATATATATATATATATATTATAAAATTTAAAATTAAGAAAAATTCAGAATTTATAATATAATATATATTGAGTGATATGTTTCAAAACTTTCAATATCTTAATAATTTATACATATTTTGTATTTTTACAATATTGTAATATTGTATTTCTGTCGGGACAAAAAACTAAAAGGTGACAAAGATAGATTCAAAGGTCGCATCTCGAACTGAAAGTCGTTGCAAATTTTGCCGGCAAAAGAAAGAGACGTTGTAATAGTTAGTTAAAGCTTTGGCTTCTGATAAATGTTTTGCGCGTTTGTTTCATAAGAAAAGAGTGATCACAAGCAAGAATAGCTCATGTCCTAGTGCTATTTTAGACTTGTCAACATATATTCATGGAACAATCGGTTTGAGTCAACTACCAATCTTCTCTTTTCCAATCATTAATTAGGAGTGGATTCTTGTAATTAGCTCTCGGTATAGGAGTCGTTAAATAAAGCATCTCTTTTGTTTCTTTCTTGTACCTTCTTGCCATAAGGTAGTCCAATGTGTCCTTCTCTCTCCAGTCTGTTTTGATCTTTTCAATCTTCATTGAACATATGCTTGTGCTTCCTTTTTTTTTCCCCCCCCCCGGTTACGATCTCCATAACTATTCTTTTTGGTGAATTGTCCCTTCGCTCTGAAAAGACCTGGAATTTCTATCTTGGTTTGTTGTTTCCTTTCTGGACTGATTCTGTTCCATTGTTAATTCTAGGAGTGGTTATATTTGTGCTTTTCATGGTGTTATTGAACATTTTTCGGTCTTCCCTTAAAAACATTATGTACTCATTTGGTTACTAGTTACGTCTAATTTTCCGTATATTTGTGAATTTTCTATGGAATTCTTCTTGCTTGAATATGTTTAGTACCCTTTTCATATTTCGTGTTTCTGCTACATGTTTTTGATGATCAACGTTTCGGAGCTTATGTATCTGGGATTCTAATCGTTAGTTGCTTGCATGCTTGAAAGTTTGTTTATGTTCCATGGGGAATGTTGGGACAAAGTATGCAAATAGATAAAGCTCCTGTTCTTTCTCAGTTCCTTGTTTAAGACCTTAACGTGATTTATCCAAACTTTCCAGAATCAACCATGGAAGTTGTTCCAGGACGTCTTCCTAAAGCTGGTAAGTTTCTAACTATTTACTCTCTGTGGTACATGTGATTTCTGTATCAGAACATTGCCTTAACAAATATGTATAGGAACTCTCATTTCTTGCAATCACGTCCATTGAAATTTTTTTTTAGAAACTGTTGGTTTTGAAGCAGTGTCACTATATTTGGTTCTATTGTTGGAGAAGAACACATCTCGTAATTTGTGGACACTTTACTAAAACTGAAATGTGGGATAGAAATTTCCAATATGAATATGAGCAGCTTCTTCTATATCGTAGATTGGCTTTCAGCTAGGCAAAAAATTAAAAAAAAAAAAACATGTAGCGTCAGTATGTCGTAGAACTAATATTGTAATTCTTGGATTTGACCAACATTCTTGATTAAGCAGGTCCTGAATGTGAAATCATTGAGGATGACAGGAAAACAAGACTTGGATCTCTGAAGAAGAAGGCAATTAATGCTTCAAACAAGTTGAGGCATTCTTTCACAAAGAAAAGCCGCAGAAACAGTAGAGTTGTTGCGATTGAAGACAACATCAGTGCTGAAGAATTGCAGGCAGTCGATTCATTCCGCCAGTCACTTATTCTTGAGGAACTCCTACCAGCTAAGCATGACGATAATCATATGATGCTCAGGTTATGAACTTCCCTTTATTCAGAAGAGTCTTCAAACAATAGATTCTGCTCTCTTTTGGTTCACCAATGATAGAAAACTACGAGAAAAACAAATTCTTACTATTGCACTAGTTTTTTCTGGTCACATAAGTGTTTGTTCCAAGAAAGATTTAAGACACAGAAATCTCAGAGGAGATCACCAGTATTGAGTTGACCCAGAACACTCTTGCATTATAACCATATTACCTTATAAAATCTAATGTTAGATAACACGTGAAACTACCTGGCTGACATGAGATGACATATTTCTTGTTGGTCCAGATTCTTGAAGGCCAGGAAGTTCGATGTCGAGAAGGCAAAGCAAATGTGGTCTGACATGCTCCAGTGGAGGAAGGAATTTGGTGCTGACACGATCGAGGTAAGTTGGAAGAAAAATGGGTTTCCTTGAACTTGGAAGTGTTGGGAAGTAAATCACCACATCTTCTCACAGAAATGCCGTCTTGACTTCTGCATTTAGGAGTTCGAGTTTGCAGAGAAAGACGAAGTGCTGAAATATTATCCACAAGGATACCATGGTGTTGATAAGGAAGGAAGGCCTGTGTACATTGAAAGACTAGGTGAAGTTGACGCTAACAAACTGGTCCAGGTCACAACATTGGATCGTTATGTGCAGTATCATGTGCAGGAGTTTGAAAAGACCTTTGCTCAAAAGTTTCCAGCTTGCTCAATTGTAGCAAAGAGGCACATTGATCAGAGCACCACTATCATGGATGTCTCAGGAGTGGTATGCATGATTGTTATATCAAAATGTGGACGGAAAGTAGATCTAGTTGATATTTTCTCTTAGTCCCTGAACGTGATATCTTCTTGTTAACTGTTCTTAAAATTTATTTTCTTCAGGGTCTTAAACACCTCTCAAAGACTGCCAGGGAACTCCTCATGCGCATTCAGAAGGTTGATGGTGACAATTACCCTGAGGTAGCTATTGAACTTGGATTTGCTTTTTCCACTCATGATTTTTATCAATATCTAATTTTAATTCATGCTGCTAATTAAACTTCCAACATTTGTGTAGACCCTAAACCGCATGTTCATCATTAATGCTGGTTCTGGATTCAGGCTCTTGTGGAACACTGTCAAGTCGTTCCTTGACCCCAAGACTGCTGCAAAAATCCATGTAATTATTCGTTGTATATTTGTCTTCCTATACAAATCAGAAAGAAAGGGAAAATAAAAAAATTCTCCGTCTGAATGATTTGATCTGTCTTGTGCTAGGTTCTTGGTAACAAATATCAGAGCAAGTTGCTTGAAATCATTGACGACAGGTACCAATTGCTATTGTATAACCTGAATTGTATAGATGTCCTGTTCCAAGTAGTTTTTGAGTATCTCCTGTTTGAATTTCGGTTGAAACTCGTGTCATAATGTTCTTGTCTGGACGATAACAGTGAGCTTCCAAGTTTCTTGGGCGGTACTTGTACTTGCGCTGATAAAGGTGGATGCATGCGCTCCGATAAGGGTCCATGGAACAATCCAGAAATAATGAAGGTGAAGTTGTTCTACGTGTGATTTGTTTTCAAGTCGTAAATTTGTTTTGGTCATGGAGCCCTGCACCTGTTGAATCTTTCATGATTTCCTCTTTCATGATCCAGATGGTTCAAAATGGTGAAGCAAAGTGCCACAGAATTTTGTCAGGAATTGATGAGAGGTTGATCTCTGAAGATGATAGCGCACACGCAAAGGTATTTAATGATTCCTCAATTATCCAGCTTTCAGGGATTTACAGTCTAACAATTTGTTTTTGATGGCTGCCAAATATGAAGAAAGGCGATTCTCCCAAGGCAGAAGCAGCTGTAGAGGAATCAAAAGCGTCTCCTGCTTTTGGAGTACGTTTTGTTTCTTGTATTTGATTATTAGTTACGATTCAATGGATCAAAAACTTGAGTTGCTGAAGTACTATCGCAGACTGACTTCAACAAAAAGAGCGCCAGCTCAGAGATTCCTTGGCCTGCCCCATTGCAGAATGGCAAATATGCCTTGTCTGAAGGTGCTTAATTTGCTTGTAATCGTTTACTCATGTGGCTGAAGTTCTTAGCCTTACCCATTCCCAAAATGGTGCAGAAACTTTGAGGATGAATGATACTTCTAAGGCTCTTCTGACCGCTGATGGACTAAGAAGCCCACTGGTCAACGGCGTCGTGGCCTTGATAATGGGAGTTGTCACAATGGTCCGCTTAGCGCGGAATGTACCTAGAAGAGTAACTGAAGCTACTATCTATAGTAGTCAGGCTTGTTATGATGAAGAGCGGACACAAACAGCACCCACTATCTCTACTTCTGATTACAAGAAGATGATGGTGCGCATGTCTGAGATGGAAGAAAAGCTCAATCATCTTTGCTCTAGGCCTGCAATGCCACCCGAAAAAGAGGAAATGCTCAATGCTGCTGTGAGACGTGCAGAAACACTGGAACAGGAGCTTGCAGCCACCAAGAAGGTACGCAATCCATTTCCTTACTCCTGCTCCAACAAATTCTAGATTATATGAATTCTGAGAACCTTTTATTTTCTTGTCTTGCTACGCAGGCCCTTGAAGTTGCTCTTTCCAAACAGAATGAGCTTCTTGGTTACGTTGAAAAGAAGAAGAGGAAGAAGAAGGTACGTCCCCTATCATTTTCAGTCCTACATATACCCTTTTGTTAGCTTACTTGGAACATTTTTCAACGTCAGCCTATATTGCAGTTCTTCGGATTCTAAACGAGGAAGTCCTTGGCCTGGGAAGTGACAAGTACTACTTCTTCTGCAGCCGTTTGCGGGACCATTGTTGATGACACAGATCATTTTGGTTCCAGAAAAACTCTCTTTTGCTTTGTGTATTCCAACTTAAACTAACCACGCTATTATCATTTATATTTGTAAGCTACTGATTGAATATTTTGATTCTACTGGCGACCCAGGGCACGATGCTAAAACTTGGGGACAAGTTTAAGCAAACTGATCATCTAGGTTACCAACTTCAAACAAGCATGAAAATTACGAGTTTAGAGAAATATAAATACTGTGTTTGTAAAATAAGTAATTTAGATTAACAAACACTGCTCGTATAGGTGAGGGAAGACAGAGGAATCTAATTAATTACATTATATTTATTGTAAGGATTTCTTCTAAAGTGTCCAACCTATTTAAATATTTTCAATTTAGAGTCCAAGCTTTCAAAATGTTTAATAACTTTTTATAATATTAAAAACTCAGTTCAAAACATTAGTTCTATTAGTAGTTTATTAATTTTGTTAACTAAATACTTTTTGTTCATGCACGAAGGCATCCATGTAAAACATTAATTGTAACGTGAACTATAACACCCAACCTAATGCGCGAAAGGTTCAAAGACAAAATCAAATGATCTTCCCATGGTAGCAAACCAGACACTAGAAATGTGTTATAATGCCAAACATCACTGAGATTGAAAAGTTGAAAGCCTAAATAATCACACATCGTTAAGCCAAAATAACATCTTTACTTGCCAGGAAGACTACCGGTGATTGCATGTTAAGACCCTTGTATAAGTGATGATGAGCGCCAGCCAAGAAGTCATCTTTGGTCTCTCTCACAGCAATGACAAGAAATATTACCAGCAAAACCTCTTCTTCTCCTGTAGAGAGAACGACATTATCAGAAGTATGTTTCAATGATTCAATAAGTACGATTATCACGATATACAAATGAGCCTATGAGAAATCCCAACTGCATACCCGTAACTTCTCTTGTTCTTGCCTGTCAATATACGCAAGCAGGTCGTCTTGCCTCATCCAAGCTTCGTATAGAGCCTGATCAGCACGAAGAAAAAATGATAGATTGTTAAGTCTATAATATTGAAGTTGACAGCGTAACAAATTCTTGTTTTAGTGTCCCAACAAAAAAGTACACAAGACACCCTGGTATAAGGAATGAAACACCAACGCAAGATGAGAAGCTTGGTGCATGATGATCAAAAGACAGGCTTCAAGTAGTTGAGAAAGCAATTTATTTGTGGGAGTAGATAACGTTTGTCTCAAAAACATATCTTTTCCCTTACAGATACAGTGGAAGATGAAGATGGAGCATGAGAAGAATATAATGCATTGAAATATTGTCGTTGTTCAAGATCCAGCATGTTACACCAAAATATCATTAGTATAACAACATTTGGGAAACATAAACAGAACCTGTCTAATACTCATCCCTGAATGATGTCAACTGCTCAAAACCAAAATATATTGCAGCAAAAGGAACAAAGAATAATGTTATCACAAAGCTTCAAATAAAGTGACCCATGCTCAGACGATGTCCTGCTGTTTCTGATAATACAGACAACATTATTTACAAAATAAACAATACCTTTTTAGTAGCAATGAGCTCTGCTTCTAAGGCATCTACACGGCAAACAGCAGCATTAAGCAATTCCTCTTTCTCGTAAGGCATCTTTGATGGCTTTGCTTGTAGTGTATTTACTTTTTCCTCAAGCTCAGCTAGCCTTTTCAGTACAGGAGAGAGGATGCATGCATCCTTGAAACCAGGAGCTGATGAAGGAGGACAGAACTCCCCCTTAGGCACTGTATCTGGGTTAAGTTCAGAGAATGTTTGATCACTGTCAGACAAATTGTTTGGAAGACCCTTCGTTATGCGCATTCCCAGTGTTCGGAAGAAGGTAAAAATTGTCAACAAGAAGGCCATAAGTGCAGGAAAAATTTGACAATAAGTGCCTTCTGGAGTCTTTTGAGTATCAGGCAAAGTAGGTGTCACTGCATTGGATATTTGGCCATCAATGCCCACAAAAATAAATCAGAAGCACAAGAAGAAAGAAGCAAAAAGAAATTAATATGTCAATGAATAGGATTTGTAGGTGTGCACCCGCACAGTATGTGACTGTTCTAATCCTAAGGAGAGGTTCTACATCAATTGCATCATTCAAAAAATTCATCAGTAAGACAAAAGGTTATCATAGCATATAACCACCAATTTCAATACTTACGAGAATAAACAAATGACTCACAGTTTGGTGTTAGAGATACAGAGAACAGTTGTTGAAAAACTCATTGTATAATGCAGCATACCTCCATTTATCTAAATGTGGGATCACGAGAAGTATCCTTAGTAACACAGAAATCAGGACCGGATGATCCAAATGACATCACCATTTACATGCCACAATTTTGAGCCCGATCTGAGGCCTTTCACCTAGATCTATGAGCTTGAGTGTAAATGAAGCTCCTATTTGGTAAACCTAAGAGACCATGTCAGGCATTCTTATTCTTGCCAATAGTCAAACAAAAAGTGTAACTTTAAGAACATAAGCATGTAATCACCAACATAAACCAACAGTGTGAGGAAACAACTGGCCAAATGTAACAGACTAAACATGAAACACGCTCACTGACCTTTAGAAACAGGACTGTCAAGTAATGGTTGCTTTTTCCAACCAGAATCAACAGCCTTATCAATCATAGGGATATACTCATCATACCCAGATAAGTTACCAGCATAATTAGCCTTTCCAACAATCTTAGTCTGCAAATGTGTGGATGAAGAAATGATCAGCCTACCAGAAACACAGTGCTCTAGATGACAAACACCACACAGCACCTTTATCCAATATCAACTTGCCAATAGATAGTTACATTGTAAAAAAGATAAAGAATTTCACATAAATGAACCTTAATGTAGGTATCATAAGACAAAAAAAAGTGATCTATAATCCACAGCAATTACCAATGACTTAATACAGTAATCTTAATAGCAGAGGATCATCAAGTATGAACCTACTTCCTCACGGACAGGAGTAAGGCGAAGATGCGAGTAATTGTTGAGAGCTTTGGGGGAAGCAATATCTTCAACTTCAGATCCTGACTCGGCAGTGGATGTATCACTACCTCTGACCTGATTCAATATGCCCAGTACATTAAAGCTAAGCATAAGCATACAAAAAATCTTGAATATTTTAGGTGAGGAGGATGATGAACTTTTACCAAAGGGTAATGTGGCTTTGCATAAGCAATAACCTTGCCATCATTGTCCAAAACTTTCACAACTTGTTTGGCACGCCTTGCTTCACCATTAAGAACCATCTGCAATAACATATGCAATCTGTCACTTATTACAAGCATGAAAGAGCCTGGAAGGTCGGATGAAAAACAATTACACTAACCTTCAATATTTCTGGGTTTTTCCATGGACCTTTATCAGACAGAAGGCAACCTCCCTGATCTGCACAGGTACAAGTGCCACCAAAAAGATCCGGCAACTCACTGTATTTGGTACATTATTCTTGTAAGTACAGTTCCACTAGATCAAGTTAGATGGTAACAAAGAAAAATTATACGATACAATCACAAACCAGCCAGAAAGCTCCAGTTACCTGGCATCAATTATCTCAAGCAATTTACCATGATACTTGTTTCCAAGAACCTAAATGGGTCCACCAAAAGAATTTGAGTGCTCAGTCGATCATCCAACAACTAGACAAGAATATGCTTCTATCTATAAAGAACAACAATTTAAACATACATGAATCTTGGAAGTGGTTTTTGGATCCAGCAAAATCTTCACAGTGTTCCACAGAAGCCTAAATCCTGGACCAGCATTGGTGATGAACATTTGGTGGAGAGTCTGTATTAGTCAACTGTCAATATCCATCTCGACAAAAACCTCTAATTTGCAAATGATAAAAGCACATTTATCCCAGTGAAAGAGAATACATAATAGCCAATAAATGAGATTGTAAACCTCAGGGTAGTTGTCACCATCAATCTTCTGCAGCTGCATAATAAGCTCCCTGGCAGACTTGGTAAAGTTCTTAAGGCCCTGAAAAGTTATCAAGAAAGAAGTAATTAGATATTGTAGAACCTCTAGTAGACAGTCTGGTGAATAGAACAAACGTACCACACCCTGAACATCTAAAATTGTTGTGCTTGAATCTATATGCCTCTTTGCAGCAATTGTACAAGCTGGAAACTTTATTGCAAAGATTTTTTCGAACTCCCGCACATGGTATTTTATGTACCGATCCATAGTCGTAACGTGCATAAGTTTGTGAGGATCAACCTTTCCCAGTCTTTCAATATACACAGGTCTTCCTTCCTTATCCACACCATGATTGCCCTGGGGGTAATACTTCAACACTTCATTCAATTCTTTAAATTCAAATTCCTGTATCGAAGTGTGATGAATGCAAAGTCATCATAAGAAGTAACAGCCCCAGAAATCCTGAACAAGTAGTCAAAACATTATACCTCCATAATAGTATCCGCACCAAATTCCTTCCTCCACTGGAGCATATCAGCCCACATATGTTTTGCTTTTTCAATGTCAAACCTCCTTGCTTTCAAGAACCTAAAAGACAATAGTAAAATGGTCACGTGCAGAAAATGTAAAACCATTGCAATACTTTGAATACCAAAAACTAGTTAAAATGATAAAAATAGCACTATCAAATATGAAGTAACTCAAAGAGAAAATGACTACATAAATATCACTGTATCAATAGCACAATCAGCACAACCATAACAGTTACCTGTATCTTCCATTAAAAAAAAACATCATCCACAATCATTACAGCTCTCCAAGCTGCCCCAGCAATCATGATCTAAGCATAGCATGTTCATTTATACTATAAACTGAACGAATCTGAGGAATAATTGAAAATTTTAAGAGAGGACCATAAGGTCAGATGATTACACCTCAACATCATATGATAATCATCATGCTTTTGTGGAAGTAGTTCATCCATCATCAATGCCTGTCGAAATGCATCCACAATCTGCAGTTCCTCAACATCCCGAACATCCTCGATAGAGACAGAGCTAACCCTACCATCACTCTTCCTCCTACTGCTCTTTTTCTTGAGAGAATGTCTGAACTTAGTTGATGCATTGATAGCTTTCTTTTTCAAGGATCCAATTCTGGTTCGCCTCTCATCCTCAGAGTTCTCAAAATCAGACTTCCTGTCTCTCCTCTCTTCACCTCCTGAGAAGCCCTCAAAGCCTGCAACACAGAACCAAGAAAACAAAACAATATGAAAATCCCAATCGTCATTCAAAATTAACTAACACAAACTTCAAAAAGACCAAATATTTATGTTAGTAAAGAAAGCAAGCATCTCTAGAGCTCCCAGAGACAAAACAAACTTAAAACCCAAGAGGAATATTACTTTTCCTTTGAGGTCCCCAGATTTTCCTCAAGAAAACCCAAATTCCAACCAAGAAACAACACTGAAACCCAAGAACCAACGATAAACACTAAAAACCATTTTTTTTAAAAAAAAACAACACACACCCACACCCACAACCACAAAAACCAACACCAAGACCAAAATCAAAGCAAACAAGAACTAAGAAGAAGACCATAAAGAGAGTTCCAAGAATTTCTTACAAGGCCGCGCAAATCGATCAAGTGGGCCCGACATTTTCCGAACTCAAATCGACCCTCCAACTCTTCTCTTTCACTTCCAATTTCAAACTCTACCAATCAACCAATCCACCAACTGAGACTACAATGCACCAACAATAAATCAAATAAAAACCTCACATTACTATTAAAATCAAAACCACTTTAACCAAGTACTGGAAAGAACTCGAATTCCAACTAAATTTGCACAGACACAAGATAACAACAACAACAGAAGCAGCAGCAGCGGTAGAAATCCCGCTGGAAAATGTCGGAACATTAAAAAACAAACAATTATACCACAACAAGAGTCGCCAAGATTTATCAGCACGGACCACGAGGAAGATCAAACGGTCACAAAATCACATGTGGCAAAGAAGATTGAAGGAAATTTTGACGAAAATTGGTAACGGATATAGAGAAAAAAAAAACTAAAGGTTGTTTTGCGAGAACACTTGTATTACTAAAATACGAAAATAAATTAAATAAATTTACATTTTCGCCGACGGCGAAACGAGCGCGTTTTTAGTGTGTGTGTGAGAGTGAGAGTGAGAGAGAGAGAGAAGGTGGTTGGTTTATATGTACAATAGGAGAGGTAACTTCGGGTTGAGTCTGGGGCCAATGTTTTCTGGCCTTTTTTGACTTTTCCGGAGAATGCCACGTCCCCGTTGGCTGAAGGTCAATTAAAATCGCCGGCTGCTGTGGGTGGCGATGGCGGGGACGGTGGTAGTCAACCGTCGGAGGGAGGAGGATTGATGGAGTGAATTATATTAGGGCACATGGGTGACTCGTGATTTTGAATTTAAAGTTTAAATATTTTCGTTAATATCTATTTACCAAATAATTTAAAATATATAGGAATTAAAATTTAAAATTTTTACGAAAATATAAATGGACACGTAACATTTAACAATGTATAAGTTAATATTTTATATAAAATTGAATAATAAATATCTTCAAAATTTTATTTTATGAATAAAACTTTTTTTATCGTATCATTACAAATCGTTAATAAACATTTTTATATTACAAGTAATGCTGGCAAGTTTTTGTGCCTAGATCAAGTAATAAACACTTGCCCATTGAAATACCAATTATGAGACTTGCGGGGGATATAGTCCAAGAATCATATGCCTCTAAAAATATTTGGAAACTAACTAGCAAAATTGTTAAAACTGATGGGTTTCAAAAGCTAACGGGGAATCATGAGAACGAAAACCTCAATGCACTTCACGATCATGGTGAGTTGAAATTGAGAATTCACAAATTTAAAGATGTCAGAAAGGACCCGCTAGAATTAAAATAGTGAAATAATGGAGGCCTTAATAAACCAGGAGTGTGCAGAAAATTTAATACACAACCATAAGGATAGTTACCAGAACTTACATGTGAATCTCTTGTTATACGTAATATGAGCCTTATTACGTATATCAAATCTATATGAAAGGATTAAAACGAATGTAATATGGAATACTTGGATTTCAGTTCCATCTCAAATTCCGATGCCGATTCCGAACTCTAAACGTCTCTGAATTTTCCGAGACCTTTAGTGGAAAGTGATCACCGACTCACGGAATAGGCCTTTCTACAGTTTCCTCAAATCACGAGCTTCCCTAACAGGTCAAAAATCCTTATGTTCGTGAATGATTTCTTTTTTGAGTAACTGCAGGAGAGTTTATATAGCTTCCATATCGGGCTTCCCTATACAAGGCCGATATGGACCCGGTTGACACTAATCGGGACCTATTTTTTACCCGAACTTCAACTCATTAATCTAGATCATTTATTGGGTCACTTTATTATCTTTATCTGGATCAAATGACGTAACTTAACCGATTATTTATTTAAAACCCAAAATTGTAATTAATGTTAGTCCAACTTTATGAGACATGGACAAAATTGTCTCTAAGGACAAAAATGTCTTACAGTCTCCCCTTTGGACAAGCATTAATTGCAGTAGACTCTAGTTTAAAAACAATTTAAAAACTCTGTTAAGCCACGTTATTGTATAGTCGACTAAATTTTGAAAACAAAACATTTGATCCAAAGATAACGAAAGTCCATTATTATGTCCTGCAAGGCTTTCGATACCGAAAAGCATTAGATGCATGTGTCCTGTGTGACACAGATCTAATACAATCACAAATACCTAATACCCCACTAACATGAATGGAAAAATGAAGTGTGTCAAACTATGATGATACCTTTATGATCTAAATTGTATCATCTTCGTTTATAGGTCTCGATTTCTCCAACTTTATGCTAAACTGCATTAGAGAAATCTTGTTTTCTCTCACCGAATGCTAAGCAACATTAGAGAAAACTTTTATGTTCTCCAACTGAATGTTGAACTGCATTAGAGAACCTTTATGGGATTAAAAACTTATATCCCCTATGTCATGTTAAACTTTATAGATATCTATGCTAAACTGTATGTGTCTAAATGACATAGGCATAAGGTCAATCTGTATATATGCCTAGTAACCTTCAAATGCTTAAGATTGACACAAATCTTAAGACTTTCATATGTACTATGACAATGTATGATGACACATAATACTGAGGATAAACGATGATCATCTTTATCAGTAACCATCATACTATC
>JANZLC010000202.1:34590721-34601421 GCA_026413385.1 Erythroxylum gracilipes
ATCATATATACATATATGTCTCAACCAACACCAGAAAAGATTCATGATCTAAAGGACTAACCTCGTTATTTGCTGCAAAAAAGTAGATCGAAATCAGACTGACAGAACTTCGGAACAATACAGATGAACGCTACAGTGAATAGTGAACAGTGCACAGTGCAGAATAATAAATAGTGAATAGTGAACAGTAGTAGTACGTCTTGGTGAACAGTAGTAATATGTATTTGTGAACAGCAACAGTAGAAGAATCCCAGAAATTTGTCATGAACATGCATTATACGTATGTACTTCTGGCCCTTCGTAATTTGTATATGTGTTAATTGTGATAGCGGAACGCATAGACCAACCGATTCTAGACATTGCCGAGACTTCGAGGCAATAAATAGTAAGAGAAATTTCAGGTCAGTAATCAGGAATGTCAGTAACCGGTCAGTAATGTCAGTAATTTCAGTAATAGCGGTAAATAAGTAAGAGACCCGGGACGGTCGTTGAATAAAACTAGTTGATCCAAATTTATATAAATAGTTTGTATATATTTGACCAAAGGAGACTTATATTTGATATAAGTGGTAAGAATGCAAAACTAGAAAAGTGATAATATCTTTTTATGCTATATTTGTTAAATCAACATACAAGATTATATGTAACCTTTTGACTAAAATCGTATGAAACTTGTGAGATTTGTTAGGATGAAGAATGATCAAATCAATCTTTAGTAAAAGGATGATGATGATTGTGAAAGGATGATGACGATATTGAATTGTTAAATCTTTTATATCTGATGTATGACATGTAATAACGATTTATTAGATTTAGTAATGGTTTCTATGATAGAGTCATACAGATTAAATAAAGTATTGATTTAAATTTAAATAATTCAAATTATTTTAATTTAAAGTTTGAATTATTTAAATTACTTAAATCTAAGTATAAACTTAGCATTGAAAATGCCGTAGAACTTCAATGGATCAATGTGATGAGATATAAATTTTTAGTTACCTATAAGAAATGAGATTATCTGGTAAATACCTCAACAATTAAATTTCATAATAGTATAAATTTATTTAAGGAGGGATAATTTATGATATAATATTTATTTCTTCTATACCTATGCCTATGTTAGTTCCAATTAAATCAATTATCAACATTTCATGTTAGATGTTGAATGGTAAGACTTGGAAAGTGTTAAAGTTAATAATTTTGTATATGGTGCTTATTTTAAGCTTATATTATCGAATAATTTTAGAACAAAGCAGGATAATAGAAAGTTATAAGATATCCAAAAAGTTGAATATAATCTTACAAACCTATTAAACAATATATATTTTCAATATAAACTTATAAGAGAATAGTTCTCAAAATAAGTAGTGAGAGTAAGATAAAATGTGACATATTTAAATCTCATAAAAAAACATTCAATTAGAATTAGTATCTTTGTTGATTCATTTGATTTATAGTTAAAACGTTTTAAGACATTGAAAGGTTCACTTTATGTTAAATTAAAAGAATTTGTATTAGAGATGATTGTGAATTTATGATGTCTGCAAGTAGGTTAGAAAATATAGTTATAACCTTTAGTGGAAGTATGTAGAGGCATATTGCTCATAGAGAACATGAATTCATCGTTTCAATTATTGAATATATGATAGTCTAAGAGAAACTCTTAATAATTTAATCTTAGGAATTAGATCTATAAAGATATACATGGAAGTTGTTTACTTATTGAGGTCCAAGTACATAGATAGTATGCTAAAGGTGTTTAGTATTTAAGAAATCTGATACTTGTGAAGTATTAAAAAATTCATTATATTTTATTTATAAGTTGATATTTGAGTTTAAGGTTACGTGGATATTAACTTTAGAAGTAAATTCAAGTTAAAATATATTTTACTTAGAACAATATTATTTTGAAATTGGACAAGTTCCAATATAGCATTAATTGCTAAATAAGCAATAATATATTTTTCATTTAATAGCAATGATTATTTAGATTAAGAAGTTTTTTTAATGAAATTAGTATGGTTTTTTGCATTGTTTAGATATTAATGTACTACGAAATATTAGAGTCATTGAACATATAAAAGGAGGTATATATTTAGGCAATTTCTTTCAATTATGACTATAATTGAGATGAAAGTTGTAAGATTTTAGCAAGTATTTAGTATAACAAAGCTTGTAGAATTTTCTACTTAACTAATGTTCTAGCAATATCATAATCATCATATGATAATATGGTATAAGATATTTAAACGATTGACCCAATGCGAGTAGTAGATTATTGGTTTATGTCTTATAACTAATTGGTTAGTTGTTGTTTAATGCATAATTGTTTAAAAGTATTACTTATCTTATATATATTCAGAAGTTTATGATAAATTTTGTAAGATAGCTATATATTGTAAATAAACTTATGATAAAATTATAATATGTACTTCAATTTTCCAATACCTTTGTTCCTATAAAGCTTCCTAGTTTTACACCTATAAATTTGTTCATAGGCCTCAATAAACTAAACTTTTCCACTAAAATTCTCTCCCTTACCTTGATCCATGATCCCAAACCTTATAAAAACTCATATTTGGTAAGTTCATTATTCCTTTATCATACAAACTTCATGGTTTACCATATATGCAACTATGTAGATCTCGTCGGCCCCTTCACCTAAAATATTTAAAGAGGGAGATATCTAACCTAGTCAAAGTATATCATTCTTCTTTACGTCACAAACTCTGTTATCTTAAGTCTAGTTTTAGTATTAAAGTGTGGGCTCTAGACAACTTCCAACATCAATTTCCGGTAGATCAACACATTTTTCCTTTGGAAGATATTGTCGAGTCATGACGAGACAAATTTATAAAAGGTCATTACAGCTTTGCATAGAAGGTAATAAACATCATTACAAACTTTTTTCCTTCTTAAAAAATTTATAAAAAACAAATATAAGTTGATTTGGACATAAATAAAGAGAAAGTAAATGATAAGTGAAGTTTTGAAGTTTTAAGACAAGCAAGATTTTTAATTATATATTGTAGCTGTGATTAGCTTCAATTGCAATTTTGAGCTTATAATTATAATGTAAATTTCGTAATGATTATAGTAATTTGTAATCTAGTGTAATTCACAATCTGTAGTTCTTCAGCACTATGGAATTACAAATACGTTTTCATAAAAATAATGGGCAGCTAAGCTTTTATTCAGCCCAGCAATTAAAGAAAATAATGAGTTAGGCTATCAACGGCTCAAAATTGAAGTGGACTCGGAAGTGACAATTAACCTTTTCTCTTTCTTGACAAGACGGTCCTAGACCCACAATCTCATAATTCACGGTATCAATAAATTTTTAACAAAAAACTAGGCTATGGTGTACTGACATATCTACTCTAAGAGTAACAGATATGCTGACTGGTTAGCGTCATATGCAACGTATTTTATGCTAGGAATTACTTCTTTTGATACTACACTCATTGAGTGCCATGTGCTCTTCTAGAAGGATTAGTCAGAACTCTGCTTTCTTAGACTCATAATATAATTTGATTTTTTTTTAAAAAAAGAAGAAAATAATGAGTTTAGTACATGACATTAATGCACAGTAACAGAAAGAGTAAGTGAATATTGTTCGTATCTCTGCCGGGACCCTGCCCAGAAAGGACCAAACATATTATCAAGAAAGGACCATATGTGTCAAGCCCACCGCTACTTTTCTTAATAACGAAGCTCACTCCCAGTCAATTTTCAAGTGCAGCAGCCCTCTCAGAACAAGGACATGTCAACTGCAATGACTAATAACTTCTTGCCTGTCCTTGAGCTCGTATTTAACTTTTCTGTCACATGGATATCACGTTGCAATGTTAGGAGCTCAAACTCATCGAAAGAAGAGAATAAGGAGTAATTCTTGTTAATTTTTTAAAAGCATCCTGTATATTTAATTCTGAGGGAAGATAATCACTTGAAGTACTACTAAATCAGCCCACCACCTTACCATTGAAGAGAAAAACATTTACGTGGAAGATTCATTATTCTGGGTGTTGGACAATGTTTATCATTATGTAATAATGTCCAAAGGGGGTTCACTAGTCAAGCGATCCATATCCTCAAAAGTTGGATTACTAGTGCTTTTACATCTGAATCTTTAGGCCAAGCTTTGACCCAACCTCAAACTATTGTTTTGTGAATTTAGATTTCCAAAGGTTTCGCTTTCATGTTAGCGTCATTTTTCCAATTTCCTTATCGTTCGCTGATCAATTTTAGTCCAGGTGCAATTAATGAGAATCTAAGTGGATAGACTACCTACATCTCCCAATCTACATGCCTTTCTGAAGACAATACTAAACAACGAATTTAAGAAGATCAACATTCAGCAGTGAACATTTGAATTCTACCTGCATAGAGTATGAATACGTTTAATTGATTTAAAACATGGTAGCTCCTAACCTTAGAAAAGGTGACGATCCCAAAATATGAATGGATATCACCATTTGACTATCTCCTTTACTCTCATTATTTCAAATCTTTACAGATATATTATTTCAATATTTGACTTGAGATAAGTTTGTTGTGTATTAAAATTTATTATGAATTATTTAAAATAAATTTATGAGTTCATTAAACAAGTTATTTAAAGAATGTAATTAACTAATATGTTTTCAAAAACTTATTTAATATGGACCTTTAAAATAGTGAAAATCAAACATACTAAAATAATTTCCATGTGCAACACCCTACAGATACCAAGCTACTCAGACGTTGGCAATCGGCACGTTCTGGTCGGTAACTTCAAGCGGTCGGTAGGGGATGGCTGTAAGCGAGAAGGAATCTATTTGTCCAATTGCCCTTTTACGTGCTAAAACTCTTTTTGTGGATTCAAGGGATAATTTGCAGAATCTGACGAACAAAATGGACACAGTGCTGCATGCAGAGCTCGGAATCCAAGGTTTGTAAATACTAAGGGATACACCTACATCCTTAGGTTTGTTGTCTGTGCATGTAACCCGTGTCAGAACAACGACAGTGGACCCTGTATCCAAAATCTATCCTGAAAGCTGAAATCTGATTCAATTCTTTTCCTTTTCCTTTGTGGTGAAATATAGGCAACTTTTAGATGTGTTTTGCTGAACAGCAAAGGCTATTTTCATATATCAAGAAAAAATAATGGTAAATAAATTCGCTAATTATACAACAATGATGTAACACTTTATGCCCACCACGTATTCCTCTTCCAATACGAAGGGCTCAAGTTGCAGAAGTCTTGCGTTAAAAGTAAATTCTCATTAGAGAAAACTCAGCTTGGCATCAAGTCTAGAAATCTTCTTTGGTATATAAAGTCTTTATACCTTTCGGCTTTTGACACATATGTATACAATTGCGAGCTAAATCAATCACTATTCACATACATTATTCATTAAACAGAAGCTCTCATTTTCATTATTTGTATAAATATTTTGTCAAATCTCTATTTGTATTTAGTCAATAATGATATGCTCCACTTGCACAATGAGCGCTCAAAAGATTTACGAAGAAAGCTGAATAAAAACAAAGAGAGAGAGAGAGAGATAAAAAAATTACTGTCCGCTTTCATCATGTAATGTGCACTTCTTCTTGTTGGTTCCCAGCTGGATCTGAACAACTGTAGAGTTCCCATCTCTCTCTCTAAGGCCGCCTCACATGCCTCATCAACTTTTTTCCAACAACTTCCTTTAGGAGGAGATTCCAAAGTTCCAATATATATTCTCTCTTTAATTTTTCAATTTTTTTTATTTTCTGTGATATTTGAAAAAAATGATTTTCCCCTCAACATGTTCGTGCTCTATAAAATTATAAATCTCATCTCTACTAACTTAAGCCTTTCTCTCGCCTAGCTACTCTGAAGCATCTTTCTATTCTCTTTCTCTGAGATATTTTCTTGCAGTTTCTCAAAGCTCTTGCTTTGAACTGTAGTCATTTTCCATTGATTTGCTTGTTTTAACTCGTGTTTCTGGTTTTTCATTTCTCTTTCACTGCAATTTGTTGATTTCTGAAGTGCCCACCGAACACAGTTTTCAACTCTCTTTGCTATTCTGGTGTTTGCAAGCCTGTTCCGAGCATCAAGCTTTGGTTTTTCCATTTGAGTGTTGTGGGTTGACTCCATAATCAATCTTCATGCTTAATATTTTGTTCTCGATGTTTGAGATTCATGTCTCCAGTTATCAGTGAAATCTTCCTTTCAGGGTGTATGATAAATTCCACTGTCAGGCGCAGGACCCATCTAGTTCAATCGTTCTCAGTTGTTTTCCTCTACTGGCTGTATTACGTTTCATGATTTTTCATCAAAGTTTTGATATTTAGCCTATATCGTATACTAATACTAGTGGTATTCCAGAGTATTGCCTGTACTGTCTTTGAGTCTGTTACTAGTTTGGGTCCTGCTGTTACCTCTCTCGTGGTCATTTTTCATTATTTTGTGAAATTTGTAGTCTTTTTTCTGCAACTTCATGGCTTCTTCTAGTGGAACATCTTCAGGATCCTCTCTGATTCAAAACTCAGGGTCTGAAGAGGATTTGCAGACGTTGATGGATCAGAGGAAGAGAAAGAGAATGATATCGAACAGAGAATCAGCAAGACGATCTAGATTGAGGAAGCAAAAGCACTTGGATGATCTATTGGCTCAGGTGGCTCAATTGAGGAAAGAGAACCATCAGATTATTACCAGCGTCAGCCTGACAACACAGCATTACTCGACTGTGGAGGCTGAAAATTCTATCCTGAGAGCTCAAGTTAGTGAACTTAGCCACAGACTACAGTCTCTGAATGAAATCATCCAGGTCCTGAATGCAACCACTGGAATTCGTCGTGATTCAAGCATTTTCAATGAACCTGCTGATAGCTTCTTGAATCCATTGAACATGCCATATCTGAATCAGCCAATAATGGCCTCTGCAGATGTTTTCCAATATTGAATCAGTCTCCATTGCCTGAAGTTTTGATCTTTTGACAAATCTGAGACAGATAAAGAGAGGGATTAAAGGGGTCTTTTTATTTCAGCGCTAGAAAAATAAATGTCACCATTACTAGTGGTTAATGAATAAAGCTATGTAATGATTAAGTCGGTTTCTTATCCTGTAAATGGGGCTCTACTACAAAATGTGTGGCTGAAGGGTGTTATTATTGTGGGTTTCTCAACTTATCAACTGTGTAAGGATGGACTTTCTGTGCTTGCTTACGAACATTTCATTTCTACTCTATGCCACCCAATTAGGTGTATGAGCAATCAAGTGATGGGTTCTTTGACGTCATTTTGGGAAGGTATGATACGAAACTAGCCACAACTTGTTCTTGAACTCAAAAGGTTGAGCCCCAACTTAAAGAGCCACCCATCAGGAGAGCGGCCCAGTATTCGGTGCGCACAAGGAGCCACTACATTGGATGAACTCTCACACTGTCACTGCCGAGATTCGAACCTGAATCCTTAACCTCAATTACCCTCCCAAGAAACCAACTGGGCATGGGGTTAGACACAACTTGTTCTACTTCAATTGTCGTGTAAACTTAAATAATTCTTATAAGGAACCTGGTATTTTGTGATTACCATATGGAGTATGTTCTGTCCATTATTTCACCAATAACTTTTCACCTATAACTAGGTTGCAATTCGGGTTGTGAAATTACTTGTAAGATAAGGTTTGTCACATGGTAATCTCTAGGTTATGACTGCTTTTTATAGCTTCATAGAATATGGTAATTTTTACAGCCACCTTACAACTGAAATTTTTAATCGATATCTAATTTACAGGTACCAAAAATTTTACTCACTGGTTCAGTTTCTTTTAATTTATTTGTAGATTGGTTATGTTTAATTAAAAAATTTTGGACGAAAACTGGTCGAGTAAAGCAATCCTTGATCCTCATAAATGTATCCATTCGCTGATCATCAATGGCAATTTTTGTAATTCATTAGTTTCCAATTACGTATATCAACTTCTTTTTTAATTAGCAAACAATGAAATTCAATCTGGTTGCATATTAGTTGGTAGGATGTGACTAGGTCGAACAGATTGAAGAGACAGAAAGCAAATGAAAAGATTATTGAAATAGTAAACATTGTTAAAGAGACAAGATTGAAAGGAATAAAAAGATGAAGAAAAGACAAGATAATTTCTTAAAAGCAAGGCATGGGAGTGTTCATGTAGAGCAGGTCCAACGTGCAGGGGACAATAGTATCAGAAGCACTTTTAGGACACATGATGCTCATTTATTTCTTGGAGTTAAGTTGCTCAATAAACACAAAGAGTAGCAATTTTAATTTGTACTTCAGGTTGATTTTGTTATATTCTTTTTTGCTTAATTTTCCTTTTAGATGTACATTGAAGAAAGAAGATCAAGGTAATTTAAAAGGAATGATAAGCTTTACTAACAAATTGTGCAAATCAACAATGGATTGTAAATAAAAAATTATTATAATTATTTTTAAAATTCATATCCGATAAATTCAATCCTTACATTACAAGCAATTTGTATGAAACACACAGTCATACCATTCGAGTGCTATAGACAAGTATTTTAATTAAATCATTTGACACCACTACAAGAAAACAACTATTCTGCGACGTTTTTAAAATGTCAAAAAATGTCAAAAAAAAACGTTACGAAATGTGGTGTAAGTAAAAGCTTTCTGCGACATTTTATGTAAAACGTCACAGAAAACACTGACATTCTGTGACGTTTATAAAAACGTCACTAAAGGTTTGAACATGACTATGGTTTATAGGTGGATGCAAGTGTAGGTTAACTTCTAGTTTTGCTTAACTTAATTACAAATTACATGGCTATGGTTTATAAGTGGATGACTATAAAAGCGTTATTAAATACAATATATAGCTACAGAAAGAGAACTATACTTGGGTTACAATTTACGCACAACATTATTACCAAAGTATTAGGTTTTTCTTATGTTGCTTCAAATATGTAGTGGAGAGGGACAATGCATAAGTACTAGTAAAAGAGAAGCAACTCCATCCAAGATAATTCCAAGGAAACTAAAGGCAAAGGGAACTGCTCTTTTGATTTATTGCATGGAAAGTTGGAAACTAAGGGTAGGGGTTTCTCAAGATTCCGTCAACATGGGCCCTTGAATGTCACACAGAGAAAACAAACAGAGAAAATAATTACAACTCAGAAGTGCAATCCCACCTTACTTCTCTCTAGTTTGACATTTCCCATCTTCTCCCCTTTCATAAAATTACAAAACATTGCAACGGGACATGCATCGTAGCCATGCTTTAGTTGCAATCAAGAAGATGTCTAATCATGGTACCGTAAGCAATTAAATATCTTAACGTTCCTTTCCAATTAAATTCATCATCGAATGTATAGCATAAACCTTTTTGAGAAAAGTACTAATTAATGTTATTCTTTAACGATGAAGCACACAAATTAATAATGCCAAGTATTTGTATTATTTTTTAGAATCAAAAGCTGTGCTTTTAAATATTTTTGCATTTCTAAATTATATGTCTTTCCGCACAAGCTAGTTCCAAATGGATATGTATCATGGGAAGCTTAGCATCTTACAGTAACAAAGCTTTCAAATACAGAACCTTAAGAGGTATGGTGGATTGATTGTGTAAACATAGGAGTTCCAAGTGCTGTTTTATTTAAATGGGTTTTTTTTTGGGTAGATGGTAGACGTCAAGGTTTGAAAAGCATGTTCATGGCGGCAAAATCGACTTGCATAGCTCGTGCTTCTATCTTATGTTAAAGAGTCTACAAAAGGACAACCGAACTTGAAGAATTTTAGGTACATGTAGTAATGCATTAATTATGGACCGCGCGCGCATTCAACAAAAAACAAGTTGATCAATCTCTAACCTTTTAAGCAATACGCTTGAAGATGACATATAAATGAATATTATACAGGTTATAAATCACTGTCACCTGCTTGATATATCTGTTATTTTTAACATGACTATTAATGCTATACATTAAAAGATATTCAACTGTGGAAACAAGGACTTGGCACCTTAACAATAATGATTAACAGCCTTAATCTCTTTTAACTTAGTCTTACAATCGGTAAGCACGTATTACGTAAGAAATTGATGAAGAATATGACATTTTTACTTGCTATATAATTGATTGAAATCCAAATTATTCATCCTTAGGTAACGGATGAAAATTGGTCTATGTAACTTGCCACGATTATCTCTGGATTGGTAACTAGTAATGTCAAAGAAACATATAGTTTAGGACTAATTAGATAGAAAATAAAAACTAAATCAACTGATTGAAAGGTGCTAGCTGATCTTGCTAACAAAGATAGCTTTTCAATCCACAGCTTTGCAGATATAAAAGATTATATGTTAGAGATGAAATTAATTAGACAATCAAGCAACAATTAACTGAGTGACACATGCACACTAAAAAGAGTACGAAGGGTCTCGTTTCATGTCAGAGATGGTTGTGGCCACTAAATGCTTGCTGGACAGAGCAAATAGGAGAAGTAATGAGGTAAAAATGGGGAAAAATAAAGTATGGATAGGTTTTTATTTCTGATCTTATAATTGTTTCAAAGAAATAAAGAAAGCATGGCAAGATCTTTCCATGGACCCATAATGGAAAAAAGAGGGAACACGGACGATGCATTCTCCTCAGCATGCCCTTTTCTTTTTGGATTTGATAGCAATACCAGTAAAGAAAACAAATTCTTAATAGAAGTATTAACATTTGAT
>JANZLC010000202.1:34639033-34650714 GCA_026413385.1 Erythroxylum gracilipes
AACATAGCATGAAGGAAATCATAATGAGATCATAATAATGAGATTCCTATCATGTGCAATTATGTTAGTATCTAAATCATCCCTAAATATAGGATTGATGAGATAAGACATTGTTAATCTGGATAGACTAGAACATGTTATACTCCTTGATTTGATTGAGCAGTGGATCTCATAAAATGTAAGCATGAGATCTTTAGAGTTAACATGTGGATGCTTACTAAAAGTAGTAAGTACATCAGATGACCAGCTATGAGATTATCATATAGATGATCTATCAAATGTCAATGATTAATCTCATCATAGCAATGGTGCAAATATCCGTAGACTTGAGGGACTCAAGGATATCTTGGATACTGATCCTGTGCTTTAACACGATTCCTTGTTGCCTCAAGACGAGATCACTCATAGGATAATGATTAGGTGCAGCTATTGGTATGTGAAGGTAATTAGGTAGCCAAGAAAGGATTTACCACTCCTGATAAAAGTAGATGATACCCACGATCTCTTGTCAGGGTCATTGCTCGGGAGTCTCTGGCTAGAGCAGTTATGTGTCATGAAGAGAATCTTTAATGACATATAGAGTAATAAGATCCCCAAGATAAGAACTAACATCACTTGGACTAGATGGGACATGGTCAGTCTAGTAGGAGTTGACATATAGCCCATACTCCGAACCAAGTAGAGTATAGGATAGTGAAGGGACGAATTGCACAATAATTGTCTATGGAAAGGTTCATAAGTCGGATAATTAACTATTAAAGAGTTCGTGTGTTAATTCACTTACGTTCCAGTACATTGGCATCATGAAACCCTTCATGATTTGCTTGGATTAAGAGTTAATTGAAGTGGCATAAAACCATTCATGATATGCTCGGATTAAAAGTTAATTCAAGTGCCCAAAATAACTAGGAACCTAAAGGTCACACGCATAAAAGATCGAATGAAATACAAAGTGTGCATGGATGTCATTTTAAGCAAGTCACGATCGTGACCCACTTTATGACAGATGGTACATAAGTGAGTTCTTCACTTATGTACACACGAAATTAAGCTAAAAATAAACTTAATTGAGAGGCTAAGGGTCTATAAGAGTTCTGGAGGTTGAGAGGAGTGATCTTGAGGTTTGTTCATGTAATTTTATGTAATTGTTGCATGAGTTTAATTACTTGTAACTTATTTATGATCTAACTCTCAATTGAGCATCTACTTGAATTCATCTTGTTTGGTGCTCTAACTACTCTTACATACTGCTTTTTCTTCATCTTTGCGTGTTCTTCACTGGCTGTTGAAGGTGTTTGGTGTTTACTACAACCCAAATAAGTAGAAGATTCAAGAAAGGAGGAGCATTTGCAAGGTACATAAGCTGTAATTTCATGTTCTTACATTTTATTTATACATGCACATGGATTCTGGATTTTCTAGGGATGTCGTGGTGTTGGAATTTTGATTCCAATGTTTCCGTTGCAGAGCTATGTATGAGATGCATGAACCCATGGCTCCCCAATATTATTTGGTCTTCGCAATACCTCATTAAGCTCTTCTTCGCTAGGATATTGATCATTATCAATAGAACTACCAAAATCTGTTGACTCAACCTGTGGTGTGTTTTAGGGTGTAGGTTGAGTCAACTCTCACTATGTTCTTACAATTGAGTTTTTTTGTATAAGATCCTCCTTGACAACTTGTGGTGGTACACTAATGAGTGTGAAATACTATCCTCGAGCTTCAGAGTGAAACTAAACCATAGACATCGCTCTTAATATCTCCATTATGATGGGTGTAGAGTGTTCATTATCGTAAGATTGAGGTCATTCATCAACACTCCAAGTCCTTTTAATAGTCTTGTAATCATTAAGCCTTAACTAATGATCTCGAGGTTAGCTTGATACAAGTATTAGCAAACCAACTAAATGAAAATTGTCTCTGACATATATAGTAGATTAAGAAAAGATATTTGCAGCTCATTACTCTAATACTCTCCCTCCTTACACAAGGATAATAAACCAAAATCTTGGGTACATATCTCATCACTGAAAAGCATAATACCAAAGCCTAGGCTTTTTTAGGTGTAAGGATACACTATAGTCTTGGAATGCTAGTAGTCCTTCAAATTAGTGTCAAACTAATCTCAGTTTGAAGAGATTTAGCTTGACATCATCGTCTATGTATAATCCTCAATGTTGAAATTGATGTAGACCCTAAACTAGTTATAATTAAGGTTGTAGTTCATGCCTCCTAATATGAATCTTAAGGCAATGTCGTCCTTTATGACACCTTGATATTGTCTCCCTCTACTATACACATAAGCTCAAAAGTCAGCTTTTAGTAGACTAACTCTCAGATGTTAAAGAAATTTGACCACCCATCAAAAGAGATGATTTCTTATATGTCATCAGCTAGGTCCACCTCTCTCAAGACATCTCAGTCTATGAATCTTGAGGCCTTGAATAATTACATCCTAAATGTCTGATATCTCTTCCATTAAACCTTCATCTTAAAACGTAGAAAATGATGATTTAGTAAATTTTATGAATGTTATAGGACTTATCACTTTACTAGAAGTAGTGGTGGTGGCAGCTGTGGTATCTATGGTAGGCTTTGTAATCTTCTGTTCTAATAACCCTATTCCAACCCTATTCCATGCATAATACAATGTCGTTTTATAGTTAAAACTACATCGTATTGTGCACGAAACATGGTTAGAACAAGGTTATTAGAACAAAGGATCTTTTCCCCTCTGGTGGTGGCTATTTCTCTTTAGAGAATGCATCCTAGGAGTAATCACCTATGAAGTAGATACTAAGGCTTCAACTCTCATATGGGGGTGACTATATAAGTCTTCTTTATCGAGGCAGTCCTATCCTCACCATGATGTGATATGTAAAGAAAAATAGAACACAAGTGAGCACTCTAAAATATATTATATTACACTTATTTGGGGGTGTGTTAAAACGTGACACATTTTATAACTTTTTAACCATTTTATAGATGTATATGAGTCTGCATAGGGAGAAACACGTTATTGTGTTGCACTATATGGTGTCTAAATGGTGTTACATTTTTTTTCTCTACTAATTGGTTAATACAAGTATGGACATAATGGCATGTTGGTATCTATATTGGCATAAATACTTGCAAAATAAAAATACATTGACTCCAAACACTTATCATAAGAAATTTAAAAAAGATAAAATAAAGTAAAATTAAGGAAATGACAATAATATTAAGGAATCAAATGACTAACTACTGAAATAAATAAAATCATGACAGTTTAGAACATAAAAGATAAACAGTGTTAGGTTGCCCCCAATAAGTGCTTGTTTTAGGTTATAAGCTCGATCCTTTTCTATCAACTTTAACCTAGTGAACCCCTACTTTTGGGATATATACTACTTTGAATTCTGTAACTCGTTTTAGTGTTCGTCTTCTTCTTAATAGAGTGATTAATTTTCGGGCATATTGTATGTTTTTCTATAATGAGTTTGCACGTCTCCTTTATATTCTCTTACATGGGATTAATCTCCTTTATATCTAGTCCATTTTCCTTTTATATAACTTAAGATATATCTTTGTCAATCACAATAAAATAAAAGGTAATTATTACACTTACTATCAACGAGATTCTTGGATCTAAATTTTTTTCTTACCCCCAATCCTTAGGGTCAAGTTCCTTTCATACACATCTACTAGGGCCTTAGAAATAACTAAGAAAGGTTATCCCAAAATTAAAGGCACATTCCTATCCTTAACTATATTTAAGACCAGAAAGCCTATGGGAATGAGAAACTTACTGATCTTTATGGGCATATCTTCTAATATACCTACCAGTTGCTTAATAGATCAATCCAATAATTACAATAATTCTAAGTCACAAAGAACATGATCAAAGCTTATTTCTCCAATAAAATATGGAATAGAGAATCTAAATGATCTTAAGTTTTAGAGGCAACCGATCTTGGGTTGCAGCTTTTGTACTCCTTAGTCAAGGTTACAGATTCATATTCTTCTAACCTTCTCTTATTATATAAGATTTCCTTTAAAAATATGGCATAAGAAGATTTCTATTTCAAGGAATTAGTATAAAGGAATATTAATATAATTTTTTCAAAGAACTTCTAAAAATTTCCTAAATTTCTTATCTAATTTTGCCTTAACTAATCTTTAGGGGGAAGGTATAGGAGATTTATATGATGCATGGAGAATGTAATTGAGTTTCTCTCTTCTTCTTTTTTCTTTCCCTCAGTTTTCTGTTCTCCTCAATAGTCGTCTTACTTCCCTTAGCTCCCTCACTCTTGATCTTCTCCAATCTATGATGTGGACATGATCTCAACAACTCTTTATACATGTCTTAAGCCTCATATAGAGATTTATATTCCCTCTAGGAAAAGTGGTGACTTGGTTTCTTATTTAAGCAATTTTGCATGAGAGAGTTAATCCTATATAGTGATTAATCATATTGGTAAGGTCTACAACCATACTCTTGCTTTATCCTTAAAAGAGAAACGAAATAACCTGAGCTTAATAGCATTAGGGAAGACACTATTAAACTTCAGTATATCACAATACTCTGAAAACATAGACATGTATATGTAAAGACTTTAAATGATGATCTCCAAAGTTGATTTTACTACATTGTGGACAAAAGAGAGGGCTTTAGCTTAAAGTTAATGCATTCAACATTAGGCCTCGCAATGCCTGAGTAGATGTCAATGACTATATGTTCTTTGCAGTCATCTTTGCTTACTCAACTTCTATTCTCCTTTGAATTTCTCTTCTTATGCGTATAGTTCTCGTAATCTTAGGGCTTAGCTTAACAAGATTGTCAAGATTATCAAGCTTGTGTATACAAAAGAGGAAAAAGAAAGAAATTTCAATAAATAATAATAAAACTAAAACTAAAACAATAAAATACAAAAGCCTAGTCTAATTAGCTTTCCAGGAAATGATGCCGAAAAGTTAATATGATATATACTTTTACCATAAATGCATGGTGTACTTATAGCTAGCATAGGCTAGTGCGGATCAATCCCACGAGGGCTGCTGGTTAATTATCAAATACTCACAAACTTAATAAGCTAGATCAATAATAATGATTGATTGAATAATAAATCATTATAAAAAATAACTCTAAACAACAAAATAAAGCAATGATCAAGAATAAATTAATCTATGAATAAAATAGATTTACATGACATTTTCCCTAGGACTTCAATATATTTAATCTTACTTTGATTTAATGAATTATTCTGTTTTCTTGAATAAATAAGAAATTGTAACTTATTTTATATTCTCTTAACTCTTATTTTTAAATGAATCAACCGAAATTCTTTTAGAAGCATTGAATACTCATCACCTAGGGTTCTCTAAGCATTTGATGCATATCACCCTACCGTCATTGTAGTTTGATTCCCCTAAATGTCTTATGGTTATCGTTAGATCCCCTCGTGTTTAAAGTTTGAACATATGAGAAATGGTTCAACAACCTCACAGTATGTATTCCTAGGTAAGCGTAATCAAAATAGGTGAAAAATAAAGGAAAGGGAACTTGAATATTAAAATAAAAAATTTGAACTCTTTTGTTTTCTCTCAATTTCTTTAACTGAAAATTGACTACAGGCGTTGGAATTAGTCACACCGTGAAATGAATTTGTGTATTCTAAAACCGTAGATTTTTGTCTGATCTTTGATCTTCAGTCTTCCTTGCATCTATTCTCTGCTTTCCTTCAATTTTTATAGAACTCCCAAGTTCTCAATATCTTCCCTAGATCTTTTAACAATATTTTTCTTCTTATATTTTTGTTCTTTTTACTTTTGAATTTTAGGAAGAGTTTTGGATTTTACTCGTACAGACGTCGGTGATCCGTTCATTCACTTTGTTATGTTATTATTTTCTTTAGCTTTTTGTATATATGCTATGAGTTCGTGTTTTCTTTTCAAATTTAACACTAATTAGAAACACATATTTTTCATCTCCTTAAAGCCGAATGCCATCCTGCTCCTGAGAACATTTAACGTGGTTTGAGTAACTTGTGTGAAGAACTCTTAGGATCGACAACACCTCAAGATATGATTGTTGGGAGATGTACCTTAAATGGCTTATTGAGAAATTTGGAAACCTACCACAGGATGTAGATGGAAGTTACAAGATAACGAATGCACGTTTATACATACTTTGTCTGCATTATAACAAGCTAGAATGTTTTATATACACCTTACATTTCTAGGTTTCTTAGCAAATTTGAATCATCGTACTGGACAATTTGGTTCAGGTCAGCATGTCTTGTATGATGCAACAATTCCTAAAGATAAAAGTATTAGTGGTGCACTCTTATAACTACAGATTTAGGCTTACAAGAGACTTCACCACATTGCCCCCAAGTTGGAAAAGGATCTCAGTAGGAATACACTTGAGTTGTCCGATATAGATGTTACTATAGCAATTCTGCTACATTACTATAAAACCAGTGCACATCCATCAGTATGTTTCAAATTGTAGAGTGGCATCATCCTGAGAGGATACTTTGAAAATTTTGTTTTGCATGAAAGATGACTGATTGTGTGAATGTTATTTGAGAGAAAGACGCTGATCGGGAGTTGGCGTACAACCCATATATATGGCTTTGGCCGCGCCAGTATCAGCACTCTGTTGCTGGTATAACAGGGTCTTCTGCCTTGCCTTGCTACGAGAATCGTGTGAAGAATTATGTGAGGTTGTATGGTCATGTTAGTAAGTAGCGGATGACTCTCAGCAATGCAGAACTTGCCCTTCTAGTACGATTACTGTTGCATGCATGCCTTTGGTCCCACACAAGAGTCAAGATTGGGTGGTTGCATGTTAAACAACAAATTGCTGCTTGTGATAAGTCAAGTAAGGTTGGCAACTTGGTTGGTGGCATGACAGGCGGTGATTTCCTCATTCAATTAATTCAACAAAGGAGGCACCTAACAAGATCTTCAAATATGGTGGACGACGATTCTCCATGACTTCAGCTATAAATAGGTTGCATACTGATAGAGAGACAAGAACAACATTCATTCCTTTCTGAAGAAATCTTCCAATCCTCTCTGTATATTTATGAGTTGTTGAAAGCCTTTTGTTCCAGCCTTTGTACCATTCTCCACATATTAGTAAAAGTGCTCACCCTCCGGCCGTGGACGTAGGTCACATTGACCGAACCACGTAAATCTTTGTGTCCTGTCTCATTTATTTTTGCTATCTTTATTTTTGTTATTATTGTCGGGCTATTAAATTCCACCGGGATCCGATCCGAAAGGCATTTTATCTTAACAAAATACCTAGGACATTACGGGTGAGCTAGTTTCTACAGTAGTGTAGGAATTCTTTGAATCTATGAACCTACTTAAGGAGTTGAATCATATACATATATGTTTAGTTCCTAAAAAGCGTAACCCTCAGTACATGAGTGACTTCAAACCAATTTTTTGCTTTAATATAATCTACGAAGTCATCGTTAAGATTCTAACTAGGCACCTTAAAATGACTATATCTCACATCATCAACTCTGCTTAGGGTGCTTTCATCCCTGATAGGAATATTGGTGATCACATCCTTCTTTTACAGAAACTGTTAAAGTAGTACAATTCGGGCAAACAACTCAAAAGTTGTTTAATTAAAGTTGACTTCTTTAAGGCATTTGATGTTAGAAGTACAACACTTGAGCAATAGAGTTCCTCTTCATTTCAGGATTTCTTCTCTGATTTGCAATGGCCAATAGTGAGGTAATTTCATAGGTTTTGATACCCTGGCCCATAATGTGCTAAGGGACAACTCCATCATTTGGACTCTAGAACCTAGTGGTCGATTCTCTAACCAATCTTGTCATCACATCCTGAATCGAGGCTTAGTTAAGGTATCTTAGTTTTCACTATTATGGTATTTGCTTGCAGGAAGGAATTCTCCTGGATTTTGATTCAAATGATGCACATGTAAGAAATGGTCTACCCTTATATTAAACATAAGATTGGGAACAGTAATAGCACCTAACTTTGGTGTGATAACTGGTTAGACTCGAGTCCTTCTAATCCTTAGGTACAACACTTGAGCAATAGAGTTCCTCTTCATCTCAGGGTTTCTTCTCTAATTTGCAATGGCCAATGGCGAGGTAATTTCATAGGTTTTGATACCCTAGCCCAAATATTTCCCCCGTTGCCTAATGTGCTAAGGGACGACTCCATCATTGGGACTCTAGAACCTAGTGGTCTATTCTCTCACCAGTCTTATCATCACATCCTAAATCGAGGCTTATCTAAGGTACCTTGGTTTTCACTATCATGGTATAATTCTATCCATCCTAAGGCATTTTTTATCTCTTAGCTTGCGATTAAAAACTGACTTAGGATTAAACAACAATGGCATGGAAATGATGACTCTACTTGCTTACTATGTAAAATGAAAACAGAGGATCAGGATCACCTCTTTTTCCTCTGTACCTTCTCGAAAGCAGTTTGTCATGGGATCTTACATCTGTTACTTGGTACTAGTTCTCCATACTCTTGGGAATAAGTTCTTACTTGGGCTATTAGCAATTCTCAAAAGGATAAGCCCAATGTAATCCTATGCAAAGGCTTCTTTATTTCTACCATTTATTGTATCTGGAAGGATAGGAACTCGTATTTATTTTCTAAAAATGAAGTAAGGGCATACAGGGTTGCTAATACAATAATCAACTAGGTTCGGCCTGCTTTAATTGCAAAAAAATTTCACCTCACTTTATCTCTTGATATGAAGCATATTTGGCACCTCTAACTTATTTGGTTTTTTGTAATTATTCATAGGTAGTTTCTACTTGTTGTCTTTCTAGTTAAGTATATACTTGAACTCATTGTAATGTTGATTTGGTTTTGTCTATAGTTATGTTGTATTCAATTTTCAAAAAAAATGTTTGTAGGTTTATCATTTTTTTTAACAAAGTACTATCAAAAGTCAATTATAACATGAAAAGAGGTCTCTTTGTCTTTCCATTATTGATAACTTATACCAAAATCAATTATGAGAATTGAACACTTAATATAAGGGTTGTTCTTAGTTCACAAGGTGTATAAGAAGTAGTCTACAAAGGCAACATGAAGCCTCAAGATAAGGCAAACTTGATTCAAGTTGAAAAGAAGCCTAAGAAAAGAAAGATCATATTGCATTTATTATCATCCATCAAAATTTGGATGAAGAAATGTTTTAGAAAATAGATAATAAAACCATATAAAATAAGGCGTAAGAAACTCTCCAAATTTGGTAATGGGAATTCTCAAGGTGAAAAAGATGTGACTTTAAGCTCTAGGGACTGATTTTAATACATTCATAATGAAATATAGCGACTCTATTTCAGATTAATTCACAAAATTCGCAATAGTGGTGAGTTAAATGAAGAGGCTTGATCAAAACATTCAAGATGTTTAAATTGCGAAGGTCCTATAATCTCTCAACTTGAAATCTAATTATATAACAATGACTATTGAAAAATTCAAAGATTTGAGTAGTACTACTATATATAGTTGAGTTAAGTGAATCATGTTGAGTTTTTGGCTCCTTTGTTGTCCCATATTAGTTGGGGAGAACAATTGAGGCAAGACTCTTGCCTATATAAGGAGGTTGTTACCTCCTTGTTTAATACACCAAAACAAAGTCAAAGATTTGTATGACAAATTTGACTATAGTTAAATTCCTCTTTTGAGGTGAGAGTTAAAGAATTTGTTTTGGGTATTTCTTTGTAGGTGTGTTGGTGTATTGAGGGGTTGGGTGAGAGGAAAAAATGTGTGATTGTAAGAATTTTCACATAGTGAATTTTCTTCTCGGTGCCCGTAGTCTTTTCTCCGATTTTGAAGTTTCCAAGTAAATTCTCTTGTACTGTTATTTTCTGATATTTTTGTCTATCAAAGATCCTTGGGTGTGGGTTCAGGAGGTCTAAATTCTCAACAATTGGTATCAGAGCCCGGGTGTGTTTTTTGCTTGAAAATTCTAAGTATGCTGTGTGGTCGCAGTTTCAACTGATCTTCCACATCAGAAAAGATTTTCTTAAGAAAGGTTCATTTGATGCGGTGGAGTTTTGGTGTTGTAGTGTGGTAGTACATGTCTAGGAAAGTTTTGGCTAAGGAAAGACTTGGTATTTAAGTGTGTCCGTTGTAACCTACCTCTCTTTCCTGAGAACTTTCCTGGTGTACTATTCATTTCTATGGTAAAATTCATCAAGGAAGAAGAGCACAAGAAAAATGTCAGGAAATAGGGCTTCGAATCCTCTTAGATTTGAGGTGGAGAAATTCGACGGGAGAATCAATTTTGGCTTGTGGTAAGTGCAAGTCAAGGACATTTTGATTCAGTCGGGGTTACACAAGGCATTGAAAGATAGACAAATCCCTGATATCAGTACAGGCAAATCTAGTATGAGCAATGAAGATTGGGAGGATCAAGATTTGAGAGCAGCAAGTGGGATACGATTGTGTTTGGCTAAGAATGTACTTGCAAATGTACATGGAATATCTACAGCAAAAGAGCTTTTGGAAAAGCTCGAGGAGTTGTATCAAACAAAGGGCATCTCAAATCGGGTGTTCCTAAATGAGCAGTTTCATACACTAAGGATGAAGGAAGGTAATACAATTTCAGATCATTTAAGTGTTCTCAGTAGGATCGTCTCTGAACTGGAGGCTATTGGAGTTCGTATAGATGATGAGGATCAAGCTTTAAGACTCATTTGGTCTCCTCCACCTTCATATGAACACATGAAACCGATTTTGATTCATGGGAAGGAGAAGATAGTTTTTTTTGAAGTTATTGGAAAACTCTTTTCAGAAGACAGGAGACTGGGTGGTGGAAGAAATGTTCCTCCTGAAAACTCAGCTCTGGTGGTAGCTGGATATCGGAAGAAGAACTCCATGAAGAAAAATATAGTATGTTGGACATGTGGACAATCTGGGCACATGAAGAAAAATTGTCTGAGAGATAGAGCGGGTTCAGCAAGAGGCTCTGGGTCAGTTAATGGAGAGACTGACAATGTCGCTAACATTGTCTCCATGGACAATGATCTTGCTCTCTAAAAAGGGGAGCATGTACATCCTCATGGCATGTCGTTAATCCCAAAGTTGCCATAATAGAGGATGTGTTACTGTTAGCAGGTCCACAAGTTTGCACACGGGCATTGGTTTGACATCAATGCAAGGTGTGTGGTGGAATTTATGTCGATGACTGATTGGAGATGCTGTCACCTGCAACCAAATATAAAAGAAATCACTTCCGTTAAAACAAATTAATGCAGTAGCGGTAAGAAAATATCGTTCCCATGAGGAATCTTTAACGGTAAAGGTTAGCTAGTTTAAATGAAAATAGAAAGAGGGGTTTTGTCATGACAATAAAAATAAAAGGAAAAAATCATAAATTGAAATAATAATTAAATCTAAAAATTCAATTGGAAAAATACCTTGGTTTCGGGTACCGATGTTACCATGCTATTATGGATCCTCGACATAAAATTGCAATTATTAATAAACATTCATTGGGGAAAAATCTCTCTTAAGTGTAATGACTAGAAACCTGTATTCTAGCAATCTTATTAAACAACAATCTAGATACGATCGTAGATTAAATTGAATAATAGTATTAAGAACCAATGACAAGTGATAAACATGTACGACATGAAATCAATCAAGTGGATAATTTCTTAGAATTTTCCGAC
>JANZLC010000202.1:34657839-34671793 GCA_026413385.1 Erythroxylum gracilipes
ATACGGTTTCGGATTCGCAAGAGAAATTTAATAAGGAATCTGTTTAAGTAGTTGGGTTCCGGAAACGGGATCCAACAATTCGTTTTGAGTTGATACTTCCGATTTGTGTTCCGTTCTTTCGAATTCGAATTCGTCCGTTTTCTCTTTCCGCCTCTTCGTTTTCTTTGTTTTCGTTTTCTGCTATTTTTTTCGGTTGGGGTCTGGTCTCAAAATTGGGTCCCAACACTAACTCTCAATTGAGTATCTATTTGAATTCGTCTTGTTTGGTGCTCTAACTAGCTTTATACAATGATTTTTCTTCATCTTTGCGTGTTCTTCACTGGTTGTTGAAGGTGTTTGGTGTTTGCTACAATGCAAACAAGTAGAAGATTCAAGAAAGGAGGAGCATTTGCAAGGTACATATGCTGTAATTTCATATTCTTACATTCTGTTATACATGCACATGGATTCTAGATTTTCTGGGGATGTTGTAGTGTTGGAATTTTGATTCCAATGTTTCCACTGTAGAGCCATGTATGAAATGCATGAACCCATGGCTCCCCAACATTACTTGGTCTTCGTAACGTCTCCTAAGCTCTTCTCCACTAGGATACTGATCATTATCAATAAAAACTACCAAAATCTGTCGACTCAATTTCAACTGGTTCGTGATAATGGGAAATTTCAACATGTATGAAACCAACATCATCATCATCATCATCCACCTCTACATCAACTCCTAAACTAACACCTTCTGTGGCTCCACTACTTTCCTCTTCACCCTCTGTGGCTCCATAACTTTCCTCATCACCCTCCCCATCTCCATCCTCTCATCTCGATTTAGGCAATACCTCATGTACAAATGATGGAATTTTGATCATATGAGTTACATATACATCAATCCTTTTATGAATTTTCATCAGATTGATAAGTTGTAGACAACTTTCATTTGACTCAATGAACTTCAAAGACTGACTAAACTCAAAACATGTAATAGGCCTTATTGACTTGAAGGTATCTTAACTCCTTCCCCATCTCACATATTTGCTTATAGCTAACAAAATCTAGGTCCACTTTATCAAAAATGTTTAATTCCCCATCAACATATTTCAACTCTGGCTCTTTAACAAACTTTCCACCATACAACATCCTTATGCTTCCATCTTCAACCATCATATACCTGTTTAAAACAAATTTATAAAGTCAAGTGTATCACCAAAAAGCATACATTTAAATGATATTATCAACAATATAATGGATACTTCACCAAAAAAACATACATTTAAATATTCCAATGCATGTTCCTAAGATTGGTTACAAATAGCACTACAATCCTCTACCCTTAGTGAGGTGATTATGTTATTATTCCTTCATGCCTAAAGCATTTTATGGAAATGAGAAGTCACCCAACTTAAAGATGAAAGTTTCAGGAAGAGAAGGCATAGAGGGAATGAAACTTTTAAGTTGATTATTTTTCCTTTCTAAAAATGAAAAGGGTATTAGATTAGTCGATAGGTGAGAAAGTGCCCACCTATTTTTGTTAACTAAGGGCTAAATAGGTAGTAAGGTGTGGTTAGGTATTTTAATCTAATATCTGATGAGTAAGTAAGGAATATTTTTCAAGACACTTCAATACTAAATATACAAGGTCTAAACTCATTTCCAAAGGTTCCTAGTGCATTTATCCCATGTTATATAATTAAGATAAACTCACACTTAAACTTTAATTTATTTAATATTTAAACAAAATAAAAACTTTGTTAGTTTCTATATTTTGATGTGTGTTATTCCTCTTTTTCATCATTCTTGCAATAGATGAGGGAAAATAATATAATCCGAAAGAAGATAATAATAAGAGTTATGCTTTTGCAAGCTTTTAATGAACACCTATAAGAATACATGTTTCATATCAACATAGGGAATAAGGGAATTGAGTGTAATGGCCAGTTGAGGAAGTTAGTTTAAAATTTATTGGAGGAATATAATCATTAACTTATCTTTTCTCTCTTTAATCTCTCAATTTCTTATTCATTATGTGAAGAATTATCATATATCTTTAATCATAACAATGGGGTATCATAGCAAAGAGATTAGATCACATGACTAGAGGAAATTTGATGATTTTAAGTAAAATCATTTCAATTAAAAGGAGGCTAAACATGAGCATGGAGTTAAGAAAATCAAGACATAGATTTATCGATATTTTCAATAATAACAATCATCAAGAGGCATTAATAAGAATATATTTTTGAGAGTGAACATTTATTTCTACCAGATAGAATATAATGAAGGTGAGAATTGCATCGATGCTATATTGGTACATCAACTTCAACAACAACTGTAGGGGACCACAAATTACATCCAACACCATAACAAGTATAGGGGACCACGGCTTACATGCAACACCACAACAACTATAGGGGACCACAACATACAATATTAAAAAAGAAAAAACACGATGAGGCAGCCAAAAATGGAAACAAACACACAAATTTAGGGGACCACATAAAACATAAAAGGCAGACATCAATATCCTACCATGATGAAATGTCATATGAGGAAGAACACAGAGTGAAGAAGATGGAAGACACGTGAGATGGGGGATTGTGTCAGAAGAAAATGGGAGATTAGGGATTAGGGAACAGGAAAATGGGATTGTGTCGGAAGAAGATGAGAGAACACCGTGAAGATTGAAGCGTGGCGATGTCTATGAGTGAGAGGGATTAAGGATTTGGGATTTCGAAAGAGGAGAGGACAAGGAAGAGGAAGGAGATGCAACGTCATCTATCCAAAATGTTAAGTTTCTGTCCAAAAACGTTACGTCTGAGGAAGGAGGAAACAAAACGTTTTTGGTCTTAATGTGGGACCCACTGTCATGCTCACGTCAACAACGGTGGGTCCCACATCCATCGAAAATGAAAAAAGAAAACCATGTCAACATTTAATGAGCCATGTAAGCAGATGACTAACTGTGCCCTTACGGCGTCAGTGCTTAGGGCCCAATCTAAACGATTTCCAAACCTTGGGGTCTTATTTGAACGTATGATAATCTTTAGGATTCAATTTGAACACTCTGAAATGTTAGGGTCTATTTTGTACATTTGTGAAAATGTTAGGGATAATTAGCCCTTTTGGCCTTATGATCAATTAAAAACTAGTTTAGATGGTATTTACTATTTATTTATTTATTGGTAAGTAAGAGATTTGCACCAGTAACGAATAAATATTTACACAAACAAAAGTTACTTAGAAATGAGTGATTTAAGAGAGATTTGTGGGGATTAAATGTAGCAGGCAGTTATATCTCAGTGGTTAAAGGATTTGTGGGAGGCCAACCCATATTCCTATAAAAATGGAAACCAGGCTTGGATTGCAATAAAGGTAGTATTGAAGTCTTTCCTTTACAGGGTTCAATTTTACAATATTCCTCTAAAATTTTGAATTATAGACAGACTTTGCTATTTAGTTAATTATTTAGGGAAACAAATTTGTATGGATTCCCAAACTACCAATATGAAGAGAATCTACTATGCTAAGATCTATATTGAGGTAAATAGAAATGTTGACTTACTTCATAAACTTCCTATCTTAAAGCTTAATGAAGTTAGGGAACTTAAGCTTATGGAAATATCCTTATCTTATACATGGAAGCCCTCTGTTACTGACAAACAATAAAGAGAAACCAGTAGAAAATTCAACACTGGATAGTCAGATGAACTGCTTAACATAACTCATGCTACACAGGAATCATACTAGATGGCCATACCATGAGACCAAGAAAGGTAGGGGCCTTCTCAGACTAGTGAGCACCCTATTTAACTCTCTTAAAGCTTGCAACAATTCTGATCCATCTACAACCTAATATGACACTGACAACAGATTCCAAGTGCAAGCAATCAATAATTTAGACAAGTTGGACCCTTTAATCCTTTATTGGATAAAACTAATGAACAACATCCTAATAGCTCTGTAGCTCTCCACTCCCTAGAACAGTTAATTAGCATATCAGTTCCAACTACTAGCTCCAACCTAGAGCAACCTCATACTACATAATAGATGGACCATCCTGTTAGTGATATGGAAGGATCCACTACCCTTACATCGAAGTCTACTAGTAGCTCTAGAAGGTGATCTACTAGAAGACAAAATAATACTAGAGGGGATTCCTCCCCCTAATGATACTGATCTGCAATATCTGAGGGTTCAGTGACCCTCACAAAAAGGCTATAGTTAAAGACTTCATTTTGGAAAGAAAAAAAAAGCCTTGTATAATAGGACTGTTAGAAACCAAAATTTGAGCTTCACACCTTCCTGAGGTCTCCAAAATTTTGGGTTATGATTGGCCTGCTTTTACCAACTTATCTTCTCATTACAATGGCCACATACTTTGCTTTTATAATACACACCAAGATCAGTTCAGATGCAAAGAGAAAGCACACAACATCTGCACTTATCTTTTCTCCTATATAGCTTAAACATAAGTGTTGAAGTCTCTATCATTTAAATTCTAATTTTCAATTTCAATGGGACTTGTTATGGCACTCTCTGCAGCAATCGGAGGCCAATATATCTGAGTCATGGCTCGTCATAGGAGATCTTAATTTCACTAAATCAGTAGGTGGTAGGGCGCTTCACTCATTAACAAGCAGGGAACTTAAATCTTTCCTTCAAAGAGTCTAAGTGACAGATCTTAATTTCACTGGCAGATTCCTTACATAGACCAACAAACAACAGGGTCCTAACTTGATTAGATGAAAGTTGGATCGAGTTATGGTTAATTCATCTTGGTTGTCTGCTTTTCCTCAACCTTTTGCCCATTTTGATGACAATTTGTTATCTGATCACTCCTTCATCATACTCCACAACTTCACCAATTCATAAACAAGAGGTGCTCCATTTAGATTTTTTAATGGCTTCACTAAATAAGATTATTTTCAACATCTTATAAGAGATTGTTAGCAATTCCCTATTAAAGGCTACAAATCGTTCCGACTTATGCAAAAGCTATAAAAAGTTAAAGCAGCTCTAAACGGATTTCCTTGTAGCACTATTAAAAAGGTCTAAGAGTGCAAAATGAGGCACCAAATGGCTCAAAATGATTATTGATTATTACCAATGCCCACATGACTCCCAGTTACAAGTTATTAAAATTTAGAGATTATATGAAATCCAACAAGCTCTCTCCATGCTTCAGTCTATCATTCAGCAGAAGGCTAGGATTACATGGTTGAAGGAAGGAGAACAAAACACTTCATTTTTCCATACTTCTTTATTAGCAAGGAGAGATAACAACAAAATTATGCAACTCCCTGATGCACATCGAGTTTATCATTCTACTCAAACTGCCCTTTTGAATATAACTAGAGATTTTTTTTTGTTCAGTTGATGGGTCGATCATACACTTTAAATCAACCCCCTGATATGAAACCTTTCTTTAACAATCCCCTCAACTAAACCATGAAGGACCTCCTAACATCCTCTCACTAAGATTCTAAAAGGAAGCCCTTTTCTCATTGCACCCCTCAAAGGCTCCGGGGCCTAATGGCTTCACTGTCCTTTTCTTCCAACATACATGTTGCATCATTGGTGAACTCTTCACCCAAGCTATCCAGGAAACTTTGTCCTCATGCCAAATGCTGAGAGAGATCAACCATACTTTTATCTACTTTGTTCAAAAAATTAAATTAAATCCCTCCTCTTTGAATGATTACCATCCCATTTTTTGTTGCAATACCCTTTACAAGGTTATAGCTAAGTTCCTAGTTGGTAGACTAAAACAAGCTCTAATGGAGACATTTAGCCTAATTTAAGGGGCTTTCATCGAGGTTAGAGCCATCGTAGAAAACATCCTACTCATGCACGAACTTCTTAAGAACTACTAGACTGGGAAGCACCTAAAAAGATACATATGGAAAGTCAATTTTTACAAGTCCTTTGACATAGTTAGCTGGGAATTTATTGAAGGTTGTCTGGAAGCTTTAGAGTTCCCTACTTAGTTCAGGAATTGGATTATGCCATGTCTTAATGTTGAGAAAGTTTTACTTCTAATAAAACCCCCAATATCTGTAAGCATACGGATCATAACTTATAGTATCAAAGGTGTTGATCCCATGAGAAAATAGTTAAAAGTAAATGAACCTAACTTTGTCTAAAGAAATAAAAGATGATTTTAATAAAATAATAAGAGAAAATTAAGAAAATAATCAAATAACAAATGAGCTACCACAAATATGTGAGGAAAATCGAGGATGAAGCTTAGGATTTATTCTATCATTCTTTTGCTCCTTTAACCTTTATCAATTCAATTACATGTTAATTCTATATCTTTTAAAGGATTGACTACTCTTTTTCAATACCTAATTGATTAACCCTAATTGAATCTGAATATTCTAAAATTGCAATCTCTCAATTTATAACTCTTTCCCTAACAATTTTAATTAGTTCTGATGTGATCTATCGAATAATCAAGTTCTCACACAAGATCTCTCTTCGAATGATGGTTGATTTGTTAATCATGTGATATATTAATCTACAAACTCTCGTTGCATAAATTAATTGGATTACTTTTGACTCACTTTCTAGATTTATTGCCGAAGTATAAAATGCATCATTAACACAACACAAAATTGTATTGAATCAATTGAAATCAAAGTCACAAAATAATTCAAGAACAAACCCTAATGTGGAAATTTAAAACATAATAAACATGAAGAACATCATCAAATCTAGTTTATTTATCAAGTTTAAAGAAAATAATAAGAAGAGGGAAAGAAGAACTTAATTTGGAACTTGACCTTAAAATTTGGAAATCTTCAATGCTCTCCTTGATGCTCCATATTTGATCCAAGAATGCAAGATGGTGGTTGCTCTATTTTTTAGTGTTTTATGTTCCTAAATAGTTCTTGAGGCTTCTAGGGTTCTTTTTGGGGTTTACCCACTTAAAACATTAGAATTACAAAAAGAGTGGCATGCTAGAAAAGCTAAAATTTGTTGGAATTGTTGTTTTTGCTCTCTGTCACGATTGTAACAAGCAAGTCATGATCGTGACCTACTTATATACTTCCAGTTCTTCTCTTTTCTTCAATTCCTTGTTTCCATATACTCAAACACACATCACTCACTTCTTGAAACATAAAATTAAGATCCAAATCATGCTCAAAACCATACAAACACTCAGAATATAAACAAACACTAATAATAACATAATTCTAAGCCTATATATATGATATCTAAGAAATACTCAAAAGCACACTTAAACATCTATCAAAATATAATATAACTTACACTTATCAGTAAGTATTCTTGTCAATGGTATCCCCACTAAACCATTGAAATGTGTTAGAGGGATCAAACAAAGGGATCCCCTTTCCCCTTACATTTTTATCCTAGTCATGGAAGGGTTGTCACGCATGCTTGCAAAACTAACACTCCCTAATGGTAGATTCTGTTACCATTATAAGTGTAAGTCCCTCAACCTCACACATTTAATGTTTGCTGACGATTTATTGCTTCTATCTGGGGTTGATATATTCTCCATCACCATTCTCAAAGAGATATTGAGTCGATTCTCTACATGTTCAAGTTTGCAAATAAACTTACAGAAAAGTTGTTTCTGCTGCTTAGCCGATGTTACCAACACTACTGAGATTGCAAGAACACTAGGTATGGAACTTCATCCAACTCCTTTCAAGTACTTGGGGTCCCCATATCTCATGCCAAACTCACCTATATGGACTATATTCCACCCTTAAAGAAGTACAAATCCAAAATCCTTGTATGGAAAAATCGATTTCTCTTCATAACTGCTCTGGTCACTCTGATCATATATGTTCTAAATAATCTACATATTCATTGGCTTAATCACTTGATACTTCCAAGGTGTGTGATCAAAGAGCTAGACCATTCTATAAAAGTTTTTCTATGGTTAGGCTCTGGACAATGCAAAGAAGGTTAAAGTGAAATGGGAGAAGGTAACACTTCCAAAAAAGCATGGAGGGTTAGGTATAACTTCTATAAATCTTTTGTAAAAAGTTCTTCTTTGCAAGAAAATATAGAGAATCTACACAGACAAAAATGTGATATGGATTAAATGGATCCACGAGACATACTTAAATTCTCACAACTTTTGGCAACTCCCTGCTAATACAAATTGTTCTTGGGTTTTCAAACATATGATAAAAACAAAGATCTTATCTATCCTTTCATCTTTCATAGATTGGCCATGGTTACAATATTTCACTATGGTTTGACAATTAGATTGATTTCAGTCTATTAATAAATAGGACAGAGTTAGCACATCTCAAGAGTCGTGTTCCTCTCAATGTCACAGTTTCCTCACTAATTTCTAAAGGGCAATGGTCTAGTTCTTTCCAAGGTTTCACTCAGCTACGTCAATATTTCCCAAGCATCACTCACAATAGCAACCTAGATACGATAGTATGGAAACCTCATCCTAAAGGTATCTTTATAAACTAATCTTGCTATAGTAGACTACAATTTACAAACCAATTAGTCCCTTGGTCCAAGCTACTTTATAAGCAAAACTTTATCCCCAAAGCCTTTATGATCACATGGTTAGTCATCAAAAATCGCCTAAGCACTAAGGATAGATGTTATAGGAGTTATCATCTAATATGTGACCTATGCAAAATGGCAGCTGAAGATAGGAACCACCTTTTTTTTCACATGCATTTACTCCAAATCTATATGGAGCCAATTACTTCATAAATTGGATGGTTTTTGTTGTTCATATGAATGGTCTACTATGCTCAATTGGATCATCAGTGTTTCCAAGCAAAGAAAGAAGGATGGCATACTGCTGAAAATAACTTTTACACTCATAATATACAATATATGGAGGGAAAGGAATAGACAACTATACAGAAAGGAGTTCACTTGTAAATACCAACTAGTGATGCACACTATTAATGAAATCCAAGCACTTGTCATAGCAAAGGATACAATCCATAAGTTGTCCGATAGAATGAAATTGTGCTGGAACCTATAACTCACCATCTTAGTTTTCTAACATCCTAACCTTTGTGTTTTGACCATTGTGATGTAATTTTGTCTTTCCTATCAGAGACCTCATTTTAATGTTGTGCATAGTTTTACTATTGTTAATGAAAATTTCTTTCAATTTTTTTAAAAAAAACTTTAAACTCTATCTGTCTTCTTTTTTAAATTACATCTTGTGCAAAAAATCATTTGAAAAATTAACCAAAAATACGTAAACAAGTTAAAGAAAAAGAACTCGATATAAAATATAGAATATGAAAAAAGATGAATATTATTACTCAATCAACAAATAAAAACTGAAAAATGATGTAATGCAAAAAAACGAATTTGACGAAAAAGATCTAACCTTGTAACGTGTTCTTGAGCTGATAACCCTAACAAAAGATTAATTCTATAACAGATATGATATTTTGGAGAGTAAAGTTATGTTTATTGATCTGCGTGATGTACATATATAAGGCTACAGATACAATTTGAATTGAATGTATTATCTATAGTTAGTCCTGAATATCTGCTATTTGGTATGATAATTAGTATGATCTGATTATACTACTGGATAAGCTAATTTGGTTGCCGATATTGTGGGATAACGTTGGACTTGATAACTTGGGCTGGGCTTCTCCTTATACGGCCCTTCAAGCTGACTATCGGTGGCGCAGTCCAAGCTTGAACTTTAGACGAAGATAGGGTAGACGAGAGAGGGGTTTTGTGAGTGTGTCTGCGGTCTGGTCATCGGAGTTCACGTGAGCAACTCGGAGGGAGCCAGATTGAACTTGCTCACGGATGAAGTGATAATCAATGGCGACATACTTCATGCGTGAGTGGAAAATAGGGTTTGAACTTAGTTGAGTAGCGCCAACATTATCACAGTAGATTACCGGAGGAGAGGGAAGTTGGAGGCGAAGCTCAGCAAGGAGATGGGCAATCCAATTAAGCTCCGAGGCTGTATTAGCAACTGATTTGTACTCAGCTTCAGTGGAGGACCTCGCGACAGATCGTTGCTTCTTTGAACTCCAGGAGATGGGGTTTCGACCAAGGAAGATGATGAAGGCACCGGTGGAGTGAAAATTATCTCTATCACCTCCCCAATCAGCATCAGAGTACGCTTCCAGAGAACCAGTGTGATGTTGGTCAGCAAAGGCATGAAGTGTGGTAGGAGTATCGGCAAAAAGTTGAATGCCCTCATCCACTGTGCCGACAAGATACCGGAGAAGACGTTTAACGGCCAGCCAGTGGTCAGTAGTCGGACAATGACAGAACTGGGACAATTTGTTCACGGCAAACGTGATGTCCGGTCGGGTAAGTAAGAGATATTGCAAACTTCCAATAATTTTTCTGTATTCTCCAATATTTGTAAGTTTTGTGCCGGATTGAAGTGTGAGAGTCAGACTACTGGCCATTGGTGTGGTTACTGGTTTGGCATCTTGCATCTTTGTCTCATGTAGTAAGTCAAGCATGTATTTTCGTTGAGAAAGTAGGAGACCATACTTATTCCGAACCACTTCAATACCCAAAAAATAGGATAAACTGCCCATGTCTTTGATGGAGAATTTACATGCTAGGAGCTGAACATAGTGATCAATAAGGCTGGAATTGTCACCAGTGACAATGATATCATCAACATAGACAATAAGAATAATTTTACCTCTGTTAGATTTGTGAATGAAGAGAGATGCATCCGAATAGGAATTAGTGAATCCTGTCTGCAGCAGAAACTTCCTTAGGGCCTGGTACCATGCACGAGGTGCCTGCTTTAATCCATAGATTGCCTTTCGAAGTTTGCAAACATGTGTTGGACGATCAGTGTCAATAAATCCCTTAGGTTGTTCCATAAACACATTTTTTGATAAAGGACCTTGTAGAAATGCATTATTTACATCAAGCTGTCGTAGATCACATCCTTTTGTGACTGCAAGACTTAAAACAATTCGAATTGTTGTAGGTTTGACTACAGGACTGAAGGTTTCAGCATAGTCAATACCAGGGCGCTGATGAAAGCCCTTGGCAACTAGACGAGCTTTATATTTATCAATGGAGCCATCAGAACATCTTTTGACTCTAAAAATCCACTTACATCCAACAAGATTTTGCGAGGGATCTGCCAGAACAAGCTCCCAGGTACCATTCTTCACAAGAACATTAAACTCATCAGAACATGCTTTTCTCCATTTGGGGTCTTTAAATACTTGTGTGATTGTTGTGGGTTCTGGATCTTGAGGCTGTGAAAGTTGAGCCGTGAGACTCATTTTCTGTATTGGTTTGTAAATATTGTTCTTGGCACGTGTAATCATTGAGTGTCCCGTGACCAGCGATGTTGGCACAATGTGGTCTGCAGCATTTTCTTGACTTGTGTTAGTGCTGATGAGTGGGTTGTCCACATTGTCAGGGACAACAACCGGTGGAGATGATGACATAGTCTGAGGTGGGTTAGGTGATGATGTATGGATGATAAGAGGTGGGGGAAGCCAAGTGGAAATGTGATCCATGGGTGTGGGTTCAGGAGCTGTCCTCGGTGTGGCAAAGGGAAAGGAAGACTCAACAAAGACAACATGGCGGGAGGTATGCATGCTAAAGGTTGCCAGGTCTAAGCAGTAGAAGGCACTTTGAGACAGTGAGTATCCCATGAACACGCAAGGTTTAGATTTATGGTCTAATTTGTTGTCTGTATAGGGTTTCAGCCACGGATAACACAAGCACCTAAACACTCTAAGCTTAGAATAATTGGGAGGTGTGTGAAATAGGCATTGGTAAGGACTGATCATATTTAAAGTAGGAGTTGGCATTCTATTGATTAGATAGACAGCAGTGTTGAAAGCTTGTGGCCAATATGATGTCGGTATAGATGAGTGAGTGAGGAGGGTTAGACCTGTTTCCACTATATGTTTGTGTTTGCGTTCGGAAGTGCCATTATGTTCAGGGGTGTATGGGGGCGAGGTGCGGAATGAGATGCCATGTGTGGAAAGGTAGGAGGATAGGCCAATATATTCACCACCATTGTCGGTGTAGAGTGTTTTTATGGTGGTGTCAAAGAATTTCTCAACAATAGCTTTGAATCGAATGAATATGTCATGAACTTCAGATTTCCGTTTTAGACAGTATAACCAAGTATATTTGGTGAAGTGATCTACAAAAATGACATAATATTTGAACCCCTCGTTAGAAAATGTAGGAGATGTCCATACATCTGAGAAGATGATGTCTAGTGGTCGAGTAGATACTAAAGTAGACTGAGAAAATGGCAGTTTGTGACTTTTATTTGATAAACAAGCATTACAATGAGTACTTGTTGAATGTGAAACAGACTGAAGGTGATTGGAAGCTAAAATGTGACGAACTATTGGTTTTGCAGGATGTCCTAATCTAGAGTGCCAATCGGGAAAAGATGGTGAAGTTGTGGTGAAGGCTTGTATAGGAGGGGAATCGACGGGCCATGCATAAACTCCATCTTTAGGTGCGCCCCTGAGAATTGGATTCCCGCTCATCAGTTCCTTCACAAGAAAAGAAAACGGTGAGAACTCAACAGACACATTATTTGAAGCACAAAATTGATATACCGAAATCAAATTCTTTTGCATATGTGGGACATATAAAACATTGTCAAGTTTTAAATTTCTGTCTAAGGATTTGATTGTACCAGTCCCTGTGTGACTTATCTGGAGACCTGTGCCATCACCAATCATGATGTCCTCATTGCCTGTGTAGGGGTTGTGCAGGGATAGGTTCTGCAGATCAGTGGTAACGTGGTGTGAGGCACCAGAGTCAAGGAGCCATTGAGGTTGTTTTGGAGCAGCAGAAGATGCAGCATAGTTTGCTCTCGGTGGAGTTGAAGGTTGATTAGGAGCAACAGGGACAATCCGAAAGGATGGACATTTCTTGGCTGGATGACCATGAACCCCACAAATATGACATTTTCCAAGATAAGGACGAGGCTGATACTGAGAACCACTCGGATTAGTCGGTATTGCCTGATTCCAATTTGATTCGTGTGAAGACCAATTGTGATATGGTTGGTGCTGCAATGGATTGGTAGGAGAACGATAGTGGTGTTGTTGACCAGGTGAACGCCAGTGATTGCCTGATTGGGTAGAGGCGCGTCCCCTGCCAGTGGTACGATGGGCATAGTTTGCCGTGACTGGAACTTGAGTGGATTGAGAAGAAAGCATTTCTGCTTCAGCAGTGATCAGTCGTTCATGGAGCTCATCAAAGGAAGTAGTAAAATCTCTACTATTAACTTGACGTTTTATCTCATTGTAGGAATCATCTAGGCCTTCAAAAACCTTGTCTGTGATGTCTTCTGGGTCCATCGGAACGCCCAGAAAAGCCAGTTCATCAGTCTTCACTTTGATGGCCTGCATATACTCCGTGATTGACATCGATCCTTTGGTAAGTCGTTTAAGCTGTGCTTTTACCTGTTTTTGTTTTCCACAAGAAGCTTGAGCATACGTTTTGGCAAGTATATCCCAGGCCTCTTTAGAGGTATTGGCAGTGCCAATGAAGGGTATAAGAGTGGGTGACAAAGCACCAATGATTGCATTGAGGATCAGTTGATCCTGTCGGATCCATAAAGGATAGGCTGGATTTGGGGTAGTAATATTGTTGGTGGTTATTGTAGTGGGTGGGCAAGGTTTTGTGCCATTGATGTAGCCCATCAGATCATAGCCTATGAGTAAACTATTGAACTGCATTTTCCATGCAAAATAGTTGCTCGAATTGAGCTTTAAGGGAGCCTGTGCAGCAGCGTTGAGGGTGATGATAGTGGATTCAGTGGTGGCTGAAGCAGTGGAGAGAGTGGTGTCCATTAGGTTTGAAGAAAAGAAAGAAATGACGTTAGTCGGAGGCTCTGATACCATATAACAAATATGATATTTTGGAGAGTAAAATTATGTTTATTGATCTGCGTGATGTACATATATAAGGCTACAGATACAATTTGAATTGAATGTATTATCTATAGTTA
>JANZLC010000202.1:34686385-34696995 GCA_026413385.1 Erythroxylum gracilipes
CCTCAAAATCACTCTTAAAAGCTAAGAAAAGATGAACCCTAACTTGATCTTCCTTCTTTTCTCTCAAGAACACAACTATCTCTCCTTTCTCTCTTCATTTTCATTCTTCTCTTCTTTCTCTCCATTATTCACATTTTTCTCTCCTTCTTAAGAGCAAGACTACACTTTCTTCTTCCAATTATGCCCTTAATGAGTGTGAAATGTCAACTTTGCCCTTCCTTTATGCTTTATGGCTTTTATACTTAAGTGATATGCCAAAATTTCCCTTTATTCACTCTTACTACATTAATTCAACTAACCAATGTAATAAAATCCTACTAACATTGACATAATAATTAACTCCAAAAATTAATATATCAAGATCTCATAATTTATTTAAATCATGCTTAACTAAACAAGAAAAAAAATCAAGGGCCAACATATCTAGTTTAAGACATGACTGAACAAGGAACCCAAATATCTGAATGAACCAATTAAGAAAGAGAATGAACTCTTTTATTGACTTTAGGACTTGAGCTAAAACAATGATGTTTTATAAAATAACATGATTCACAATCTAAGGAAGACAAGTTATGGTATAAAGTATACAAATTTTTTAGCAAAGGAAAAGAGGGATGCCTTAATTGAAAATTTACCTTGAAGGGAGTCATAACCCTAGAGTAAGCAATGGACTTTGTTATTTATGTATTAAGGATGTAAAGACCTCCAGATTCATATCTTTACCAATAATTTGCTTCGTCATAAGATCCTAAAAGAGGCAACAGTCAAGAAAGAATGAAACACAACAATTAAGTATACAAGTAAGTTTGTTAATAAAAATTAACTCAAAAGACAAACTAGAAAAAGTTAAGAAAGATGACAAAGGGATTCATAAAGTTGTGGTGACTGTGTTGGACCCAAGAATATGAAAGTTTGACTCATTAGTGAAAGTAATAGGAGAATTAGATTTACATAGCTAAAATGTAGAGAAGACACCGAAATTATCTATCACATGATTTATGGAACCAAAATCAATGACTAATTTGAAAAGGAAGTAACAAGAGTTGTATTTGGTTTACCTAACTCAATAATAACAATGACAAGGGTAGATGAAGACTTCTATGATTCTTGATATTAAGAGAACTAACAAGTTCATCTGTAAAAATTAAGTTAGACTTTTTAGATGTATTAGTAGTAGTTATAATATGAGCTGATTGATTTCTCTAATTCTTATTATGCATATTTCTACAATAATGTTTTATATCCTATTATGTGACAATAGTGGTACTCAATCCCTATTAAATCGTGTCCTTTATTATCAAAATTTCTTAATCCACCTCCTTTAATTGATGCAACTAACAAAATCATAATTAGACTAAACAATTGGGATACTTTATATGCAGGGCACTCGACTAAATGTTTCCTACAATGAAGTAATTTTAGAACTAACAATAATTTGAGACTTTGTAGTTTCAAATTTGAAAGGAAAATCATCTAAGAAACCTATGACAACCATCTTTTCTCATTGAGCATTTTATTCTTTAATATATGGATTAAAAGGCTATAACATATCAGACTTCTTTTAGGTTTTATTAAAATTTATGGAATAATTTATGAAATATTTGTCTTATTTTTTGCATGATAAAATACTTGGCACACCAAAAAAATGTAGGAAATATTCCTTTTACCATAATACAATAAATCTAGATATTCTATCAGCTCCGTAACAAGTTCATAATTATTGATCAAACCAATTACCTCACTATCAATAGAGTTCCTTATTTGTGAGAACAAATGAGCATCATCTTTCAGTTATGTCTATTTTATCTCATCTTTGGGTGGTTCGTCTATTAAATGATCACCTTTATCAATGCTCCATAAGTAAAAATGTATTGTCTTACTCTATTTTAGATAATCAAACCCACTAAGCTTGTGTTCTATAATCTTGGACATTAGCATAATCAAATCAAAAACAACTACTTATTTAATGTCAGCATATTTAAACTAAAGTTAACAAAAACCCAATGCCTACTACTCAATTAAAAGAAACACTAAAAAAAAGGAAAATTTAAATCGGTTTAGAATTAAACCTTACAATTGAATAGATTATGATGAAGCTAACCACAAATATAAATTATAGAGAACCAAACATGCCAATCGAAGGTGACTAGACAAGTTTTTTACGATATGAATAGCCACACACGCTAGTATAAGGGAGATAGGAGGATAGCTTATGTCATATTCTGGAGCCTAGTCGAACTGACAGAATCATTACTCCTTAAGTCGGTGGTGACAAAAAAAGGGTCATTCTATAAGGGTGACCCTAAATTTACAAAAATTATACTCCCTATGGTAGAATTGGAAATCTAAGAGAAAAAGAATTTCCCACTAAGAACCTAAAAATATTAGATGCTCTAATACCATACTAATTAACATAGAAACATATTTTCTATACAATATGTCATTGATACTAACTGCTTATATATACAGAACTTAGTCATTCTCCACAAGAAAGTTTAACTGTTTTGATTCTAATTGATCCTTATAATGTAGCTTCCTATTTTGCAAATTCAATCCCTATATCACAACTTTCCTTATATATTTATAGATTATGTAACAAAACTTATTCAACGTAACAATAAGTTGGATTAGTTTGCAACAAAGATATATATGCCTACTCATCAACTAAAGTATTTATTGGTCCCTAAATGGCATATGAGATGGGATGGTGAATTATGTTTGTATACTTTTAATTCTATTTAAAAACTAATGAATTAATTATTTATTCCAATAAATGATTATGACAATTTCATATAAGATAATCATAAAACAAACACAACAAAAATAAAAGAGAGTAGGGAAAGAGAGAAAAATTAATTTATAATAGTTTAACTAAACAGCCTTTATTATGAATCATCTTCCCAAGCTTTACTGTAGAATTTATTATCATCTTCTTTAATAGGTGAAAAGAAGCTTTTCATATTTTTGTCTTCCTTTAATTAAAGAGAAACCATCCCATATCTTATTTTCCTAGGGTGAAGAGAAACCCTTACACATCTTCTTTTTCTATAGGTGAAGAGGAAACTTAATAATTTAATTGCTCCCTTCAATAGTATCTCAATCACTCAAATATAACCTAAGAAGTCCTTTTATAATCACACAATGAACTTAGAGCTCATGTCATGCTCATACGCACGTAAATATAATATAAATCTCCTGAAAGCTTCATAAAACTCCCTTTAGTGCCAAAATCCCTTTTCATTACTCATATGGTTTATTTACACTCAAAATAGTCAAATATATTTATTAGAGATACAAATAAGTCATTATGATGAATAACAACAATATCGTTAGTTGATCAATGTATCAATTAATGTTCTTACATAAATTTATAATCGATAAAATATTTTTTTAGAATACTATGGTCAATCAATATGTCAAATTAGTCAACCACTATATTTATAGAATGCACAAACTAATTTAAAACCTTAATATAGGTTAAACTAACTTCAATATAAGCTGACCAAACCTCTTAAAATAAAAATTTTAAAACTTATCAAATTCTTTCAAAGATCCACACACACTCTTTTGATAAAAATTGATCTAAAACTATTTTAAAATTTCTCAAAATATTTTGATGCATCAAGAGAGTTTTATTTAAACTTAAATTAAACTTACTTTTAATATGAAATGATTATACAATATTGAAGCTCTTAGACCATTGAAATGGCTAAGATAAGATTACAAGAAATATTTAAAAAATTTATATATGCAAAAAGTCCAATGTTTTTATTATGGTCCACTTAACTTGAATTGCTTTTAAGCACCTCTTAAATTGTATACATGCTCTTCTTTTCTTATTTGCTCATGCTTTAATTGCATAATCCATGCAATTGACTCTTTTACTCTTTTATCTCTTTCATTGATAATAATATTTTACATATTGCTTGATTTCATTAAAATAGACCTACTAATATTGTAGCACCCCTTTACCGCAGGGGGGACGCTCGGAGGTCATTCTGGTATATATCCTACGCTAAGAGCAAGTTGCGTTCAATCACTACATTCACTTCATATAGTATGGTATCAAAATTCACTTATATAAAGCATCATTAGAAAAATCACAATACTTTAAAACCAACTTTTCCTTATTTCATTTCACAAAATCGAAGGTCTACATTATGTCTTTCAACATTTCCTATATGTACAACATCAAAACCTAATACAATAGTACTATATGAATGAGAAAAACATATACAATCTAACTAATCTGTCCAAAAATCCCAGCTGACCAACCTTTGAGCCATGACTTCTCTTGCCAATCACAAATTACACGGCTGGTAGAGCCTTTCAGTAGCTAGAGTCGTCTCTCAATCCTGAAAAGACAACGTCGCAATTTTGGTGAGTTTTGCAAAATCAATGAGGTAACCATCATCGATGGTTCACTCAATCCATGCAACACATCAATTCACAAAATAATTATTTCATAACTTTGCATTTACATGAGTAACACATTTTTAGTTAAGCATAAGCAATTTTGCATTTCACTCAATCAAACATACTTAACAATATGCATATGAAATGCTCATTAGACACTTTTCCACTTATTACGTTGTTGTGACCGAGTGCCTGAACTGTCCCATATAGGGCTCATTAAATGATGAGCCTAAGGCTCTAAATCAATTTTTTGAGCTCGAGGCTCAGTTTCACTCGTTGAGCTTTAAGCTCTAATCGGTGGCTACTTTGGTCACAACTGTTATTATCATATTACGCATTCATGAATGGAATGCTTGTAACACAATCAAACATATTATAAAGCACGTAGGTCTTCACATTCACATTCAAGAAGCACTTTAATATTTTCATCCATATTACACACTCATCGGACCTCATGTCCGGAATCCACAATCAAGCTTGTTCATTTATCATTCAAAACATGAATTAGGCAAACAAGTAATTAAGTGAGACCATCTAGGTTACTCACAAGCTACTCCCGAAGCTAATGCCTAGAAGATCCGGAAACGTCCAGAGGTTGACGTTCCAGTTACTCCTCTATAACAAATAATATACATAATATCACAATTTGCACCATCATAAGTATTCAATGATGCATATGTATGAAATGAATTATGTACAATGCATGTTCATGAGAATCCTGGGAAATTTCCATCGTAAAATCGATCTCATATCAACACTTAGATTTATGTCTCACTAGAACTAGTGAAATCACAATTTATTACTCACTGGCTTACTTTTAGATTGTCCAAAACACCCTTTCTGGTCTACTGTTCATATTCACTCAGAAGGTGAAAATAAGATAATTAGGTCAGACTTTCTTCTAGATAAGTGTTCCTACATCTCTTATCTTTCCATTGACACCAAAATCACTTAACTTGGTTCAGTAAATAGGAAGATATACCTCAAACAGTTTCGGACTGCTCTTGTCCAAAACAATGTACTATGCATAATTTCCATTTGAAATTTAAACATCTTAGAGACTGAATTAGATTACAAATTTTTCACACCATTTGTAGCTTCATGTCTCTACTTTACCACAAATCAAAAATCATCTCATTTGGAGCTCTACAGATCAAGATATCATCAAAATACTGAAGTATGTTCAGTAGAAGAACACTAGTTCATACTATTTAAGAACACACTCACTATACCTGTCCCACGTTTTCAACTCAAACTTTCTTACTTCATTTCAGAAGGTTATGATTTTTGGTAGAGATGTATATCAGTGTCTTACGAATCTAATGATTTACGAATCAGATCATTTGGGGGTCTAGACAGGAAGTTATGATTAAAATAAGCAACCATGTTTATGACCTTAATCAAATTGAACCTATTTTGGTGCGATTTCCATAACTTTCACAAATAATGTCGGATTGATCTCGTTTTTAGACTATTGGAGAGGACTTCTAGATCTATAACTTTCATGAAGACCTCAAAGACAAATTCTATCTCCTGACTTTTGTATCGTCTCACTTTTGTATTGTCTTACTTTGCTTCGTCTTACTTTTGCTTTGTCTTACTTTGCTTCATCTTACTTTCCTTTCGTCTTACTTTCCTTTTGTCTTACTTTTGCTTTATCTTACTTTGCTTCGTCTTACATTCCTTTTGTCTTACTTTTCTTTCGTCTTACTTTGCTTCTCCTTACTTTCTTTTCGTCTTACTTTCCTTTCGTCTTACTTTGCTTCGTCTTACTTTCCTTTCGTCTTAGAACTTCGTCTTAAAACTTCTTCATACAACTTCGCCTTAGAACTTCGTCTTACAACTTTGTCTTAAAACTTCATCTTAGAACTTCGTCTTAAAACTTCGTCTCTAGAACGTATCCACTTATAAAAATCATAACTTTCAGCTCAGATGTCCAAAATTTTCATACTATATACCGTTGGAAATATGCAAGAAAGATCTACAGCTCTCAAGAAGGTAACTTTGCCAAAATCTATCTAGATTAATACAAAGCTCTCCCGAAGTCAGAATACAAATTTTACATTCAGCTCTCAATGTACTGCACCCAGTTCTTAACTTCATGAAATTTTGAGACTCCTAGAGATAGAATTGAAATTCGATGTGTTCATAAGAAATGTAGCCATATATCTCTAGTTTAATTTAAATTAATAATCATCTCATTTGGACAACTAGAGAAAACGTTGTAGCTAAAAGACTGAAGCATACTCAGTGAACATTTTTTCAGATTTTCAAACTTTCAATATTTTACTTCTAAATCTTCTTCTACCTAAATTATCTCTTCTATTACAACTCCAAAAATCTTACAATACCTAATCACTAATAATCTTTCAAAACACTGAATTAACATTATAACCAAATTTTTCATCCCCAAAAACACAGTATTTATGAATAAACACGTAAATGTCATTTTTCATGCAGATGACAGTAACTCATCAAATTTATTTCATAAATTCTCAATTCTAAAGGATTTATTTGCTACTTACCTGCTGAAAACTCCAAAATCTTCAAGCCCTAAACTCCACACAATTTACGTACGTCACTGAGTACAATGACCGGCTTCTGGTTTTTCTTAGGGTAGAGGACATAAATGGTAAAGTGGGCTTGGTGCAGGAAAGGAAAAGTATAGAAATCTTTTAAAAGGTGTTTGATGGAAAACTCTGTGTATGGAAAGAAAATTTGAAGAAGATGATAATGAAGAAGGGACTTAGACATGACTTAACCTATCAACTCTCAAAGAATAGTAGCCTACTTCTAGCAAAAGTACAAAAAGCCTAAGTGACAATTGTTACTTTCCTAATACCTAAGCTCTAACTTAGTTTCTTTTGAAACTAACTCCCTTAAACTTTCATCTTTACAATCCAACTATCTCCAAATCTTCAATTGATTTCTTTTTCCTATTTTCTAAAATTTCTAAAATTTATTCCTAATTTTACCAAAATTCAAAAATATCACAATTCCACTAACCCGTAAAATTTTCAATGTAAAAATATTCATAATTCTCAAAATTTCACAAATCAATCTCATTATACCCGGAATTATTCATGAATGCATGTATAACTATTTTTATGTGAAAATAAGTTCACTATTCATATATATGTGTATGACATATTATGCATGAGCATAAAGAAACTTTTCTAAGCCTCTCATAAATCACTTATATTTACTATTTTAACCTTCCCACAGGTAATGGGATGTTACATTTCATATGTCATTAATTAAATTAATTACTAATGACGGAGAATTAATATGATTAAATTCAAATAGAGATGACATTAATTACATGCTCTGTGTCTAATTGGAACATTGCATGATCAAAGAATTAAATTATATGAAAAATCATGCATGAAAAGGTTAGTCAAAAATACTTTGACATTCCTAATTATTTGTGTGGTCATAATGGTTACTAAATATCAATTTTGATCTATAAATATAAATCATTTAATTAGAAAACCAAAGGAGTTTAATTTATCTAATTGTAAATATGATTTGGAGTTATTATTTATATCAATTGACAATATATTTGGGAACTAATAAGTTACATACAAAGAACAAGTTGAAGGAAGCAAAGATATTTTAATCAAATTAGACTTAAATGCAAAGTTTGAGAAAATTTATGATTCAATATGAAATACTTAATAAATAAGGATCAATATGAGATATTTGATTATATTTGGATATAATTGGTATGTAGTTAGAAATAATTATAATTTTAATAAAAGTTTAATTGAAATTAGAATTTCTTTTAATTAAATTAATAAAATGTCTAGGGCTCACTATAAATAAGCTTAGGTTCCAAAGGAGTTAGCTCTTGCCTAACCATTTCTGCAATAGTTGCAGAGTTCTCTTAACTACGATGATTAAGATGAGCTGATTTCAAAAATAGTTTGAAAGAAACGACAAAAAAGATGATAAAGTTTTGAAAAAGGTACAAATTAAGATTTATACTTTATTATGATTTATATACTAATCATTTTAAAGAATTTAAGTGATGTTACATTTAAAAAATCAAATGAAAAAGTTTTATTATTATTCTGTTGTGTGTGGATCCGATTCTATCCTAATTTTCTAACGTAAGATTATATACATATATGGAGGATGTCATGCTTTTTGGCGGCTTGATAATATACTTTTTACTACAGCTTCAACATTATGACCCTCCCAAAGTTTGCTTCAACATTTTCAATTTTTTGCTTTCCGTCGCCATGTTTGAAGAGGTGATTTTGTAAAAATTTACAAGGATGAATGAGTATCAAGCACTCCCATTGAACTATAATTTCCGATACGAGATGTCTTACACTTCAACAAAGATATCGTGTTTAATATTGCCATAATATTTCTCGAGCCAGTTTTTATGTAAGTTACATTTTAGAAGGAACTTGTGGACTGATGGGCTCCCTCCAACTCTTATTTAAACCCACGTGATCAACAGTAGCGCCGATTCCTTCCATTGGTTGAATGCAAGACAGAATCATTTTCCAAGGAGAAAATACTAAACTGGATTTGCTTTTGAGATCAACTAATTTGCACATCTTTGAATGCATCTCTTGCATGATCTATCTGTGTTCTCCTCTTTCCATGATAGTTGGTGTCTACTTCGTACACAAATCCTGAAATAGTGATAGTATTGTTCTGTTTTTGTTTTGGTTCCTTCGATCTTCTCATTATTCTGCCCCTTCTCTTTAAAAGAGGTCCCTTTCTTAACAAGCTTGTGAAGTACCAAATAAAATTAATAGCATCGTTGGACCAACCCAGTATGGTATATACACATATATCCACCAAGATCTTTCGACTGCTTTTTTCAATAACAAAAAGGTTTGAATTATTTACGAACTAACTTCGAGAACCCATACTATCAGAATTTGAGTCGTGATAAATAGGGAGACACTCCTACTTTCCAGTGATCAAGGTAAACCCTGAAGTTATTGATACTGCAGCAATTATGCTTTATATCTGGCCCTTGGGCTGGTGTAACTTGATATATGGCAGCCTATGTAGCATGGATACGGCATTAGGACACGTATTCGTGTCGAACACCCACTGACATACGGTGGACACAGCTCAGATACGTCTGGAGACCGCTCGGACATTGCTTAATGGAATATATGCTCCATAGAATATATGCTCCATATTTTTTGAGAGGGGCTTATAAAGCATCAAATATGTATGAATTATCAAGATGTTGGAAAGACTTCAATCAATATATATCATATTATGAATTCTAGATTTTTTTCTTAATTTTAAATTTTATAATATATATATATGTCATGTGCATGTCCACCAAATTTTAAAAGTTGGTGTGTCCCCGTGTTAGTGTCTGTGTCGTGTCCCGTATCCGTGTCCGTGTCTGTGCTTGCCATAAATTACTCGTTCGATCTAATGCCAGAAATGGTTCGTGAACAGTAGCCAAAGCAAGCTTATAAAGCTGTAGATCGTACCCGAGCAAAAGGACGATGACAGGGTTGATTTTTGCTGTTTTAGTAAGGACTGCTTTAAAAAATAAAGCTGAGGATGTCCTAATTTTCTCAGCTTTGGCAAACAACTGAATGATTTGTTAAGGGGGTGATTAGTTGATGGGTTTAGAAAGGAGTTAATAGGTATGGAATAAAAAGTAAGTGGTTGGTTATTGATTATTATTATAGGGGTAATAGTTTGATATCCCACTTTTGGGAAATCCTTCATACTCTTTATTTAGTAGAAGAATAAAACTCATTCCTTAATAGTGACTCTTTTTTAAAAATATTTTTAATAATAATTAATTAAATATAATTAATTAATTAATTACACTATAATTAATTAAAATATATCTCATTCATTAATTAAAATACTTTAATTAATTAATTAATTAAATTATTATTATTTAAAATATAACTAAATAAAATATAATTAGTCATTAATTAAATATTGTAATTAATTATATTGTAATTTAATTACTTAATTACAATATAATTAATTAAAATAATATTATTATTCAATTAATTACATTATAATTAATTAAAATATTATTACTCTTTAATTAATTACATTATAATTAATTAAAATATTATTATTAATAACTAATTAAAATATAATTATTCATTAACTAAAATACTGTTATTAATTAATTAATTGTAATATAATTAATTAAAATATAATTCATTCATTAATTAAAATAT
>JANZLC010000202.1:34697095-34715000 GCA_026413385.1 Erythroxylum gracilipes
CCATTTTCACTATTTCTTTCAGATAGTATTTTATTCATAACTTCTTCATTTCTAACCCAAATTGAGTGTTTTCAGTGACGTTGGAACCGTTATTACTGAGGGAACAATTTTAGTAGATAACCAATTCAAATTTTCCTGTTTGAGGTTTTCCCTATTTGTGGACAGTATTATTGTCGGGTTGGGTCTACTATGCTTTATGGGTCCGAATGTTGGGCCTCGGAGACGGGGTCCAACAGTTATGACCAAAAGAATCCAATATGTTTTTATCCTTAGTCAAATTAAACCTATTTTGGTGCCATTTTCATAACTTTCACAAACGATGTCAGATTGATCTCATTTTTAGACTATTGGAAAGAAGACTTTGAGATCTACAACTTTCATGAAGACCTCAAAGATAAATTCTATCTTTTAGCTTATGTATCATCTTACTTTTGCTTCATCTTACTTTTCTTTGTCTTACTTTTGCATCATCTTATTTTTGCTTCATCTTACTTTTATATTGTCTTACTTTTGCTTCGTCTTACTTTTGCTTCGTCTTACTTTGCTTCGTCTTACTTTGCTCTCTTTCCAAAGCATCTCCACTTATAAAGATCATAACTTTCAGCTCCGATGTCCAAAATTTTTATACTATATACCGTTGGAAAGATAAAAGAAAGATCTATAACTTTCTAGAAGATAAATTTGCCTAAATCAGCCTAGATTAACCTAGAATTTCCCATGAATTCAGAATATGAATTTTACATTCCTCCACCAATGTACTGCACCCAGTGCTCAACTTCATGGCAACTTTTGAGATTCTTAGAGACAGAATTGAAATTTGATTTCTTCATAAGAAATGTAGCCATATGTTTCTAGTTTAATCTAAATTAAGACGTCTCGTTTGAATAACTAGAGAAAAAGCTATGGCTAATAGACCGAAGCATACTCAGTGAATATTTTCCAGATTAACTCTTTATTGCAAAGATCTTTTCTTGACACAACTCATACCAAGATCACCTTTTTTACTTCATTTTTGCTTTCACTTCACTTCTAACTTTCACTTTAATTCTTCCCATTTCAAAATCTCTTATCCACCCAAAACACCATAGCAAATCATGAATCTATCTACATTAGTACATAAATTTAATGGAAGTTTCAGATAAAATTCATTGCTATTACAACTCCAAAAATCACTTTTACAACACTTAATAACTAATAATCTTTCAAAACACTAAATTAACACTATAACCAAAATTTTCATCCCCAACAATACAGTATTTATGAACAAACACGTAAATGTCATTTTCCATGCAGATGATAGTAACTTATCAAATTTATTTCATAAATCCCCAACTCTAAAGGATTTATTCACTACTTACCTGCCGAAAACTCCAAAATCTTCAAGCTCTAAACTCCACACAATTTACGTACTTCACTGAGTACAATTACCAGCTTTTGGTTTTTCTTAGGGTTGAGGACACAAATGGCAAAGTGGGTTTGGTGTAGGAAAGGAAAAGCATTGAAATCTCTTAGAAGGTGTTTGATGGAAAACTCTGTGTATGGAAAGAAAATTTGAAGAAGATGATAATGAAGAAGGAACTTAGACATATAGCTTCACCTTTCAAATCTCAGGGAACAGTAACCTACTTCTAGCAAAAGTACAAAAGCCTAAGTAACACTTGTCACTTTCCTATGGTCTAAGCTCTAACAAAGTTCCTTTTTAACTAAACTCACTAACTCCTATCTTTACAAACCAATTGTCTCCAAATATCTTTTGATTTCTTGTTCCTTATTATATTATTTTATTTTTTTCTTTCGCAATACTCCATAAATTTCAAAGGTAACTCTTAAATTCACCAACATTCCCAAATACGAAATTTTCACTAATCATTAATATTTTCAATGTAAAAGCATTCATAATTCTCAAAATTTCACAAATCAATCCAATTATACCCGGAATTATTCATGAATACATATACAATTATTTTCATGTGCAGATAAATTCACTATTCATGTATATGTGTATGACATATTATGCATGAATATGGAAATGCATTTCTAACTCTCATTAATCACTCACATTTACCATTTTAACCTTCCCACAAGTAATGGGATGTTACAAATATCACCAAAAGTAAATTATTTATATATTTTATTATCATCAAAAGATTGGGTTATGACCTCATTTGGTCTAATAATTAGTTTAAAACATTCTAAGATAGAGGGAAAATGAAAGGTGTCGATGATATGGTTGAAATTTAAATAATCATGCTAAAATGTTTAGAAAAGGATAAAGAAAAGGTTATTCCAATAATAGAAGCACCATTGGACAAAAGGGTGTGATAATTTTGAGCAATATCACATGTTCATTCCTTTTCTCAACATAAAGATGTAACCATGTCAATCAATTAAATTTATCTTCTTAACAATTTTTTTAATCATAAATGATATACTTTTAGTTTTTATAATTACCAAAAAATATTTTTTCACTTTAATGCTAATTCTTTTAAACTTTTCAATTAATTAACAAAAAATTTTGATTAAAAAATTTAGATTAAAACGTTATCTTCACTAATTTTTTATTAATGTGGTTAATAAACTCTATACGACTTACCATATAATGCTGCTTTGTGGCTATTCACATGCTACTTCCTCTCCGGTTAAAGAACCCATCAACTTTACTATATTGAGGACTCCTATTAAAATCTTCACAAATTGATCTTAACTTTGACAAATTGAGTTGTGAAAGAGTAATCATATAAAGTGTACATGCGTCATCCCTACTTTCTATTAGATTCAAATATATGCTCTTGTTAAAAGAAATTTCTTTGATCTTAAATTCACCCACCAAATCATATAACTCAAAGTGCACTCATAAACAAATATTTTCTATAATCTTAATAGGAAATGATAACTAGGATTTCATGCATAACTAAAAGCAACATTGACTACTATGGCGTGTAAAAGACAATGTCATCATCAATAATTCTTTGAATTAAATAATGCTTTATTTTTTTCAAAGTACCATAAACATATGACACAAATGTAAATTTTACTAAAATGCTAAATGTGACCTGGAACTAATTTCATGAGAATCATAAACTCTTAAAAAGGGCTCTCAATTCTTGTAAAAAAAAAAAAAGTGTTCTTACTTGCAAGGAAAAGTGAAATCAGAGGAATTGATAATGAGAGACATACTCGAATCAGGGGATTCTAAGCCTATACTGTAGTACATTTTTTACAAATCATTATTCTCTAAGTAAACAGAATTGTTATAGTTCATGAGTAAGATAAAGGTAATATGAAAGAATATAATGTTGGGAGAACTATTCAAAGCCTTGTTATGTCATTACGACTCAACCCAACTAACCCAAAATAATTAAGGTCAAAACAAAAAAAAGTCAAAATAAGATAAGATTAACATTTTTCAAATTACTTTACTACAAAACCAAGATTTAACAATTTATCATAGTCTAGTTGGTTAGGACACGTAGGCTCTCATTTGAGAGACCCAAGTTTTAGCCCCAGAAATAGAATCTATCCAATTATTTCCCTTCTAATATTTAATGGTTATCCTAATAATTAGCCTATAATATGTGGTATATAAATATTAAAAAAAATAACCAAAAGGACATAGTTCTTCATATGTTGGTTGTATTAGAAAAAAAAATGATGTGTATCAGGCAACACTTTTTCTTCCTCCTTACAATAACCCTATATGTAGAAAAAGTTTCCTAAATTATGGAATCTCAATGATGGCTTCGTCAAAAAAATATGATAAGAAGAAAATCGCTCGCACGAAATTAGTACAATGTAGTCATAATCCTATTTTATTTGGTTTTGGTTTTTTTTTTTTTTGAATGATGGAAATTATGCATAAAGGTACAAACAAATGAACCATAAGAATCCATGTACGAAGATCATGCTAAGATATGTAAAGAAGATCAAAATCCTGATCATGGCCTTATAAAGTTAGGTTCTTCAATTGTTTAATTTCAATCTTTTATGAATATTTTAACTGCAGAGAGAAAGTATGAACAGTCATATAGGTTTTATGATCCACATGGCAAGTTTTATGGAATATGTCAATTACATTAATTAGAAAAGAAAACGAAAATAACATTTTGACTTGAACTATTATGTTTTAAGGGATTAAATCATTTAATTGAAAGTTTAAAATATTGATAATAAAGTGAAAAAAATTAAAAATATTTGACACTTTTTAGGCTTTATCTTGTTTTGTCATGTTTAAAGGAATACTATTCATAAAATGTTACAATGTGGCTTTTAACTCTACATGACCACGAACTATATGGGACAGATAAAAATAGGGGTCTCTTAATGAGGGTTGATGATCCACTTATTTGAAAGAAGAGATGATAATCGAAAATTGAGATTGAGAAATATTTATTTTTAATAATAAATTATATTTTAATAAAGAACCTAAATCATAAATAAATATTTCATCGATTCTTTTACAGAAAATATATGAGGTTAGAAACTCTTTTTTTTTTAATTTTAACAAACTACTTCAGTGCTGTCATGTAAATGATATGATGTTATATGCCTTAAGCATATTGGGTGTGATGAGTCAACGATGCAAGGAATGTAGTAGGGACTTGGTATAATTAGACCGACCAATTATTGATTGGAGTAACATCAAGTAAGAAGCTTTTATATCACAACTTTGCATTATATCACTTCCGTTTTCAGAACCAAGATAATGGTATTTAAAACCCAAGTGGGTTTCCTAGCTTTATTCTCCATCACTGTCCTCTCTTAGTTGTATTTGGTGGGTTGTCCTTGTCTTTAAGGATAATTGGAAGCACTACTCATCCACAAAACCTTTTTTAAGCATACCTAAAGCACACCTAAGCATCCTCAAACATTCTAATCATCAAACCACACTTGCACTGGTTTCCACAACTACCCTGCTGAGATTATAGACAATTAATTGATCAAACCAAGTCATTAGCTAATCATAAACATGCATTAGCCAGTAAACCAAGAAACATTATATTACAAAATTTACTTCAGAACCTGACCAACTTATAGTCAGTTGTTATTAGCTAGCCTATTTATGTTCTCTTTAATGGTAAGGATTAGCAAGAGTTTTTGGATATGCAAAGGCTTTCGAAATTTCAGGTCTATAGAAGATGAAGATAAGACCAAAACTGTGCCTTCCATTGTTAGTAATTGGTCAAATATATAAGTTCTTAAAGTGTACTCTTACGTATATTGTCTATATTGCAAATTAAATTTATATAGAATTAAGTAATTTTATCATTATTTAACTTAAAAAATCACACTACGACACTGTGAATATTTAATTTTTTCTACATTTTCTGAAAAAAGAATAATTTATTCGCTTATAATAATAATAATTTATTCATTTAAACGTTAATAGGCATTGCATTTAGAACTAGTAAACTTATTTTTCCTTTGAGTATATGTTAAGTTGAGGGGGATTTGAATAACTTCCACTGGTGTGGTCATATCAACGCAGTTATCTAGTTTAATTATTATATAAACCCACTAACTAACTTCATAGACTTAGTGCCCCAACAACAGAAAAGTGGTCTCATTCCACCTTTTTGCTTCGAATTTTAAATTAAAAAGCCAAACTTTTGAACCCTTTACTTAATAAAGCATCAAATTATCAGCTTATCTCCAGGATTGCTCGCTCTAAGTAACTTTAATTGTGCTTTAGAATATAGATAGGACGCTTTTGTTTAGGTTATTCTCTTAAAAGAGCAACAAGAGGCTTTCAAAGATTCCAAGTTGCTTAAACATGGGTCTTATACTTCTCAAGAAGATGACTCTTTTCTTCCTTCTGGTCTCTACATCATTTCTATCAGCTTCTGCAGGTGGGTTTTTGTTATTATTCTCTATATACGGTCTTAACTGGTGCACATTATCAGAATTTTTCACCACAGAGGCGACGGACTCAAAGCAGCTGCACAGGACTAAACGTACCAAAACAGAATTAGCCAAAGTTCAAAAAAAGAATTGATCATCACTATCCGTCAGAGTTACAGCCACTCTACTATATGCTAAAGAACATCACAGCCAATGTCACATTTATCAATTTGTTTGTTTAATCGTCCCATTAGGAGACGATCATTTAATATTCCTAATAGCTATTGTTATTTTCTGCTTTCACAGGTCGACGAGTCAAGCTCATGAATAACTTGGTGGAGGAAGGTGACGAGGTTTGTTACCGATCATAGCACTCACTTGTCTAGATTGATCTCAACCTGGAGTTTGCTTCCTTAGCAAGATCAGTGTCTAACTCTTCCAAGATCTAAAATTTATAACATGTTGCAGTGTACATATAATCTCTGAAAGCATGGTGTTATTTTTCAGGAATTGGCAGTCGAGTTATCAGAAGATGGAGTGACTACAGTTCATGAAAGGCTTTTAAGAGCAAACACTAAAGACTACGGAAAATATGATTCAGCACCAGCTCTTGTTAGGCCTCCTTTCAAGCTCATCCCAAACTGATCATGATCGTCATCAACATGGCTTTTATATAACAGTCAAGTCCGACGGGTGCCCTAGTACGTAGCAGCTTAAGCTTATATATAACGTAACTAAATAAAAACAGATACTCTATTATGTATGTTTATACGTACCAAGTCCTAGGATATATACCTCCGAGAGATGCATATACTAAGTTTTGAGTCCCAATTCCCTCGCGCCATCTACATGTAAATTTCAGTGCTATAGGATAGCATATAGCTATATCAATGTTTGTATGTACGTATAAATTTCTTACGTCTATATATATACCAGTGTGTGAGCTTGGTTATTTCGAGAGCATGAGACTTTGCGAAATATTCATGCACATGGAAATTGGTACACTAAGATTTGGAGAGCTTAAAAAACTATGGGATAAAACATATATGTACACACGATTGAACCTACTTAGTTTCTGACGACAAAAGCATGAACAATACAGTAAGTTTCACATATTAGGTTCTTTTTCTAAAATTCTTAATGATAAGCACATATGATAAGTTTAAAAAATGAAAGATTATAATTGTAAAAGTCATAACTGATGGTAAATCATATATAAGATATGATTTATCAAAAAGGTTCCTCACTTACTTTTTATTTTATTCTCCCGCCTCCCTTCCCTACGCCTTCTTCTGCTACACAGCTTTCATTCCTTCTATAGGTTTCCTCTCACATCATGCTAGACACAACATCCCACAACTCTGCTGAATTTCCATCATTGTCATCCAATCCATCCCACTCTTCTCCAACACCCCCTCTCCTGCCTCCTGTAACTGCTACTGTTTCTAATACCCAGAAGACATGGAAGCAAGTGGTTGGGGACACCATCGTCTCTACTCTTTCTTATAAACCACCTAGTGAAGTTGATGGAAAACTCATTGTCTATCCAGACCTTGCAACGCTCCAAGATGGAGCAAATCGCTGGAAATCTACAGTAGTGAGATTTTTTTTAGAACACAGACCAACTTTTTCATTAATATTGCGATGGCCAAATAAGCTATGGAAAAGTAGAGGCCTTAACGATGTTTATCTATCTGAAGGTAGCCTTGTTCTTTTCTCTTTCTCCTCCATATTAGCAGCTCATAAAATTCTTGAGGAGGGTCCGTGGCATTTTAGGAGTCAACCTATTTTTTTACAAATCTAGCAGCCTGGACTGAAATTTGAAATCATCAAAATTCAGAACCTTCCTATATGAATAAACTTTCATAATGTTCCCCTAGAGTATTGAATCACTCAGGGTCTCAGCCAAATAGCTAGCTACTTTGGAAAGCCTTTATGTATGGATGAGAATATTGCCACTAAGAAAAGAATTGGATATGTCTGTATTTGTGTCAGTATGAAAGCATCAAAAGATCTTCCCAATGAATTACCAATCATGCGACTAGGGGATGGGAATCAATTATGGGAGGATAGCATTGCAATTTCCTATCATTGCAGGCTCCCTGCAAAAGCTCACAATGCCATTTGGAGACCCACTGGTAAAGTCTTCAAGATTGGAAACTACCAAGAGCTGATGGGTCATGAAGAAGAATGTCTTGCAGAAGAAAATCAGGATTCTGAAAATTCGAGTGCTCCTTTGAATGATAACAGGGATGATGTAAACCTCTCTCCTGAAAATCTTGTAGCAAAATCTACGCAGAAAATGGATAGTTCAGTTCCTTATGAAGAGCTGATCAGCAAAGACAGAAAATCAAAAATATTGGAAAATTCTACTACAGAGGAGAATGATATGTTTGATAAGTCGTCTCCTTGTCTCATATCTAAACAAGCAGATAATTTAGTTATCTTACCCGATCAACTTGGTGCAGCTCCCTTACATAAGGAGGAAGTATGCAAAAATGAACCCCCTCATGTCACCCCTTCTGCTTCCTTATGTTTGTCAATGGTAGAGGATATTTCTAATCCTTCTCAGGGAATTAATAAAGATGAAGACAATGGGAATTCCCAATCTATATCAAGAAGAAAATCTGAAAGGAAAGGGTAAAAGCCCCAAAAGCACCTCTATTTAACATGACTATTTTGGCTTAGAATGTCAATAAATTGCCCTTCAAAGTTATTAGCTTTAAAGGATTTTGTTTGGAGAAAAAAAAAACCTCTCTTATTTAGTTTACTTGAAACGAAAGTTAGGTTGGCAAATTTAAATAAGTTGAATATTTTGGGTCCTTAATAGAGACTACTATCTAATCACAGTCATCATGCCTATGGAAGGATAATATTGTGCTTCAATTCAGATGAGATTAAGGTGGAATTACTGGAGACAAATGAGCAGGTTATGCATCTTTAAATCCTACTGTTGCAAGGTAACATTGATTTGTATGTTTCCTTTGTTTATGCTAGCAACTTTGAATTCCAACAAAGAGATCTGTGGAACAACGTCAGACAATATAGTGGTAATATCAACAAACCATGGCTCATATGTGGGGATTTCAACTCAACTCTTTATGCATCCGAATCTCAGGACAACACCAGTTTGAGAAACTACTCAAATGATCTGTGGGATTGTGTAGAACATATAAAGGTGATTGATCTCAAATATATTGGCCACTTATTCACGTGTCAAACAAGAAAAAAAAACAAGTTGGTTTATCAGGAAAAAATTAGATAGAGCTCTTGTAAATGATCTTTGGTTGCAAAATTTTCCCAACAGGCTGGCTAATTTTATGGAACCTTTATTCTCGGATCACACGCCCATTTTTGTCTCAAGTTTGTCCAAGCCTGTTGCTACTCACCATCCTTTTCGGTTCAACAATTACCTAGCTAAAGATCCTGGATTTAATGTTGCTTGTAGGAAGGGGGATCTATACAGAATTAGGGGGACAAAGCAGTACTGTTGTATCCAAAAGCTGAAAATGATTAAACAAGAACTTAAGCTACTGAAATCTTCCAAAGGTTCCACTGTCGATGCTATCAATAACACCATAATGGAGTTAGTCAGGGTGCAGAATATCTTATCCTCTAATCCAGATAATCAAATTTTGATCGACAAAGAGAAGCTAGCTTTCACCAACTACCTTCAAGCAATAAGCAATCACTCCTCTCTTTTGCAACAGAGAGCTCAGATAAATTGGCTACAAAATGGGGACAGTTGTACTTAAATCTTTTTCCACTCGATACTAGCTAGGAAGAATTACAACAAAATCTATTCCATTACTCTACATAATGGTACTGTCATCCAGAATTAGAAGGATATTCATGAAGAAGCGTTCAGATTCTTCAATTCTTCTCTTGGTACTGAGGTGTTGACAAACCTTTCACATAAGGATCTATAGAAACTCAACCTGCAGCAAATCCCACATTCTGATTTTGATCTCTTAACTAAACCAGTAGAAGATAGTGAGATTGAGAGGTGTGTTTTTGGTATTAACGGAAAGAAAGCTCCAGGGCTAGATGGATTAAATGGTTACTTTTATCAACATTCTTGGAATATAATTGGAAGTTTTATCAAAGAGGTCATACATGAATTTTTTAGAAATGGGGTACTACTCAGAGAAATCAACAAAAAATTATTGTGCTTGATTCCTAAGGGTTCAAATCCAACAAGCTTTGCTGATTATCGAACTATATCATGTACAAACTTCCTATATAAAGTTATTTCTAACATTTTGGCAACAAGATTGAAGAAAGTATTAGCTCTTTTGATTAATGAAAACCAAAGTGCCTTTTTGTCGGATAGGTATATTAGTGAAAATATATTTATTGTACAAGAGCTGGTGAAGGGATACTCCACTTCTAATAGCCCTCCAAGCTTCACAATGAAGATTGATTTCCACAAAGCATTCGACACTATTAACTGGCAATTTTTAAAGTCTATGGTGACAACTTTTGGTTTTCCAGAACAGTTCATCAAATGGGTCATAGAATGCATTACCTCAGCTTCCTTTTCTGTTTTGATTAATGGCTCCCCTTCTCAGTTTTTTAAAGCCGCAAGAGGCCTTAGACATGGGGACCCCATTTCCCCCTATCTTTTCATTCTTGCCATAGAAATCCTTAATGCAATCTAAAGAAGAAGACATTCTCAAATCCCAATTTTAAACACCATATAAAGTGCAAAAAAATTGGCCTTACTAACTTGCTTTACAGATGACCTCCTTTTTTGCAGGGCTGATCTCGAGTCAATATATCCATACTTACATGCATGCCCTCCATGTGTTCAAGAATTTTTTGGTTTGCATATTAATTTAATCAAAAGTCATTTCCTACTGTCTAAAGGTGCTGGCAACTTGAAATCCAATATAGCAGGAGCAACAGGCATGAAATTGCAGTATCCTCCTCTCCTTTACCTTGTTCTCTTAGTGTCAAAAAAGAGATTCAGCCATTCTAATTGTCGCTCTCTCTTAGATAAGATCCAGAAGAGAGTAAAGTCATAGGTGAATTCACTTTCTTATGCGGTTAAACTAAAGTTTATTAAATTAGTTCTTAACTCTTTGCATGTGTATTAGAGCTCCCATATCTTCTTATCTCAAAGCATTATCAAAGCGATTGAAAGGATTCTTATATCCTTCTTATGGAGTCACTCAAATGGTAACCCTGGAGCAACAAAGGTGAAGTGGGTTGACATATGTTTTCCGAAACAAGAAGGTGGTCTAAACATCCTCTTCATCAAAGCTACTAACCATTCTCTGATTCTCAAGAGTTTCTTGTGGGTATTGGAAGACAAGAAAATCCTTTGGATTAAGTGGTTACATGTATACTTTCTCAAGGGAAACAGTATATGGGCTATCAAACCAAAAGCTTCGCATTCGTACTTCCTCACTCAGCTATTGAAACTAAGAGGTGCAGTTCAACAAGAGGTTTCATGTAAAATAAAGGATGGATGTTTGGTTTCTTTATGATTCGACAATTGGTCTAGCAGGGTCGCTTGATACACTTGACGCATCTTTCCAAAGTTTCCTCATTATTTCCACTAAAAACTCGATTGTGTTCTTTCATTGACGGGAATTCTTGGAATTTTCCTAGAAGTCTAGTCCATCTTCAGCCTAATTACCTTCCATCACCTCATGTATCTAACGCCTTCTTCTGGAAGGATATCCCGCTTGGCAAACTTACAAATTGAATCATTTGTGGTAATTTACAAAGGTGTCGATCCACGGTTCCTTGAACCATTACGGTTTGGAGTAAATCTATAACGTCGAGGATATCCTTCATCTTTTGGCTGGCCATCCAGAACAAACTATCTACAGCAGACAGGATACCATATGTGCAAGTGGACAAATGTTGTCCCATGTGCTCTATGTAGGTTGAATCACGTAACGTCCTCCTTTTTGAATGCCACTTTAACAAAGCAATATGGGATTATGTCACTTCTTTATGTTCTTGTACGGATCCAGGGATATCTCTTTTAGAGATTACTAATCGTCTCTCAACATAACAATCATCCTCTAGACCAAATCACCAGATTCATATTATTATTTTGGGAGTTTGTATCTACTCGCTTGGGAGGGAACAAAATCTTCGACGCTTTGCGAACATATCCTCAATTAAAGAATGTCTTATTACAATAATCATCGCTGAAATTCGAGAGCTTGTCATGCTGAAGAAACTACAACTCAGTTGCAACTTAAATATTCGCTGCTCTCTACGATTATAGTTGACAGTGTAAACTCCTCCTATGTTCTAAATTCTAAATGTCTTTCTTAAAGCTATTTTGTTGAGGGTATTTCCTTATGTATCTGCTTGTATGACTCTCTCTTTTATTAATTAATTTATTCTTTTCTTTTTTAAAAAAAATTGTATTGGATAAGAAAAAATGTGAAATCACTAAAAAGAGATTTATTGTAAGTTTTAGGATTTTACAAGTCTTTTATTTGATGGATTAACAAAAAATTCATAAGTGATTTTGTTCTTAATCAATTGATACAAGGATGTTCCGATCCTGTCCCAAATAAAATTTTCTTACATTAGTACCAGAGAAAATTTTACTTGTATTGACTCTTGATTTGTTGATGAATGATTATCTTGATGATTATACAAAACTTACTATTCATTAGATATAACTTATCCTTAATAATTAAATTAAAACAATAGTGGTCACAGATTCTTACAAGTAAATACTAGTCTCAAATTCTTACAAGTAAACATACTATAATTTGTCTTGTAAAATTTGGACAAAAGAAGTGTACTATTATTTGAAAAATACAAAAGGATAAGTATTAAACTTCTTTCGCTATATGGTTTGTCTTGTAAAAGAAGTTTATAGATATTTGAAAAATACAAAAGTAAAGTTTATAAATTTACTTCACCGTGTTATTTATACTTACCATGTTTGTAATATATTTTGTTTGAAATAAATTTGGACAAAAGAAGTGTACTATTAATTTTTATATGTCCTACCATGTTTTGTTTGTTTTGCCCTCTATCTCTATTTGCGAATCATATTTGAGGGACGATTTGGTTTAAACGCCTATGCTATTTTGTTCAGATTCTAGAAATAAGATTAAGTGATAAAGTAAAACAAACAAAAAAGACTAATGAAATTATGAAAACTAGAGAGAAATTATAAGAATCACATAAATCATTTTGTTTAAGGGCTGCCTTTATACTGTGTAAAGCAAGAAACACAAAATTAGTTGAAATAATATGTTAAAAATTAAGGGACCATTTGGTTCCACTTCTATTTTTTTGTTGAGATTTTTAGTATTCGTTTTTTGTTTTTAGTTTCAAATAAAATCGAAAATCTATTTAGTTATTAGTGTCATTGTATCACTGATAATAATTACATATTAGATAAACTTTAAAGATAAATTATTTTTAATTAATTAAAATTTATTTTAATCTCTTATATAATATTTATTAACAAATTATTAATATATTTATTTTATTATATTAAAATAAATAATTTAAAAATTAAATTTTATTTATGAATTAATATTTATTTTAAATATATTTTAATTATTAAATCAAATTTTATTTGAAATTCATATATTCTGAAAATATTTTAAATTTTAATTATACTTATTAATAATTATTTAATTATATTTATTAAAATATTATTATTAATTAAATTTAAATTATTCATAATTCTTATTAATAATAAATTTTGATAAATGATATAATTTAAATTAAATATTCATAATTTTATTAAAAATTAATATATTTAATAATATATACTTAATAGATAGTAAATCATATTATAAAAACAAAAACAGAAAATAAAAACTAAATTTTATGGTTTTCATAATTTTTGGAAATTAGAGAAACCAAAAACTAAAATAAGAAACTAAAAACTCAAATAAATAGTTTTTATTGAATTTAAAAATAAAAACAGAAAACTAAAAATAAAAATGAAAATGAAAACAAACAAGCTAAGGAAATTGCATTCTTTAGGTAAAAAGTCAATGAAACCATATAATAAACATCAAGAATCTGAATAACAAATTATTGGATAATCACAATCTAATCCTACAAACTCTTACATAAGATGAAATAAAAATTAAAGGAAATCTTCTTATTTGTATAATGTAATCAAAGATTAAACCCCAAAAATAAGAACTTTTAAATACGGTGGTGGTTTGGTGAGGAGAACTATGATAGAAGCAGTGGACTTTCTCCCTAATAGCGACGTCTCCTTTTTTGGCACAATCTACTTCTCCAGTGCAACGTCTCCTTTTTCAATGACTGGCTATCTTGAAATAGGATGAGGGACTAAGCACTGCTTCATTAATCTCAACTATGATGGCAGTGAAAGTTTCATTTTGTTCGGCTTATAGAAGCTTAGGTTATGTCATCTAGTGTACATGGTTGAAAATAGGAGAATTAGGTGGCTAAGGTTTCTTCTTCAAAATAAGAAGATGATGGGTATTTGGTTACTAGAGTAACTAAAACATAAAGATATCATAACTATCATTTGGACATAAGAAAATATGGAGTAAAGCGTTGTTTAAGTTATTATGGGCTAAACTTATGAGGCCATTGGGCCCAATCTTAATTTAAGTCTACTAATATATGTGTGTGTACGTATTGTTTTGTTTGGTTAATCTAAAGTCTACGTTTGACTTGTATTATTAAAGGTAGAACTTTTCACCTTTTGTCTACATATTACAACTTGCATTAATTTGATGTAGGCATATTTATATACAATTTATAAATGTTAAAATATTAGGTTAACATGGGTTTTAGATTTAAATGAATTTTGGTATGGGCTTAAATATTTTGATGAGTAAAAATACAAGTTAAGACTTGTAGATCAAATAATAAATTATTTATTTAGAAATGCATTTTTAAATTTATTGAAAATTTGAACGAATTTAATGATACTTAGAAATAAGTTTCTAAGCAAATTATAAAATTAAAATTAATTAGTTCAATATTAATTAGAAATAAGTTTCTATTTAAGTTTAGATTAGTATATTCAAAAGTTGAAATTATAAATGACTTTCTAATTAAATAATATATATACACATACACACATATAATTAGAATTTTTTCTAATGAAATTGAAATTGATTGTGTAATAATAAATTAAAAATAAGTATCTAATTGAATTAAATTAATTAGATCAAGCATTAAGTTTATTGACTTGAAAGGAACCATTTTTTCATGCTCTTTCTAGTGTTTTAGCTTTAATGATATGCTCATATTATGAGACACAATTTAACATATTATTCAAAAGTGTTGAATATTATTTTTCCTCAAATTTCTTTCAAGAAAATGGTTGTATTGAAAACCCCAATTTTAATTTGAACTCCAGCATAACAAAATCGTGTGAATTTTATAAAGGCACAATTAGATCAATATCGTAAACTGCCTGGGGCAAACCTAATATCACATGTTATATTAGTGAATAACATGATAAAGATCTTATCTTTGCTACAAAAAGGGTTCTCCACTCCTATGAGCAAAAATGAAGCTCTTTGCAAACGTTCACATCCCAACATAGAGGTTTATTAATTATAGTATAGAATTCTCTATCATATCATATTCACACATATAGTTGGGTAGTGCAAACTTTCTTTGAAGAGAATAGGAGAAGAGAAGTATATAAAGGTTTTAGTTTTAATAGTCTATCAAAAGACATTATAGAGCAAATAACAAATAGGAATTTTTATGGTTCATCTAAAAAACTAATTGACTTAATTCTTCGTAGAGTTTGTCAAATTTCATATTCATAGAATTCATCAAATTTTAAAATTTTAGTTAAAGAGTGTTAGTCACTTTTTTCTATGTTTAATAATATTTATGTAACATTAGTTGTTTGTAGCTATTGTTACATTTTGAATATTATATTTTTATTAAAATGCATTGTTTTACATATACATATCATACTTGGGTTATTTGTAAATAAATACACCTAAATAGAATGATTAATTGTTAATCAACTATTACATGGATGATGATTGAGAACTTAGTGACTTTTGATTCTATAGATAATTGTGAATATAATTAAAGTTTCTATTTGAAAGATTACATCAAATACACCAAAATTGATAATAATCACATATTAAATGTGTCATTATAGAAATATGTGTTCGAGGAAAATCACAACTATGTCAAAAAAAATATATCATAAAACTCATTATAGGAGAAAACTTTAATAGGGACAATATAGAAATTTAGAAGTATAGAAATCTAATATGTATTGGAAGAGCAAAAGGCTCTTGTCTCATTATATGAAATTATGATAGTCTCTAAAAAAAACTATATGACTTAATATAGGAAAATTGTGGGCATGTGGCTAATGTAAAAGAACTTTTTGGCTCTTGCAACATATATGATGATGTTATGCTATATATATATATATATATATATATATGTCAAACATAATAGTGAATGATCATAATATGGTCGCTAGGATGCTAATATGACATTTTATCACCGCGAATTATATATATATGTGTGTCTATATATATATCGTAGTAAATAAATAAATAATAAATGAGAATATAGGATAGGAGAATTCAATGTTGAGATATATGAAGCGAATTTCAATTATAGTGAATTAAGGGATGTTACTCATATCTTATCTTATACTAAGTTAAGGTAAGTTTTTACATATTTTGCCTCCATGTTAGGAGAATATGAAAATGCACTTAACCCATAATGTGAATATCACGATGAGATAGGATGTTATGAGGCACCTATTGATAAACATCTTAAGGCTTCTACGCCATATACTGAGACATATATAGTTAATTTATGCTTATAAGGAGTTAAAATCTAAGAAGAGGAAGAACTATGATGAGTCTAAGTGAAAAGTGGAAAGAAAGCCTTCCACAATTCTTAGTATACCACGAAAAACAAAGGCCAACTAAAATGGGAAAGAAAAAGGTCCTCCTATTGAGAAAAAGTCTTGGTTATGTCATGTTTTAATTATCCTCTGATTTGATATTAATTTCCACAATGGTGGAAAGGACAATTTTCTTATAATTATAATAGTCATAGTTTTATGTTGGATGTTTTATGTGGTATTAGATATTTTTATTAAATAAATAAAATTCTTATTTTTGGTTTAATAACATTATCTAGTTCTTATAATATCTATGCCAATTTGTGGCAATGCTAGACTTGGTTATATTGGATAAAATTGATAAAATTGACTAGTTAAACATATTTTATTTAGAAGACCTACATGAAGTAGAACAATCTACTTGTGAACATTGTATAGCAAATAAAATAGCATAAAAACTACTGAGCATAGGACAAAGAGCTGCTAAGTAATTGCAAGTAACTCCCAAAGTAATATATAGCTAAATAGATATAAGAGTGTAATAAAAGGTACTTATATCATCATATTTATCAAAAATTATATTCAGTATAATTATATTTATTTAATTTTTGAAAATTTGGAGCATTTTATTATTTCAAGAAGTATATGAATTTAGTTTAGAATTAATAAATAAAGTCGATAAAGATTTCAAAACTAGTCAAGTATCAAAAGAGTTCTTTGATCAATTCAAGAGGTCATGTTATGAAAATTAAATAGATAGCTAATGATTATCAAATGAATCCACCAATAAGTTGGTATTGCAGAGATGAGTAATTCTCTCTTCTTGCAGTTAGGTCTATAATGGAGCATGCATATTTACCTATCACTAATTGAGGTGATGTGTCATTAATGATCAAATATATACTTGATAGGTTGCCTATGAAATTATATCCTAAAATAATATGAGATATGAATAGGTAAGAGACCTAATTAACCGTATCTAATTTCTTACAATTGTGTTTGTTACCTTACTTTCACTATCCCTCTTATAAGCACGGGAATTTAGGTTCTAAAGAGAAGAAAATTATTTTTAAAAGATGTTGTTTGAACATATTGAAGGATGTATGTTCAAATGTGAACAAGGTAATAAATAAGAAATTAAATTGGTGTCATAAGGTATGTCATTCTTACCCTGCGTTTGGTTCATGTCCGAAGGGGTGAGGACAGTGGACAAGGACACAAAAGTCCTGTCCTTAACCGTGTTTG
>JANZLC010000202.1:34741383-34758284 GCA_026413385.1 Erythroxylum gracilipes
CGGGAGGTTATTATAGCCCATGGTAAGCAGGATTGTGTCAGTTCAGCTATGAGAAGTCGATGGAATTTGTAGCTGGTGTGAGCACTCAAGCTGAGTGGTTTTATGTGGTTATAACCAATTTTTATTTTCCCGCTGTTGGTTTGTACAGTGTAGTTACGTTTTCTTGCTAATATAATTTATCTTAAATTTCCAAAAAAAGACGAGATTTTATGGCCAGTTATCAAATAACCGGTTCGTCAGAAAATAGGCCGGTTCTTTGATAAACCGGCTGGTTTTTATATTCAAGGGTTATTAACTAAAACTGAAATGGACACATGGCCAGTTCAGACTATTTCCGGTCGGACCGGCCGGTCCGGTCCCATTTTTAAACCCTTGGTATATACATACATGGAAATGTTAATTTGAAGCTAAATAGTTTTTCACGATTTCTATTAATTATTATTTATAATTTTTGACTTAATTGATTTATGATTGAAAGAGGAATGCTAGGCTTTAATAAGCTCAACTAATGATCATATTGTTAATAAGGGTGATATGTATGGGCTAATAATTATTTAATCATATAATTATATTTAAAGTAATATCTTGTAGTGTAATATTCATACTATTAAATAATTAGTTCAAGATATAATCATTAGAAGCACTAATACCTCTGCAACTTTGTCGTTTTGATATATGTAGTCAAACAAAATAATCCATTTCTATGACTCCATACCCTAAACAGCTAAACTTCAACTTGGTCTGCGTCGTTTTGAGTCGTCGGAGAATCACAGTTATCCATTTACCAAACATTACAAAAATTTACAGCCCTCAGCCACCACCATTATCCGCCGTCTCGTCCTCTTATTCTCCACCTCTTTCTCTCTTTCTCTAAACTTTTCCCCGCCAATGTAATGTCCACGCAAATGCTCTCTAAAGCTCGCCACGGCGTCGCTTCCCACACCTCAAACCCATCATTACCTCTCAAACACCTCTCTCGCTCCAACTTCTCTCTTCGTCCTCCTCCGCACTTTCCCGCCTTTTCGCTGCCAACCCTAAAACTTCCAATCCCCCTCTCTCTACAATCTAGTGTCCAATTACGATCAAAAATGATCTCCAATTCGAAGTCCTCCGACACTCTCATGCTGGACATTTCCCACGCCGATCTCGATCGCTTTGCCGCCGTCGCCAACCAACTCGCCGACGCTTCCGGTGAAGTCATCCGCAAGTACTTCCGGAAGAAGTTCCATGTTCTGGATAAAGAGGATTTGAGTGAGTGTAAATGATGAATGAGTTGTAATGATACTTTATGGTCTGATTTATTATGAAAATGAAAAAAAAAGAGAGAGAATATGGTTGATTGTTACAGAAGTGTACACTTTATGTGCAGTTAAGGTCTTCTAATTGTTTATTTATTCTAGTGATGTTGGATGCACCACAGGTCCTGTGACAATTGCGGATAAGGCAGCTGAGGAGGCTATGGTTGCAATTATAATGGATAATTTTCCTTCTCATGCAATGTGAGCTGTTTGGTCTTTCTCATGAACTAGTTTTTGTTTAGTTGACAGACAACTGTAATGAACGGTCTCTCAAATGTTTGCTTGGATTTGTTTGAGAAAGTTTTTGACTTTTGCTTCTTAGATTTGGTCCTGTAACTGTGAAGGGGTTGTAATTGCAGTTATGGAGAGGAGAACGGGTGGAGATGTAAGGAAAAGTTTTCAGACTATGTTTGGGTTTTAGATCCTATTGATGGAACCAGGAGTTTTATTACTGGTTTGTTTCTTGGTTTTGTTGCCATCAGGTTTGAGTTTTAAATGATTCCTTAAATACATATTTTGATTTTTTTTTAACAGGAAAACCTTTGTTTGGTACACTCATTGCTTTACTGCACATGGGAAAACCGGTAAGATCGACGGTAATGTGATTCCTAAGAAAATGAATGATTTTTAGAGAGCATGTAAGCTAGCTAAGAATGTTTCACCTTTTAGGTGAAGGAGAATCCCCATATGAACTAAATTTATAGTGAAATTTTGGCAGCTTTGGCTTATTCTTAAAGGGATGAAGTATGATTTCAACAAATGGATTTGTTGATTTATGGTAAAAGATGGTACTTTGATGTACATGATAAGAATGGCAACTTATGCTCAAACAATTTTAACAAAGGGTTACCTAGTGTTCAATCACTAGATTTGATTAGTTTATATTCTTGTTTTAAGTTTGTCTGGAGTCTAGGATAAAGACATTGCTACAGCATCGTTTTCACCACTCTTGGGAGTTCCTTCTGAAAACTCTTACTGTATTGTCTTTTTTTTTTTTTCCCATTTGGTGTGAATTCTCTGGAATTTACTTGGTCACCAGGCACTTGACTTTGTTGTAAATCATGTATCAATATTCTAGTGGTGGTTTTCAATTTGAAGATTTAACTTCTAACATGAAATTGCTTTTATTTATTTTTGTCAAATTTTTAAAAATGTCTTTGCAGATTGTTGGAATAATTGATCAACCTGTCCTTAAAGAAAGATGGATTGGGATAAGCGGAAGGGGAACGACATTGAATGGAGAGAAATTGTCAACACGCACTTGTGAAAATTTGTCACAAGCATATCTGTATGTTATCTTGTTTAAAGGGCAGGTTATGATAAAGGGAATGAAGCTTGTTATTTACTAAACTAACTTTTACATTTCCCCCTTCTTTAGATATACCACAAGTCCACATCTATTCAGTGATGATGCTGCAGAGGCATTTGCTCGTGTCAGAAACAAGGTGGGGCTTTACCGTTTGAAGTGAAATTAGGATACAGGTTTTATCATCAAGTATTAGTACCAGTGGAACATATGAAAAAACAATGTTAGTCTTAGCTTTGCCAGCCGAATTTTATAAAGATTTAGTATCTATGCAAACATCATTGTTACCATGTTTGTCATAGCTATTTTCTTCTCCAGAATACCCTGAGACAGTTGATCTGTGTGCATTTATACGAATGATATCCAGCATTTTATTTTATTTTTTAACCTTTTGAGTCTAGATTAGCAGTCCTCTATTCAAGTTCTAATTATTTTCGAGCTACACTGGCTTATGAGATTCTATTTTAAGATCTGTCAGTATCGTAATTTTTTCTCCTAGGAATGAGGAATGTAACTGAACGTATCTTGAAATGCTACAGTTTCATCTCTTTCCTCTATTTTATGATGTCATTATTGTGCAGGTAAAAGTGCCATTATACGGGTGTGATTGCTATGCTTATGCGCTTCTGGCTTCTGGCTTTGTAGATCTTGTCATTGAGTCTGGTCTGAAGGTAAGTTGTGCTATTTTCCTCTACAAATTTGACATATCAACCTCTCCCTTGAGTGTGTTTGGCTACTTGTCATGGAGTGAAACGGATCCTACTAAGCAATACGATGGGGAGAACGGGCATGACATTGATTTATAAGTTAGTGGCTGCTAGTTGGTCTCATAAGTCTATTCAAAGATAAGTTGGAGAGTAATATTTTAACATCTTGGATTGAATGTTTAAAATGACCTAAATAGTTGACAGAGACATGGGCTTGTGGATCTTCTAGAGTGGCGGGTTCTGCATTTCCCAATTATCTTATTGAGCTCATTTCATTTCGATTCAGTGGTTCTTGTAGGTATGTTGAATTAACCTTCGTTGCTTTAATAGTTAATGTGTATTTTTCTGTCAGCCATACGATTTCCTTGCTCTTATACCGGTGATCGAGGGTTCAGGAGGAGTAATAACTGATTGGAAAGGAGATGAACTCAGTTGGGAGGCTTCTCCAGATTCTCGTGCAACAAGTATGCTTGCGTAATACTTGCAATTCTAATTTAAGTTAGTGAACTTAATCTATGACATTTATCAGTTATTCCTTTACTTTCTTTCATAGGTTTCAACGTAGTGGCGGCTGGGGACAGACAGACACACCGAGAAGCCCTTGACTTCTTGGATTGGCACTGAGGTTTTGTAGTGGATCAAACCAAATGAAATTATCTGTCAGTTTTGCTGTTCTAACTCAGACTACATAAATGTGCAGATAAGATGAATTGAAACAGGATTAGAAACTGACACAAGTAATCACGTCTCGGATCAAACTATGGGGTTCATTATTTAAATTGATGTGACTTTGAGGGAGCTAGACGAATGTTTGAAATGATACGCAAACAAGGTAGATGCCAATAACAATGTAGTCGAGCACATTTCTACTTCACTTGGATTATGGAGAAGTTTTAAAGCATTTATTGTATATTGCACTAAATGTTAGCAATTCTATGCAAGCAAATACCAATGGAGATGAGCACCTCTCTCCTTGTACTTGGATTATTTGGACTTTTTTTTTAAAGCATTTCTTGTTTAGCAAAGTAAATTATATTAGCAAGTGGCTTCGTAATTTCATAAAAAATGAATAAATTTTTATTTACCAGTTCTTGTCTGCGTCTATGCATTTGTAGCATTATTCTGAATACCGTATCAAATTTGCTGGCATCAATCATGTCCGTAGAAAATTATTACCAAATTAAAATATTTTGTTCTGGGTGTTGATGCCAGTTATTATCGACTATTTTAATTTGTATCTACGAATAACTAAAAACCGATTAAATAATTTTACATAATTAAATATTTTTAAAATTTATATATTTCATATTGACTATATATACTTTCTAATGCATACATGTAAAAATTATTATAACTTTTAAAATATGTAAAAAATAACGTTTAAAATTAAATTTACTTATTACAAATGCATCTTTTTATTTTATATTATTCTTAATTTTATATTTATATGAAAGTTAAATGTTTCCTTTCTCATTTATTTTATGAAAAATGTAAAAATAAATTTGTAAAAAAGTAAAAATATTTATTGTATTAAATTTATATTATTATCATTTCTTGAAATAAGATTAAAATAAAGTAAAAAATTATCTTATATAATGTAAAAGACTTTTACAATTTTATAAAAATTTAAAAAGTTATCTAAAACATTACCCAATATTGACCAAAAACCAAATTCCAAGTTCAATACCAAATTTATGAGACAGATCTGTTCGTGGAACCTCTGTTCCTACTCCGCCCTGCAGGGGCACGTTGGGCAGGATTACATGGTACATTGCATGACAGAATAAGAATTGGATCTCCGGCCCAAATTCATAACATTGACATGTAGACATCATCAAGCCTACTTCATAAACTCAGTCAAATCGTGACTAATCGAGATGTTAATGACCATTGGAGTTGGGGCTTCGGGGTATAGGGCTGTGATGAGGGATTCATCACCTCACATCATCACCACATGACTAACTGTTATATTGAAGTGGTTTCCAATTAGTTCAAATGCCGATCATGCTAAGTTACGGGAGATGTTCGTCTGGTCAAATATCCAAGTAAGTTCGTACAACGAGCAATGTTATGAACTTGTAATTGAAACAAACAAGCCAATATTGGAAATGAACCCAGACAAACGAACGTTGCCCTCGCAAAAACTAGACCAAGCTATGGCGGTGCACTCAACTGTGGCCATTTACCGGCAGAATCCGTGTAGCACTAAAGTGAAAAGTGCATTAGACCTAAATTCCACCGCTTGAGGCCTCTGGCCAGTCCAACACCAGCGTGAGAACTCAAGAGCACTACAACCTGGGTATCAATCCTTTCCAAAGTCTGCGTTGTAGTGAGCACTTGATTCCAGTTTTTTGGCCTCATTCAGTTTCCGGACAGCCTAGAAAAGCAGAAAAAATAAATGTTAATAACTACTATACAAAACAAATGTGCAGAGAAAAGATGGTCCCACAAGGAGACCAATGGACTCTCTCCAGGGGTGATACAAATGAACGACGAGGCTATACATTGAGACTTAATTCGTAAAGACAAAAACGTGGCTAACTTTTATAGACAGTCTTTTCCTCTCACAAAGTTGTAAGGAAATGTTCTCTCAAGGACTATGGTCCTTGGATAAATAATTAAGTGCCATCAACAATTAGGATCCTAACAGACATTAAAACAATTTTTTCATCCATAAAAAAGTATACCTTCATAAAATCTTCATGGATGACATAATCCCGTTCTGCACGAATGGCAGACATACCAGCCTCAGTGCAAACATTTCTCAGATCAGCCCCATTAAAACCCTGAAGAAAATGAATTAGTTCAGTCTTTAATTTTTTGTTAAAAGATATTCTATTCGCACAAGAGAACATATGTCTGACCTCTGCAAGTTTTACAACTGCTTCATAGTCGATCTCTCCATGTTTTGCAATACCAGCAGCATGAATTTTAAGGATTTCCATTCTTGACTGCTCATTTGGTAACGGAATCTCAATCTTCCTGTCAAGTCGTCCAGGACGGAGCAGTGCAGGGTCCAGAACATCAGGTCTGTTTGTAGCCATAATCATTTTAACCTAGAAAGCCAATTTTCTTTCAGTTACCATCTAAGGGTGCAAATGGACACCTCACGAACAAGGTGAAAACATGGTAGGCTCTTAATTGAGAATGAAAATATGTCACCTTTCCAAGCTGATCAAATCCATCCAGCTGATTAAGCAACTCCATTAGGGTTCTTTGTATTTCACGGTCAGCACTTGTTCCCTCACTGAAGCGACGTCCACCAATGGCATCAATTTCATCCATAAATATGATGCAAGGCTTCAAAGAGAAATCAATATTTAGTTAAAAAAATATCTAGAAAAGTAGAACAAGGGAAACCACACCCTGCAAATTGAGCTCTTACTTGATGATCACGTGCATAACCAAACATTTCCCTTATCAATCTTGCACTCTCACCGATGTATTTATCAATTATGGCACTTGATACAACCTACATTCAGTATAAAGTAATCAATATTTAGCTCTAATAAAAGAAACAGAATAGGGAACCAAAAAGCCATAAAAGCATGACACAAACATTACAAGACACTGCCGAAATTCTGAACAGTTGTATTTTTTTTTTTCTCTCTTTGATCAATACATAGATACCAGTATATATAGAAATAGAGAGGGCTACTCTAGGAAGCTAATATCTGTACATAATATTCTAACTGATCAGATTTGCTAACTTTTAGGAATCAATAATATCTAGGAAATATCCACAGACACCATTATCTAACCTTCAAGAAGTTGGCATCGATGTTGCTTGCTATAGCCCTGGCTAACAGTGTTTTTCCTGTCCCAGGAGGTCCATAGAGAAGAACACCCTACAAAAATTATTCAACTGTGTCACAACAAAAGCTCTTGATTCCTTGGCTGTTAATAGATGCCTGGGATGAAAATTACCTTAGGAGGCTTAATGCCAACTCGAAGAAATAGCTCAGGATTCATCAGAGGCAATTCTATAGATTCTCTGAGTTCTCTAATCTGATCTGACAACCCACCCACCGCAGAGTAGCTTATATTGCCAGGGTCTTCGTGAAGCATGTTGTATACCACTGGATCAACCTACACGACAAGTTACATCCATAGCATTATAAACAAACAGAAGTAAAATGCCATTATATATAAAAGTAAAACCAAATTTGATCTAATAGAATGTTATTCCATATCCCAACTTACTTCACGGGGAAGAGCCCGCATGATTGTGAGGGTAGTCATATCAAGAACCACGCGAGTGCCAGCAGTTAGTTTTTCTTTGTCCACTTTACTTCGACAGCCAACCACATACCTCGGACCACTGCTAGCTTTTACTATCACTAAACACAAAAGTGACATTACCTAATAGCAACATGTAATATATCCCTAACAACCAACAGAAAACCATGAAGGCAAACATAACAGCCAAAAGAAAACTATGAAGGCAAACATAACAGCCAGAAGGAAACTATGAAGGCAAAGGTAACAGCCAACATGAAACCATGAAGTCAAAGGGGATCAACAAACACAAAACCAAGAAGTCTATCAAAACAGCCAAAAGAAAAGCATGAGGTCAAAGGTAACAGAAAAACTGGATAATTTTAGTTAATAAGACAGCAGATTATCATAAAAATAAAAGTAGTGTGCCAAAGTAAATATCCAATACTGTTTGTTGATATTAACTATATAAATATAAGTCACTACCTCTAGTATTCATACACAAAGCCAATAGAAAAAAAATCTTACAGCGTTCATTGTCAAGAGGCCTAAGAACTTCGCCTATGATTTGGCCAACACTCTGAAGGGACTTTAAATCATCTTCAGTTTTGGCAAACTCTTTCTTTGAAGCACGCAAACTTTCCCTCACTGCATGTAACCAGTTTAATCACATGTTAGCTGTAGATATTACAAACAGAAATAATTGCAGCAACGCAGTTAAACTCCGTGAGTATGAAACATTCAGACCACCAAACAGATTGACATCTTGAGACTAAGTGCTTTATTCATAACTCCTGCCACCAATGCTAATCCTAATAAAAAGACAATTGGACCTATCTCCCAAAGCCTCCATCCATTACATTCCCTCCATTTAGCAGTAAATAAGACATTTCAAAACCACAATTATGAATTGAGTGGATAATCAAAATCAAATGGTCGATCACAGCTTTTAAAAGCATCTTCCAGCAGCTCTTGACCCAAAAGAACCCAAATTTAGTCTAAAAGCCGCTTTGGATCCTTTCGCATAATTCCACCCAAATCGGCATATCAACTAAACCCATTGGAAAGTCGACAGTATACAATATTGAAATCAAGCCAATAACTTTATGATTGTAAACCAATAAAGTGACCTAAATCTTGTTTTCCTACAGGTTACCGCCAAATTCTTTTCACTTTTTCCCTGCCTTTCTGGGGTAAGCCAAAAAGTTCAGAACTTTAAGATTTGGATAACTATAGGAACATATATGAGAACGAATTGAAAATTAAACAAAAAAGAGAAGATTAAGGTTTTGGTGTTTATGAAGAAATGACCTGCGGAAACTCTAGATTCGAGCTCCTTGTGCTGAAGGAGCTTTTTCCGGTAGTCAGTGATCGTCGACCGGCGTCTCCCGGCTTCGTCCGTCTCCGTCGACATTGGTGTACCTTCGATCTGTTTGATAAATTAACTTCACTAATCGTCGCCGTGGTTTGGTTTTTGTTTGGTTAGGGGTTGAAGTTTATAAAGTTAGTAGTGGTACGAAAGCCTTGGCTTGTTTGTCAAGCGAAGTATTTAGACACTAGAAGTCTTGTTCGATTAATTTTAACCAGGTTTTTAAATTAATTGAATAATTAAAAACTTCATTTTCTTATTAGTTTGGTATGAAAATTAAAACAAAAAACAAAATTTTAGATTTAAAATCTCAATTTTATGTCTAATTTTAATTCCAAAGTACCAATCACAAATTTAATAGGGATCATAATAGATGATTATGGGTTTAAATTCGAGTGCTTTTAATCGGTCAGTCTATAAATTATGCTCGAATTCCACTTGACAAAAATTTACATATTTTAAACAAAACGATATTATTTTATTTAAAAAAATTAAATTTTAAACAGGTTTAAGTTTGAGTCACCCATATTTTAATTTAATTAAAAAAAAGAAGTTGTTATGAACTGTAATTTTCATTTATATGTTAGAAATTGATTTTTTTTTCCCTTTTCAAGGATAAACTTGATAAATGGAAAGACAAGTAATTACGATAATAATGAAGTTATTGTGAAGAATACAGGTGTAGAAACCAAGTTCTTAAAACAGGTCGAGGGAGCGGACAACTTTGTGCTATTTGCTACCAAATAAATTTTCATTATCCACTTATGCTGTAGGATTTGGATATATATAGAGAAACAGAAACACAGACAGAGAGGTTGAAAAGGTTTTGAAAAGTTCAATTGTGTCAAACAAATTCTGACTGACATCCTAAAATAGGCTACTTCCACCAAAGATCTCTGAACTTTTCGGAGAGCCATAGTCCATCTCTGCTGTCAGTTCCTATTCCCCATTTATATCATGAAAACGGAAAAAGTAACCAATTAGTTCAATCCCATTATAGGGATTGAGAAAGCAACCTTTTCTCTTCTTTCTTTTTCTGCCAATTCTAGTTGTCAACACCCCTTCCTCTCTCACCACCGCAGGAGGGACGGAGATAGAAAACAAGCCAACAATATCAAGAATCAATCTTTTTCTATCTTCGTCTGTACTGTCATCAAATTCATCTTCGTCGATGACTATCCTCCTGGTTCTCATCTGCATTTTCCTTTCAGCCTCAGCCATCACCACAGCAAATGCAGCATCTTTTGTGCCTGCTGATGAGATTCTCATCAGCTGTGGTGCCAATAGTGTGCCCTCTCTTCCTGATGAAAGAGTCTTCAAGACTGATCGTGAAGCTGAAAGTTATCTGAAAACCAGCCAAAACCTTCTGGTTTCAGTCCCATCCGCTGATGTCCCCTCTCCAATATATCTATCAGCAAGAGTTTTTGTTGAAGAATCTACCTATTCCTTCACATTCAAATCTCCAGGATGGCATTGGGTACGTCTCCATTTCTTCCCGCTTGACAATGCTAGGTTTGATCTTAAAAACTCTACTTTCTCAGTCAACACTGATAAATATGTCTTCCTCCACAACTTCAACGTCGGAAACAATACAGAAGCTTCATTTAAGGAGTATCTGATCAACGCAGAAGAGCCTAAATTTTCTATCCACTTCGTACCTATGAAGAATTCGGCGGCTTTCATCAATGCCATTGAGGTGATTTCAGCGCCGGATATTTTGATGTCTGATCAAGCCACAAACCTTTTCCCAGTTAAAAGCTTCCCTAACCTAAACAAGAATGGTTACAATGTTTTGTACAGGCTGAATATGGGAGGCCCTTTGATCACCTCTGAAAATGACACTCTTTGGAGGACCTGGTTACCTGATAAGCCATACCTTAAGAATGAGGCATTGGCTAACAGCGTGTCTATTCCTACTAACTCCATCAAATATCCTGTTGGAACCTCACCTTTTATCGCACCACCAGCAGTTTATGCATCTGCAGAGCAGATGGCAGATTCAGAAACTGTGCAACCAAATTTCAATGTGACATGGAACTTTCAGGTTGACCCTGCCTTTAGCTACATGATCCGGTTGCACTTCTGCGACATTGTGAGCCAATCCCTCAATGATCTCTACTTCAATGTGTACATTAACAACAAAACAGCAATTTCTGGATTGGATTTGTCGTCCCTCACTAACAATCTGGCATCTCCATATTTCAAAGACATTGTGGTAGATGCTGCCTTGATGGCTAACGGACTTTCCGTTGAGATTGGCCCCATGAATGAGGTCACTGGTGCAAGAAACGCTATTCTAAATGGCTTGGAAGTGTTGAAAATGAGCAATTCAGTTAATAGTTTGGATGGTGAGTTCGGGATTGATGGAAAACCAGCTTTTAGCCACCGTGGGACGATTGTTGCTGTTGGATTCGCTATGATGTTTGGTGCTTTTGTCGGTCTTGGTGCTATGGTGATCAAGTGGCACAAGAGACCTCAAGATTGGCAACGGAGGAACAGTTTCTCTTCTTGGTTACTCCCCATCCATGCTAGTGATACTAGCTTCATGACAAGCAAAACGGGATCTCAAAAGACCAACTTCTACTCGTCAACTCGAGGCCTAGGCCGTTATTTCTCTTTCGCAGAATTGCAGGAAGCTACCAAGAATTTTGATTCAAGCAGTATAATAGGTGTAGGAGGTTTTGGTAATGTTTATCTTGGGGTGATTGATGAGGGTACTCAAGTTGCCGTCAAGAGAGGAAATCCACAATCTGAACAGGGAATTACAGAGTTTCAGACCGAGATCCAGATGTTGTCCAAGCTGAGACACAGGCATTTGGTGTCATTGATTGGATATTGTGATGAAAATGAAGAAATGATTCTTGTTTACGAGTACATGTCAAATGGGCCTTTCAGAGACCACCTGTACGGAAAGAATATGCCACCATTGACTTGGAAGCAGCGACTGGAGATCTGTATTGGTGCAGCTCGTGGACTTCACTACCTGCATACTGGTACTGCACAAGGTATCATTCACCGTGATGTTAAAACAACAAACATTTTGCTTGATGATGCCTTTGTGGCTAAGGTTGCGGATTTTGGGCTGTCCAAAGATGCAACTATTGGACAAGGACATGTTAGTACTGCTGTTAAAGGAAGTTTTGGGTACTTGGACCCTGAGTACTTCAGGAGACAGCAATTGACAGACAAATCAGACGTTTACTCTTTTGGTGTAGTGCTTCTTGAGGCATTATGTGCAAGGCCTGCCATAAACCCACAACTCCCGAGAGAGCAAGTTAACTTGGCTGACTGGGCAATGCAATGGAAGAGGAAGGGCTTACTTGAGAAGATCATAGATCCTCTCCTTGCGAGTACAATCAATCCCGAGTCAATGAAGAAGTTCGCTGAGGCTGCAGAGAAATGTTTGGCTGACTACGGGGTTGACAGGCCTACTATGGGAGATGTTCTTTGGAATTTGGAGTATGCTTTGCAGCTTCAAGAGACCTTCACACAGGGAAAGACGGAGGAAGATAACAGATTATCTGCCAATGCAGCCGCCATACCCGCTACGACTGCTAACCTCAACTCTGATGACCGTCCTATCCCTGTCCCTGTAGAAAACAACAGAAGTCCAACTGTTGAACATTCAGGATCTGCAATGTTCGCCCAGTTTTCAAGTCTGAATGGCAGGTAATCTGAGAATTGTCTTTCATCTTTTCTGTGTGTTGGGGTTGAGGGGAAGTGAATTGAATTGATGCTGGTGACTGTTTTTCTCTCCATTAATCTCTCGTGATTTTAGAGATTTGATCTAAAATTAACTGGCGTGGCATGCATAGATGCATACGTGCAGTGGTCGGTACGTGTCCATACACCCAACCAACTTCCTGTAGGAATTTTTCAATAATACTTTCCCTCCTATCTTACTCACATTTCCAGTCTTATCATAATCATTGATCGGTGACTCAATCTAACTGTTTCCCCGTATTCCTTTTCATTTCTTTCCAACATGTTATACTTCTTTTGCACCAACTTCCATATTTCTATTCCTTTTTGCACTTAACTAAAACTGCTGTTCCATTCCCATTTCCATCCATCTCAAGAACTCTCATCTCTTAATTGGCTTGTCAATACCCCAATTTCAACTTTTCTTTTGTGGGCACATTCGTCTTAAATCGACATAATATAAAAAATATAACTTTAAATCCAAGTTTTTGATACTGTTCCCGTATTCGGACGCCATTTAAGCCAAGAATGTTCGAGGATAACACGAAGAAAAGCAAAAGCTGTGAACGCAAGCGTCTCCTTTTCGGGGCTCAAACCCAAAATCACCACCATAACCTGAGTCCTGAGCAACTATATCTACATGCCAGCCATCCAAATTCTTGTTCTTCTCTGGCACATGATCCAACTCTTTGGAATTTGTTAAAAATATAGAATCAAAGACCACGATCTTCACTTCTTCAACGAAGCAATGATCCCGCACCTTGTATTTCTTCCTGTCAAAAGTTAGCTTAACTTATCAAGATTCTTCACAAAGCGGTCCTCTTGGGCGGGATTTTAGTTCTAGTAAATATTTTCAGCCATCGAATATTTGGTAACTAAGCCTAAGGAAATTGGTGTTGCAATTGCTAGACTAAACACACAATCACGTACAAGCGCAAGCAATTTTGATGTTCTAAGAAATCAAAGTTTATGTATGCTTCTGCAAATCCAATCTCTTTTGTCCTAACTACTAACTGTCTATGTTATGCCCAAGTAAAATCATCCGGGAGGGTGAAATGAAATATAAAAATAAAAATATGGTCGGTCTGGTACTATTAATGTACATTTTTCTAACATTATGAAAAAACGAAGAATTTTTACAAAATGAAAAGACACAGAAAGTTTCCGAAGGGTGTAGTAGTTTAAAAAAATCTAGCACAATTAAATAAAAAATTAAGTGCACACGCAAATCAAATATCAACATCGAAATTTGTTAACGTAGTTCGGCTCACCTTTCTTACATTTACGGGGCTTTCACCCAACTTAATACTTTCACTATGACAATAATTTTATACAAGAGTTTACTGAGCTAACACTACTCAATCCTTGACACTATCCATCATCTTCACAACCCATTAAAGTATTTCATACCCAATAATATGATCAACTCATGTTAACCTCAATAGAAGATTTCTCTCAACAAATTTTAACGAAAGAGACAATAATCAAATAACTCAAGTGACTAAAATAACAAGGAATGAAAACAAATACACTTGAGATAAAAAGGAACAACTTTCTCATGAATTTAGCTCCTTCAAAGATAGATCTGAAATTTGTTCACCAAGTATATTGCCGTAGTCAACTGCTAGAATTTTCGCCACTACTTCTAACCGTAAATGATCAAGGGTAGTCATTTAATCAATACTTCATCAAAAACAAAAAGCAGCACAAAGATAACGCGTACACCAGAAAAATGAATCAGCTACCAAGTCTCAAAGGTCATCCTCAATTGATGTTGAAGAATTGAACAAAATACACAGCTGATTCACATAAAATCCAAAATAAAACCACAACTGCACAAAAAACCCAACAACAACACCAAACTAAGGAGTCATAGCTGAAAACACATTCAGCTCAATAGTCGCATGATACAATAAGAAGTCTTCACTAGATAGAGTTCTATCTACATACAATTAGCTACCAAATATTATCCAGATAACTTTTAGATTTTAGCCTCCAAGTCATACAAAATTGTTGTTAATTCACACCAAAAATGACAATTCTTAAGCCACAGTCTATCTACAATCAACCAACCAAATCCAAGAATATTCTATCCCATTTTGACTAGAATTTGAAACTAATCAACATTATCTTGAAAATCCAATTATCAAATAATGTCAAAATCAAATAATAAGATATATAACATATATCTTAACAATCTCTTCCTTTTTTGGCATATTTTGTCGCATATTTGAAACTCCTCCTAAAGGAGATAATTGGACATATAAACATCAAATGCACAGACCACAATGGAACTCCCCCTTAATCAGTCAACAAGATTTAAGCATAATCAATTATCCAACGATACAGTTATCTAAAAATAACAGAACCCAAACCAAAAACAATGTTCCAACATAGTGTTCTCTCCCTTGAGACAAAAGATGTCAAAAAGCAAGACTAATAGTTATGTAGATACTTTGAAATCTCCCCCTGAATTGAACAGTTATTTCAGATGAAAATAAACAATTCTCTTGGGACAAAACAATGTCAAAATGAAGAATGACTTCAATGCGATCAATCTCAGCAAATAAAGAAGCATAAAAACCAACAGTAGGTGTAGCGAAAGAATCATAAGCATGTCAAGATGACAATTTACCATCAATCAAAACACTAGCTAACATATTAGTAATCACATCAAAGCCATCCACTTGTGATTGATTAAATTCATAAACTCCAAAAATACATTCAATGAATCATAATCAAACTTAATCAATCTCCTCCTCACATAAACCATGTGAAAGCATATTGCTCAAACTCATATAACCTATGATGTAGAGAGAAACAAAGATAAAACTTGAAAAACTAGAATCTTCCTACAGATCTCCAACTAAGCATCAACATTTTCTTAACATAATTCTGTAAATCAAATTTCAAAAGTAAAACTCTCAAATCATCAAGCAAAGTCTTATTTTCACATCAAATATACTATTCAATAACTAAAGAAAAAGCCAAACACACACCAATCAATTAAACCTTAGAAAACCTATAAACAAAAGCTCAGAAAGTCTAGACGTTAACTCCTTCGAGCCCTCTTTTTTTTTTAAACATCAAAATATACTTCAAAAATGTAAAGCACACAGTTCCTGTGCCCCTCAAAGAAATTCAAACATGGTCTTATTCTTTGTCAAGTCATCTCTATCATCAGATGTCTAGTTGATTTTTTTTCCAATAACAACTAACTGTGGATCTGGATAATTTATGGTAATAACTCCCTTGCATATCTATTCTAATGTGTGAGGTTAATTTTTTTAACCCAAGTATGCTTTGGTAACATGGGTTGCTGCTGGAAATTTAATAGAAAATATCTAAATTTTTGGTTTTGTTCCCTTTGAAACATCATTTGTAGCAACTTGTAACAATTCGACCTTATGTCCTGATTACCCCACAAAAGTGACATATAGGTATAAATTTTAGGTTTCTTCTTGAGATTTCTCCTTAGACAAATCTAGTGGCACCATTTTTCTCACCATTCGACTTAGAACATTCATCTTTATAGCCAATTCCTTGAAGGTCTCCTTTAATCTTACCAATTTCTTGCAACTTTTCTAGTTTTTCGGTATCTCCATTTATCATTCTTATTCCCTTTTCCGTATTGACCAGCTTCAACTTTGTTTTTTCAAGCTCATCTATTGTAGATAACAATTTCTTCTCTAAATCTTGAATGATGTTCTTTATAGAAGAGTTTTCCTTCTTTAGCTTTTCATTCTTCTCATATGTTTGTACCCATTTTGCGTACATTAACTCATAGGCTTTATAAATATCCTCACTTTTGTCCTCTAAATCACTTTCATTATCCGAAATTAAACTTTCATATGATTCATCTGTGTTTTTCCTAGAATTTTGAGCTATTTTATCTACAATTTCACCATTAGTTTCTTCCTTCTTAGTTATTGTTAAGCAAGCAATTGAACTTTTGCTATATAAAGCAACTAATGCAGCATTACTCACAAATTCCTCTTCACTACCATAGTCATTTACGGATTCATTCTGACTCTAAGTGTTAATATAGGACTTCCCTTTTCTCTTCTTCAAAGTATTAGCACAGTCCGCTTGCACATGTTCGAAGCCTTGGCATTCATGACATTGAATTTTCTTCACTTTTCTTTCATCTTTTTGAGTTTTAGCTTGTTGTTTAAAGTTGTTGTTTGATGAACTCCCACCGTTATTGTTGGATCCCGTTACCGAAACCCAACTCTTGAACCATAAACATGAATAATGATTATCTTACCTTGAAGGGTTATTCCATTAAACCCTAATTATGA
>JANZLC010000202.1:34774185-34785472 GCA_026413385.1 Erythroxylum gracilipes
TGACACAATTATCCTTTTCTACCCCTTAGGGTAGAACATGTTATAAGGAATAACATATGGTGAGATTGTGTGCATATTATGTGGGTGAGAAAATAGAAAATTAGGTCTTCTACTATAAGCTTCCTCTCTTACACAAGGTTTGTTAATATTGATAGGTTGTGGTGTCCAAAATGGAGAGAATGCACTAAGATTCAATGCCAAACATTAGAGGTATGTTAAACTTATTATGTAGTTAATGCTCTAAATAAAATGTAGATCTTGGCTTTGTGATTATTGATGATTACATTTGTGAATAATAATAATATCTAGCAAGATTTCTTTACTTTTTATACTGTTAAAATGGGTAACAAGACTTATGCCAAAGTCATTGACATATGAGGCGTATGTATGAAAACCGATATAGGTTGCAAATTATTGTTCAAAAATATTTGACATGTGTTCTGATATCATTTTCATTTGATTTCCATCGATGATTAAAGTTATCCTAGCACTTTTAGAAAGAAGCAGTGGAAGCTCTACAAAAGTTCTCTAATAGCTGGTAGAGGGAAAAAAACTGTGCAAATGAAGCACACTAAGATGTGGCCAGTGGAGGATAATACATTTGATATCAAGTCCATCCAGTTATCACATAAACGTCTAGGTCATTTTAGTAAGAAGGGACTTAGGATTTTGCTGAAGAAGGATTCACTTCCGATCAAGTCCTTATTGTTGGAAAATCAGGACAAGATCTGATCTCAACTGTAGCCTAATAATTATAAAACTTTTTGGTATTTTGATTTCTTAAAAATCAAGATCACTTTAATTCTATAAAATGATTAACACATAAATCATAATAAAGCATGAATCGTAATTCATACCTTATTTTGAAGCTCAATCCTTATTTTGTCATATCCCTCAAATCATGTCCAAAACTAATTCATCTCAACAACCGTAGCCGCACAAGTGTCCAGCACATTTAACGACATTCACATAATAAATTAAGAGAACTATGTGACTCTTACGAAGAGGGTTAAGCAAAAAGTGATAGCTCCATTAGTATTTATAATAAATTTTGGACGTGTTAGTAATTTAACTGAAATTAAATTCTAATTGCAATTAAACTTTACTTAGAATTACAAATAATTCTAATTAAATACCAATTATGCCCAAATAATATCCAATATCTTATATTGATCCTTATTAATTAAATATCTCACATTTAACATAAACAATGTTTTTAATTTCATACCGTACCGACTTGTTCCTTATAAAATGATTTAAAAGAGTATATTCAAGCTTATCAATTTTGTCATGACTTTCTCAATATGTGTTAATTTTTGAAATTTTTGTTTTTCTTTGAAAACATGCTACTGGAGCCAATTCATTACAAATTTGATAGTTTTACTGAATTGGAATGCTCATGTACTAGTTATGAGTGTTGATAAATCAGTGAGTTGATTTATCTTATGAATTCAAAGAATGAATATTTAATGATCATTATGATATTCTTGTGTAAGATGCACATGCATAAGTAATTATGACTTTTTTAAATATTTGTATCATCTAAAAAATTATGAATAAAAGAATAAATTCACTCGACTGGGTTTGCACCAATAAAAAGGTCGAAGTCAAAAAGTGATGATAGTAGCCATTCAAAATCGTGACCTAATTGAGTAACTAGGGATGTTCATGACTAGGTGTGTACTTTTGTGTAAAAAGGCCAGGTGACTTTCAAACAAGCTTTTAATGCTCTTGTTTAAATTTATGTCTTAGTTATAAAAAAAAAACTATGAATATGTTTGAAAGCTGAAGCATGTACCTTGTGTATGATTATTTATATATGGAATTGAGATTTGTGATTTGGTTTGAAATTTGAAAAGTTATAAGGCAAATTGAATCAGCTTATAAATTGATGCAAGTACTTAGTTGCATAATATTTTGATCACCCTTTATAATTGGATGAGTGATGGAGAATTTTCAATTGTATGTTTGATAGGTTTAGAAGAAGTTTAGTTTCACTTATTTTGTTGTTGTGATTTTTAGTTTTGATTTCCTGTTTTTTGTTTCAATTTTTAAATATAAATAAAAACATGTCTAGTTGTTAATATCTAATAATTACATATTAGATAAAACTTAAAGATAAATTATTTTTATAAATAAATAAATAAATTTTAATCTCTTATATAATATTTGTAGACTTATCAATAAAATTATTATATTTGATTAAAATAAATGATTAAATAATTAAATTTTTATTTATATATTAACGATTATTTAAAATATTTATTTTTATTATTAAATAAAATTTTATTTAAAAATTATATTCTAAAGATATATTAAATTTAATTTATATTTATTAATTATTATTAAATTAAAACTATTTAAATTAAATTAAATTATACAAAATTCTTACTAATAATTAATATTAAATAGTTAAATAATATATATTTAGTTTGATAGTAAATAGACTATGGAAAAAGCAAAAGCAAAATTAAAAATCAGTTTTTATATTTTTCATAAGCTATGAAAACTAAAAGAAATAAAAAATAAAAACCCAAATAAACAAGTATTTTTACTGAGTTTGAAAACAAAATCAAAAAAATAAATGGAAATAAATAGGTCCTTAACATTTTTTCTTAAATAGTTTTTTATTTCAGATTGAATAATGGATTGGTTTATTTTAGGACAAGCAATTGTTTAAGTGTGGAAGAATTTGACGTATGTTAGCCATACATTATTTTTAACACTATTTTCACTATATATTCTTAGGTTATGGTAAAACATATCAAAAGAGTTTATATAATGAATTAAAGTATTCTTAGGTTGTCTATATTTGAAAGCATTTCGGTTGATTAATCTTTGAATATGGATTATATATCTTGATAGGGAATATGATCTAAGTTAGGAACTTTTACTAGTATAAAAACTAGAATAATTTATTAATCCAGTGATGACATTGAATATAGTACAATCCTAGGAGAATATAGCCTTAATCTAGTTAATTCATTTATTGATATAATCTTGATCATTATGTCGTCTTAGCGTTTAGATTTTTTATTTACTATTTTTTCCTTATCCGTTCATCTATAATGGTTGATCTAACTTTTTAAGTTTGTGGGTAGTGGGTAGTTAACTAATAACCCTTATAGGATCGACCCGTATTCAACAATGCTAGCTACAACTATACCATGCACTTGTTATAAAATAATAGAAAACTAACAAAACATTTTAGAAAACATCAATACAAATAGACATACTTTAAAAGAGAGATTATAACATATTATGTATTAAAGTAAAACCCAAACATTTTTATGAGGATGAAATTTAGTCTCAAATGGCATGCCACTAAAATAGGTTATGGAGTTTTTAGAGTTCTCTGGATCATAACAATTTTTTGATATGTATAGTTGGAAGATTGATTAACAAATAAGAAAGCTTTTTCAAAGGTTGAATACCTAAGAATTCAAATAATATCACAACTCATTATCATTGTAACACCCTCTATACGAAACCTACGATCACCGACACACATGGCACCCCAAATTCCTGTACATGCATTCATGGCATAAAATCCTATTCATTTATAGGGATTGTCATCATACATTTTTCTATTCAATGATGTACATATACATATTACAATTTTCATATCAGTTAACATTATCATATAAAAGTAATATTACATCATTACATTTATATGGTAATTCAAAAGAGATATTACACACGTAACTTAGATTCTTAATTACAAACTGTCAATAAATTGCAATTTCTTTCATTACATATACAACCATCTTTAACCAAAAGATACATTTCAAAGGTACTTTTACTTCTTGTGGTTGGCCTTGGTCCCTGCAAATGTTCCATATACCTTACTCCTATTACTTGGACCTATACAAATTAACACCCATGCTAAGTTTGAAAGCTTAGTACTCACAGCAGTCATCCGCCAAGCACACACACATTCATGAATATCATAAACTTATGTAAACAATGATAGCATACTTAAGCAAAGTACATAATGCAAATATGGTTCAATATATTATCCATATACTAAAAATGCAAATTTATAAGCCAAATATTGATATTCAAAGCTCATCAGTACAAATTATTCATGTTGTCATATTGTATCTCTTATTTATGATTGTTAAATTCTTTTCTAGTTTTAAGCATGCACATTCATGTGGGTGTGGATAATAGGAGCTGTGGATATCCAAAGATATCGGATACCTGAAAGCATCGAATAGATACCCAAAAATATCAAACTATGGATACTCAAAGGTATCAAACTATGGATACCTGAAGGTATCGAACTGTGGACTGGAGACACTATAGTCTCAAAATGAAGACAACAATGGTGTCAAAGTATTGTAGTTGCACTGTAACCCTATAGGCATGCCTATCTATCCATCACCAAGACAATAAAGCAGGTACTGTAACATTCTCCTTATAATCATTATAATCAGTTTCCATCCTTATCCTTTCTTTAGAATTTAACTAGAAGGCATGTTATTTTGTTCCAATCATAAATCTAGAATGAAATTCAAATTTGAAGTTTTTTCTTATCTTTGACTTTTCAACCGATGTGAATGATTAGTATTATTATTTATACAAAAAAATTGCACAATTTTATTATGTCAAATTCAATGGTTATATGCAGTTGTTAAAAGTTAGATTTATATTAATAAAAAAAATAGAAAACAACAATCTTAGTAGATGAAAGGTCAACAGATTTTGAATTTCTTCAAAAGTTCAAGGACCTTATTAAAAATAGAAAATTCCAAAAAGAAATAACTTTTATTGCCATTGATGACAAATGTCATCATACAAGGTTTCATTATTTTTGTAATCATCATACTTGTCACGATTTTATCATTATAACATGATTGTTTTTGTTTGAATAAATATCATGAGCATGGGGGGTATAGATGACAGAGACTCCTTAATTTGTCAAGAAATTATTAAAGGTTTAATTAATAAGAAATATTAAAAGAGATATTATCTTCCAATTTTTCAAGCTCAAATTCTTCAATTTAGTAGCACAATATAATGACATTTCAAATATGAATCATCTTAATTTTACTTGTTTGTTCTATTTTAATATATGTTGTAGCCTATTTTAATCATTTGGTTAGTAAGAGAATTTTCATAATATTCATAGTACTTATTAAGCCAAAACCTAAATACCCCTAGAGGTCTTTCTTTTTAATTTTTTTTACACGGGAACTAGAAACAAGGAGACTAGCTCCGATAGTCTAATCCCCTACGAAGGGATCTAGGGTAAAGGGTGCCTCGCATATCTCCGTGTAGAGCCTCCAAAAGGCTCCAGGGGGCTCGCGGAGAAAATGAAGACCTGGCGCTGCGACCGAAGCTAGCGATGCCAGATGATCCGCACAACGGTTCCCTTCTCGAGGCGTATGGTCCAGTTGTACGTCCCAAGCTCGACAAAGCAATTCTTGAATACTTGTCACCAAAAAAAATGCTCAGTCAGTTCATGAAGGGAAGAGGAAAGAATAGTAAGAACCTCAAGGGAGTCCACTTCTAGAAGCACGAGTCGATACCCCCAATCCCAAGCCAGCAACAACCCCGAGTACACCCCGTGGAGTTCGGCCAGGAGCGGTGAGCCGACTCCAATCCGCTGTAAGAAGCCACTGCACCAGTACCCCTGACAGTTTTTAAGAAGACCTCCAACAGAAGCAATATTAGGCCTCAGTTGCATGGCCCCATTCGTATTTAACTTAACCCAATCATTCGAGGGTGGAGTCCACCCAACTAACGATCCCAAAGGTAGCCCCTGTGACTGAAAGATCCGATTTTCCATCACACTGGCTCTAATGATCCAATTTGTGTAAGTCATAACAATACTATGCCCATTGAGAGGCCAAGTAAAACCCTGCTCAAAAATGTTGTTATTCCTCCATTTTCACAGAAACCAACAGCCAACTCCAAAAATAGTAGCCCACGCAGCCTGGTGTAATTGCCCCTAATGATCAAGATTAAAATTAAGCCATTGGCCTTCCTCCTGACGAAAAAAATCCCCACCGACCATGGTCACAGGAAAATGTTGCCAGAAGGATTTGACCCGAGAACAATTCCTTAAAACATGAAGGGTCGTTTCCTCCTGGCCACAAAAATGACAGCCTGCCGCCATGGTCAGACGGCGGACCACGCGTTCTTGATTGGTTAACAACTTCCGCTTAGTCACCAGCCAAAGAAAGGATCGGATACGTTGCGGTCCCGCCCACTTCCATATGGCCTCCCAGTGGCTATTGAAATCATCAGTATTGAATTGCTCGAGAAGATCGTAAGCAGACACGACGGTAAACCGCCCATTCGAAGTTTGACCCCAGCTCAACCGATCCTCCTCACCAGCACGAATAGTGACGGACGCGATAGTCATGCAAACTAAAGCGGGGAGATAAGTTTGAAAAACCCTCCAATTCCATTGGCCATTGCCCTCCTGCAAATTATGAATAGTAGCATACAAAAGACTCTCAGGGATGTCAGTCAGAGTCACTAAATAAAGAGGGCCCCAATCAGCCAACCAATGGTCCAGCCAAAAGAGTATATGACGCCTATTACCAACGTGTCAGGTAATACCCTAGCGAAGGGAAGTCCAAACGGCCACAATCCCTCGCCAAGTACTCGAAGCTCTAGATCTCACCAAGCTCGTAGGGATAAGCGGCATATCCACCTTGTATTTGGCCCGCAGAGTCTGAACCCAAAGAGCCTGGGGTTTTGTAAGGAAATCCCAATCGAGTTTTATGAGGAGAGCATCATTCATCGAACGAATACGTTTAAGCCCGAGACCCTCCGCTTTCTTGGGTTTGCAAACGTCCTCTTTAGGTATCCAAAATATACAAGGTGCCTTTAATTTTGTATAAACCCTAGACACCTCTTTAGCTTTGTAGTTGCTAATTCTTAGACATCTCTCTAGGACCTTCAATTTTGTCTAAACCTTTGATACCTCATTAGGATTGTAATTGTTAATTTGGAAAAAAAAAATGCATTTTGACCCTAAAATTTTTACCAAAATATAAATTAAACTATAGCTTTTAAGACCATTCAAAATAAATCCTAATATTTACAAAATATTCAAATTGCACTCTAAGTAAACACATATTTGGATAAAGTTTAATCTTCCCTTGTTAAATATCACGTCAGTACTAATATGACATGAATTTTTTGTTTTTATTAATAGTGTAAGTCTCATTATATGATGTGTATGTCACATGGGACAGTATGACCAACTTTTTAAAATAATCTTAAATTAATTTAATTTTGTAATTTTATTATATTTACTAAACCATATTAAAAAGTAATAAATATAAAATCAATCGAAATAATCTTACATAATCATAATTAACTTGAATTTAATTAAAAATCCTAATTCTTAAAGTAATAACTAAACTCAATAATCATAATCTTAAATTTAATAATCGAAATCCACACTCATTATTCGCTTTACCTTATAACTTTTCTATTAGGTTTTTACCTCAACATTAGCATAGTCTTTGTCCCAGATACCACGTCCCAGCGGAACTTGAATTGGGTGTTAATGAAGATGATGATTAGCATATTCTCTGACTTTTCAAGTCTCCTGCATCATTAGCTTTTACTCTTAACTCAAAATCGCATCATTAGTAACTAGGACACCTGCTTCTACTCCTCTCTACCATTCAGTCTCTATTATTGTTCTGAGCAAAAAGACCTCACCATCTTCAACGACAACCAAAACTTCTCCATCTCTGGTTTCTCTGACTAATAAAAATTAAGTATGCACCTTTTATTTTATATGGAAGGTTGTAGCTTGGGATAGATTTTTCTCTATGTCTATCTTAAGATTAAACCTGATCAAGTTTTATACCCATAACTAGAACATAGTACTCATACAGAAGCAATAAGAATAACTATTTAGTGAATGGTCATAATTACGATTATAATGTACTAAACATGGAACTTGGAATTAATTTGAATAATAATAATAATGAATCTACTAAAACCAAAATTATAATAATACTAATAGTAATAGAAAGATGGGAGACCAAATTAATAACTATTATTTCTTAACAATAATGGTTAAGAAATAAAGCTATAAGAAAACAAGCCACTCTTCAAGGATAATCTCCTTAAAGTCCAAATAATCATATATAATAGCTACGAAGAAACCAACAACCAATATTCCAGAAACAACTCTACTCAAAATCAACCTTGTGTAGATTGAAAACATCAGTGACTAAAAACATGAAAATTTAAAAGTAAAGGAAAGAGAAAGAACGATACAACTAATTTATATTATTTTGGCTTATAACGAAGCATACGTCCAGCCCTCAAATTTTCAACTTGAGTATTTCACTAATAAATCTCTAGGTAGTAATCGAGCCTTTCCATTTCAAGGTTCTTCAACCTTCCACATAAGTAGTATTTATCAAGCCTCTATAAGCTCTCAACTAATGAAAGTAGAGTTTGCTCAAATATGAGCTCTCTCTTGTTAAAGTGTTTTCACTTTCTAAAGCTCAGAAGTAATAGGGTATGACATTTTGAGAACAAATATTGATGCTATTGATGTACTTCTGCAGTGTGTTGTATAATTAAATGTAGTAGCTCTCTTTTAAATAGAGATTCTCTTCAACTAGTCGTTTGATTCTATTACAACGTCTTTCTCATTATCTTTGAGAGAATCTTCAAGTATTTGGTTGTTTGAATAATCCTTTGACTATGTCTTTGAAGTCGACTACCGAATTGGTTAAATAGCAAGATCCTTTGTACAATAGGAGCTTATCCATTCCAGATATTACAGAACTATTTCTTACTATCAAAATGAATTTGTTAGACTTATTTATGTAAAAATAAGAAAATGTTTTTCTTTTATTTGAATAGAAAATCTCTTAAATATATTTATCTTTAAGAGAGAAAAATAATCCAATAAATTTGACTTTTGAAATCTTAACAAAAATATTATTGAATGTTATCCTTAAAATCATTTATTTAAAAGTCTTGAGCAAACACTCTAGATAGGCCTTTCAATTTTACTTTTGTGTCCCATTTACCTATTTCAACTAATCAACCTAAATTACTATTGTTATTGCATTTAATGTGTTTAATATGTGTTCAGGAATAAAATTTATTATGAACTACAAAGAACCACCTAATACCATATTCTATATATTTAAAAAAAAGTCATGCATCTATGACAAAATACAATCTTAAAAGGTTATTTGGAGTCAAATTTATGTAACCTCTTTCTAGAGTTTATCTTCGTTCATTAATCATCATTTTTCCTTCTCATGAAGGTGTATTATTGATTCATAAACTTGTTAATTAATCGAGGAACTAATTTCTATATTATCCACTGTCATTGAAGACCAATATAATTAACGTGACACGAATTTACAAAGAAGAGGAGGTAAAAAGCAAGAAAATAAAAGACATCACATGAAAGGTGGACATCTTCACTTATGCAAGAGGTGCCTCTTTCTCCTCAACCCAAAAAAACAGTTGGCACATAATGCATCTTGGTTTCTCTGTTTCAGAGGCTCTTAGCCAACCCACATTTATCGAAGTTCCTCACCATATATAACATGCTTGTATATGATGCTTTTAACTCTCCTCCTCCTGTAACTATCCATGACATGTGAGCGTTATCATCGTTACCGTTCCTGACCGTTCCCTCGGCTTTCAAGATATAAATAAACAACTCATTCACATATATATGGCATCAAAAAGACAACATTTTTCTTCATTGGACCTCGCTTCTCTTCCTGGCCAATTCCAAACATGGAGAGTCTAGTGGAAAATATGAGTTTTGACATGAATTCTCTACGGACCAATCTTCCACAGAAGTAAGAACAAAACGTTGTTTTCATATCTTACTGGGTACATAAATATTGTTCTTATGCATGGGAAATTAAAGATCAAAACTTGATATGGTTGTAGATCTAAGTCTAATGGGACCTTGTATTTTCGACAGGAGAGGCTTGTCAAGGTATTATTCAGGGAAATCAAGGTCATTTACGTGCATGGCAGATGTTCATTGTCTTGAAGATTTGAAGAAACCTGAGCGTCCTGATGCAAAGAAAAGAAAGCAATGCCCAGATGGTAAGGATTTGCATGTTCCTTCATATCCATGTCGACGAGGGTCTACTTCTAACCAATGTTCACCACCCTGTGTTGGGGTGTGAAAAACAAGACAACTATGTTTCTATCTTCTTTTGCAAGTTTTGCCTGTTGCACAGAAGTAGAATTCAAGGAACATATAACGTTATGGTTTTCATAGACTTTGCATTTACTTTTTGAGCTTAGAATGTCGGGTTATTCTTGCTTTAAATGACAACCTACGAGATAGAATTAGTTTTCCCCGAAGCAGTGGCCAGGCTCGTCGGAACAGTAAGCCTAAGAGTATGATCAACAAACATCCAAGAAAGAGTGGTCTATTATAGTTAAAAGTCATGACAAAACCAGTTGGCTTTTGAAAAGGAATATAGCTTTGACCGTACAAGTTACTGTTTCTGATGCATTGCGTACAATTAGCAACCTTCAGGGACCTGTTAGGCTAAATGCAGACATATCGAATGTTCATTATGGCGAGTAAAAAGTGCAGAAGAAATCAAGAATTATGCTCATATCCTTCCTCCTCTCGCTTTAAGCCTGAATGGGTATACGATGAGTGGATTTTTTTATAAAAAAAACATGTATAAGATAGAAGTAATACCGAAGGTTTTTATTATATATTGAATAATGAACTTAGTTATCTTATATACGTAAAATACAAAAACTCAACAACTATTAAATAGAGATTTTAACCAATAAATCTTGCTTATACGATACAATTAAAAACAAGCTAAAGACTTATTCAAAAGAATTTTGACAACTCTACAATTTTGAATTAATTCTCAACATTTCCCCTTAATTCAAAATTGTAAAAAGAAAATTTCGCAGACATGGAGCACTTATTTCTAGTTTTCTCAATAGAGCACTTCTCTCTATTCTTCAACATGAATACTTTTCTCATCACTTATTTCCATAGAGCACTTCTCTCCAATGTTTTAAAAACCGGACCGGTGATTGAATCGGAGAAGCAATTGATTCAAGGGTTAATGGTTCAACCGGAATTGAACCGTAGTTGAACCGGTGATTAATAAATATATAATTTTTATTATATATATTATATATAAAAGATAATTTTTAAACATATTATTTATTTATTTATTTATTTATCTAATTGTAAACTTAAACTTTTAAACTTCAAAATATACAATTTTTTTAAAAAGTTCACCAAACATAACACAAAATAGGATAGCAAAGCCCGCTAGTC
>JANZLC010000202.1:34790574-34802361 GCA_026413385.1 Erythroxylum gracilipes
AACTTTCAAGAAGGCTACTTGGCCCAATTAACCAAAATCAGTTCAGAAATTTGCCTCAAACCAGAACACACAAAATTTACAGGATCATTTACAAAGATGAAATAAGACAACTATTTCTTTCATAAATCTTTACAGGGTCATGGGATTACAAGGATGGTCTTATTTTCTTTAAAAACAGAGTTCATTTAATGGCCACTTCTCCTATAATTTCATCTACCCTATCTCAAGTTCACAGCATGCATCATGAAGGTTATTAGAAGACCCTTCTTCGCATTGCCAAGAATTTTCATTGGCAAGGAATGAAATCGGCCATAAAAAATTTATACAATAATGCACAGCGTGTCAAATGAACAAATTAGAGCATTTACAAACAGCTGGACTTTTGTAGCCACTACTAATTCCATTATAGATTTGGTTTGATATATCCATAGATTTCATTGAGAGGCTTCCACCATCCCAAGGTAAAATCATTTTGCTTATAGTGATTGATAGATTTTCAAAATATTCCCACCATATTTTCCTCTCTCATCCATACATTGTGGTACATAAGGCACAATTATTTTTCGACCACAGTTATTTTTCGACAATGTATTCAAGTTACATGAATTATTTGAAACGACAGATAAGCAATACATTTACAAGTTCATTATGGACTGAATTATTTCGATTGAGTGGCACCAAATTGCAATTCAATTCAATCTATCACCCACAAAGCGGTGGACAAATTGAAGTAATTAACCGGCACCAGTGATTGACCCCAACGTTAGCTTCAATGGTTCCCGTAGGTTAAGTACTGTTATAATTATGCGTATCAATCTTCCTAAAAACAACTCCTTTTGAAGTCTATGATGTTGTCATATTGTTCCAAAGCATCTAAATTAAAGGCAGTAGATTTAGAATTAAAAAATCGTGATATAGTTTTACAGGATCTTCGAGATTGACTTCCCCAAGCTCAATATGCCATGAAACGGTTATAAAGCACTGCCATGTTCAATTTCAATTAGGAGACTTGTTCTTCTTAAACTACAACCACATCGCCAATTAATCCTTGCAGCTACCAAGTATCACAAACTTTCTCCAAAATATTATGGTCAAGAAGTTATAGTAACTCCTGTAGATTTTACTTTTTTAGTTATTCCAGAGATTTAAGTCTTTTCAAATTTTAGTAGGTAGGGCAGTTCCTATTATTTTGTAATAGTGATTGTGTGTCTCCTTATTAGAAGGGAGTAGTTATTTTGACTTCTTTACATTGTAATGGGAGAAAGGAATAAAGCAGCATAAATTTTATCCTTATAAACTAGTTTCATGAGATCAAAAGAATCCCTATATCGAGTCCTTACACAACCCCCACCGTAGGTTCAAATGGCAGAAAATCAAAGAAACGTAGTTCTAATCATGGTTTGCAGGTTGATTATGCCATTAGTAACCGTTCTCAATTCTATTACCATAACAGAAAGCCACTAAAACATCAAAATATCAAAACCTGAAAAATTTAACGTTTTTCAAGTTTAACGCTATAATTCATTATCATGTCTTCATCAAGATCATCACCAACTTCATAAAGAAGTTCTAACCCAACCATAATTAACAAGGAATTCATGTCAAGCTTGGCTTTAACAATTTTTTCAACAAGAACGTGCAATTTTGAGTAGAAATGTCAATGGGCCGAGCCCGGGCTGCTCCTGGCTCTGCCCGGTTTAACACCGGGGCCATGTGGCTTGCTACTCAATAGGTCGCGGATAAGCCGAGCCCGGGCTGACAGGCCCAGCCTATCGGACCATAGGTCGGGCCAACCTAGCCCACCATATATATTTTTTAAAAGAAAAAAGTCAAAAACAACGTCATTTTTAATTTTTGAAGTATCGGCCAAGCTCGTGGCCCGCTCGACCTTGGCCTGCCCAACCTGGGTCAAAGTCGGGCCAGGTCGAGCCCTTTTTGACATTCCTACCTTTGAACCCAATAAGTCTTACTGTATTTGTACAAATGTATGCCTACATTCGTTCTCTTATCAAAATGCTTTAGTTGTATTTTTATGTTATGGTTGCATATGCTCATTAGTGGTTGGAAATAGCCCGAGGTTAATACTCGAAGCTCAAACCTAAAAAATGGAATTACATAATGAAAAACCAAAACATATGATTTCTGCTTCATAAATCCATTTTTTTAAAGTAACAGAAGAAGAAGTTAGTTAGAAGAAAAAAAAATTGACCATCTTTAAGGAGAGGAAAAAAAATTTTAAAACTATATTAGGTAATTGAGATATCAAATTTTTTTTAGAAAAAAAAAAAAGAGGACAAACAGAGGCATACTTGTAACTTTCAGTATCATTCCTCAGAACCTTGACGGCTTCAATGACAATCAGACCAGCTTGGACAACATTCGTTGTTGCAACAGCGGAATAATATTACCAGCAATACCTTTAGCTTCAAAGACACTGTGCAAAGGAATTCCAAATGTAGCAGCTCGAATATTTGCAGCAGCACAAACAAATTCTACAGCCAATTGATCATCTTTGTCGTCAAAGGTCAGGTTTCCAATGTCCTGTGGAAATCAGAAAGTAAATTATCCGTGTATGAGAAACTATTAATCATCTCTTTAAAGTACAAGATCAACAAACCTTTCCTCTGTTCATGAAAAATAGTTTAAAGGACTATAGAAAAAAAATTTAATCTTCCACAAGGCTCCATACATCCTGTGGATTCTTCAGGCTCAAAGATGTCATAGCAGATACTGACAGGCCATCAGTTGCACCACCTTCAATGGAATTTCCATTATGTTGTGTTGAATTGTCTGGTAGGATATCCTTTTATATTACATGGACTTTGCTCCATTATGGTTGTTTCCACGCCTCGTCATTAGACAGACCTACTTCAATGTTATAACCAAACACATGGTCATATATTCTCCTTCCATACTGCTCAATTTCCTCATCTTTGTCATTCAAAGACATCTTCGGCTTGTTCTGATGAGTTAGCAGCGTCATTTGAGCGAATGTTTAATCATTTTCCTGATTTTTATCTCCAAACAACTTTTCAAAAAGTAATTCTTTTGCCCAAAGAATGCAATGAACAGCTGCATATGAAGCAAAATATAGAAAATAAGAACATGAGCACACTTCATCTTCCAAGAAGAAATATCAAAATCCCTCTGATCTAAAAATTGTCTTAACAAACAATGAATCAAATCACATATCAAAATTTCCCAAATCTCATGAGTCTATAAACAAAGCTAATCTAAAAACGTCTACCTAGACAGAAATCAAGTAAATTCTACAGGAGAACAATAGTTTCCTGACATTATATAGCCACACCTAATTTGTAATTGGTTAGTGCTTCTTATTTAGAAACATCATCAACAATAAAAGAGTAAATAACAAAACCTAATAAAGTAGATTAGAAAAATGTCTTGTTCCTAACCACTAATCAAAACTGAATACTGTCATTTCCTAGTAAAATGGCTAAAGTTTCAGAAATGAGAACACACTCAAAGAGACACAAAAGGTAGTAATATGAGAGATCCAATAGAAGGAGGAAATTCTGAAAACGTGTACCTTTGAAGGAGTACTAGGAATTGTACAGACGGGATATGGCCAGGTTTTGGCTGACATTCGTAACACTCGGTCTTCCACTTAACATGGACAGTAACCTGCTTCCTGGAAATGGATAAATAAAAGGAAAATGACCATCAATTTCAGAGATATTCAAGTTAACAGAGATGACCAACCCACAAACAGAAAGTGTCATACACAAGTTATCACATGATACAACATAGAAGAGTGTAAAACAAAGAGAGAAAAATCGTTGAATTTTAATTGAGACATAAAAATCCTGCAATACTAGAATCCCAGACAATAGTTACCATCACAACTCATTTACATTGATGCAGTGTTCACTGCTAAAAATCGCCTATTACGACAACCAAATTGTATCACTCAGCGCCACTTGTGGCTACTAATCTTTCATATCATCATCATATACACGCATTTACCGGAAGAAGTAAATTATGTTTCTATCGACATGAATACTGCACCCACACGAGTGAGTGACAAAAAAGAAGACGATGTTTCCAGCAGTCATTCCATGTCACTCGCAGAGAGAACTTACTTTTGACTTTTAACTTTTTCACCAATCATAAATTTGCCCACTATGTTATTTTGCATTGTGGAATTCAATTAAACAATTTATATTGCTTTTGCATGAAATTTTTGTAAAATTAAAACGTAATAAGCCATAATTCTTTCATTAATGTTATGACTAAAGCTACCAATAATCTATATTAATTAATCTTGAAGGAACTTTGATTTCAACATATCTCAACCATGGAGCAATTGCAACTAGAAATTATTTATGATCAAAATGTAAACAGACAGAATCAGCCAATTCCCACCATCTTATTTCAAGCAAGGATCCTTTCTTTTTTTGGTTTCATTATTTTGCATTTTCATACTGAAGTTGTCCTTAAAAAATTATGTATCTTTACAATAATGCTAACATGCCAACCAATTGTACCTCATGATATACATATATATATGTATATATACTATAGCAGCTGGATGTGCTTTCTTCTTCCAACATTTCACACAAAGATACATGTGTTGTCCAGAATGCACCAGCTGATTTCATTGCACGAAATCATGCAGTAAATGGGAGGAACTGAATCTATGCTGCCTGTTCCCTGGATTTATGCACTCAAACTCAGTGGTTTCTTCATCTATAGAAGCTGCTGCTGCTGCATTGTAGATATCATCCCCTCTCATGGGAACAACAAAACTGTCATGTGTAGCACCAGACATTGGTAAGCTGCCCTCACAGTGCTGTAAACCCAATGTGAGTGACACCCCACTGCTATTGCTACCCCCATATCTCCCCACATCCGCCATTTGGAAACTCATAAACCTATCGCTGCCACCATCAGAATGAACAATTCCTTCAGGGAAGAGACCACATTCATCCTCTCTTAGCTTAAGTAATCCAAATCCATTTGCACATTCCACTCGTATCCCATTTTGGACATTGCTTCTTGTACTAGAACCAGCCATTTCAACCTCATGAACATAGCTGGGTTTGGAATCCATCGATTGTCCAGCATTGTACCTTTCCGTGGCTGTGGAACTTGCACTTTGCTGCATTTCTTCACCTCTATCGTCTGAGGACATCTTCTCGCCCTTAGTTGCTTTCACTGCATTTTCAGAAGAAGATACCGAGTCCATCTCGGTGTCACCAGTCTCTTCTTTGTACATCTCCTCCACCATGGGCTTCCATAGCCGTACACGTGCATTAATAAACCAATTTGACACCTGAACAAAGGCAACAAATGATTGGTGCATTGGTATCATAATGCTACTTTTTGGAGAGAAAGTTCAATGATGATATGGAGTTGAAACTCAAACCAATACATAATTTCCTACTAAGAAACATAATCTGCCTCAGTTTCAAAATGCGTGGGATCTACAAGGATTTCACTTCTTCAAGAATTCAAACTTGTTCCTACACAAGTCGAACATTATCTAGTTCTAGATAGTATAGTTGAAGAAAGGGCTAAAAAAGGAATTTTTGGGGATCGATTAGGAGAAGATATCAATTGTATTATGCCAATGCCTGACAATTCTTTTACCTGACTTCTAGTCAAGCCTGTCTGCCTTGCCAGCAATATCTTGTCAGAATCCTTGGGATAACTGGCACAAATAAGACAAACAATTTACCATCAAAGAAATAGTAAAAGCGTTTAAAAACAAATTAAATAAGTTCCAAAGTACTAGGACAGATGTGGCTAGTAGATTACGGGTGAAGAAAATGCTCGAACAGCCAGGCACGAAGAATTGATACAGAGCTTTCAGGCAGTCCTCTTTGCGGTCTCCAGGCATGTTGGGTCATACCAAGCTGTTGGAGGGCTCTCTGTTGTCTGAGTTGCTGATCTACGTACCGGAGACGAGTGATTCCAACTCCCTTACTATCTGAAGTTTCTTGCTCTCCAAGGCTTTTACGAGTTTCTCGAATTTGACCACTTATTGCATCACGCAAGCATCTGAAATGCCTGGAGATAGTCTGCAGGGCAAGTGTTGTGTATGGTTTTGCTGCCCCACATCCTGCTATGACATCAAATGATGAAACCACAATCTGCATCTGATGATAATACTGTTTGTACCTTCTATCAACCTGCCACAGTTGAAACATTGTAAATCAGACCTTGTCTTGAAAAGGGTCTAATTCTGAATCATATCCGACACATAAACGGGATACACCAGCAAAACACCCGGAATATTACTAATAGTTTGGGCAGGAAAATGTAATTCCTAGTAAGATAGGAAAAACAAAAATACAATCATTTATATAGTTCTGTTTTTGTACATGTAGCCAGTATAAAGGATTGCACCCTCGAGCAAACATTGTTTCGAGATATCATTGAAGGCAATGGAGAATAGCCTTGCAATTACAAACTCATAATTGCAGCGATGTAACAAATAAAAGAATAACAGCACCATGCTTTATGATGTACCATAAGAGAAATGTTCCCTGTTATGATAACACACTAGTAGCCTGTTTTTGCTATTAGTTGAGTTTAGTGATAATTATGCTCCCATGTCTATGTCCCAAATCCTAAATTACTCTTTGAATAGAATTCCACTTACACACTGACTACAGAAATGTTCATAAGAAAGAGTCTGTGACAGGATTGCAGAAAGAGGACACAAAATATCACTTATTACACGTGGAGGAAACTAGAAATTAAATTTGAATACATCACGAAACAAATGAGACATATTTCTTACCTCATCCAGCATTGCTAAAAGCTTTGTCAATTTGGTCTGCAATTCTTGTTTCTCAGCATGTGAAAGCTCACTTGCTGAGTTGCTGGACTCTTCAGGATTTGGAGGCCCATTCTTTGATCCATTGTCAACCTTCTTTGCAACGTTAATACCATGCTCATCTGTGTATTGGTTTTTCTCTTTATCAGGCTGTTTTAATGCTTTTCGAACATTAACAACTTCGTCAAGCAGTTGCTGTGCTGCTTTAAGGTACCTGGAATGGGGAACGGTTCTTGCAACACTAGTCATTCCATAGGGTGACAAGTCTCCTTTAGTCAAGTCTTGATTCCCTCCGGGGAAACCTGGTGGCAGATATTCAGCATTTCTTGATAGTTCATCTCTCGAAGATCCATTTCTATCACCACTTTCACCCATAACAGATATATTTGGACTTAAGAATGAAGCAAAGCCTTGATTGGAATTCAGATTCCGGTAGGGGATGGAGGGCATTTGAATTCTAGATGAAACTTGGGTGCCAAGGCTGAGAGATAAGCCCTGGCCCTGCAGGTTCTGCCCACCATGAAGAATGCTAGAAGGACCACCCATTGACTGCATGACCAATATCTCATTTCTACTATCCCTCCATGCATCAAAATCATGCTCTCCAATTCGTGATCCACTAAGATTTGATATTATCTGTTGCTGCTGTGGGGTTGAAGCTGAAGCCTCTGCAGGCTGAATTTCAATGCAGCTATTTTGTTGCTGAGAATTTCCATCCAAGGCATCAGAATATGATCCTGAATTCATATAAACCATCATGTTGCCAGGAAGAACAGGTGCCTCCGCATAGGAACCAGGCAAATACATCATTGGTGTAGCTTCTCTTTGACTGTTGGAACTTGTGTAATAAGTAGCCATTTATTTACTCCCAAGTCATTCCACCTACATTTCAAAGTCCTCTGTTAACTGATATAATCAATGAAACAGCCCAAGTTAACAAAAGCTCTAAATGTGCTCTGAAGCAACTCATGGCGCAGTCACTCTCACAAGAGGAAAGAAAAAGTACAAGGAAAGAATGGACGGATGAGTCGAAATGTTCGGTGCTTTAAATTTGAGTTTTTGTTCCACGTTCATAAAAGAACTGTTAATAGTTAGAATTCACCAGATAGGAAGGCATTAACAATGACTAGGCATTACAAGTATATATGAAAAACCCTGACGTAAACAGAAGCCATCATTATGAAACTTCTGAGTTACAATAGCAAACAATCAACAACCACAGATTGTTCAATCATCAAACACAAATTAGAACATGAAGAAGAAATCCTGCCTTCAAATTTTCATCCACCACTCATGGTGAGGAGATTTTCAAGGAAAAAAGAAATTTTAATAGAAAGGACATTTTTTTAAAGAAAAGAAAAAGGCAAGTAGCAGTAAGGCCAATAACCCAAAACAATCTTACACAAAGCGCTATCAAATTTACAAACTGTGGATAAGAAGAACTTTGAAGAGCAAAAACTAACACTTGAGAAAGATCCCGAGATAAACAACAACTCAATCAAGGATGATAAAACAAAGCAGGAAGCTAAGCTAGTTAAGCCAGTTATCTGCAAATCCCAACAAATGGTCACTGAAAAAATAGAAGGAAGAATATTCATACCTTATAATATCCTCCACCTTCAAGCAGAGAGAGAAAAAGAGAGTAAACGAAGGAAAATGAAAAAGAAATACTTACAAAATTTTTAAAAGAAAAGCATAATGGAAGAGATAAATGTCGACAGAAGTCAAGCAATAAAAAAATTACCTGGAAACCAGCAACCCCTGTGGGTGTTTTGGGGAACAGAAAATCTCGAAGACAACAGTCGATCGGCTGATACACAAACCGATCCCAATACAACATATCAACAACAACACTACACTTCCCTTTTCACGACACAACCCTAGCCATACAAATACAAGGACCATAATTAACACCTGGAAAAACATAAGAAAAATGAAAAGAGAAGCGAAAAAAAAAAAAGACCTACCTTTTTGGTTCTTATTGAAAAAGAAAAGAAGGTGATAATTGAAAGCAGCAATGGATTTTCTCACTGTTGATTTTTTTCTCTCATCATATATTCTCCATACATCACTCTATCGAAAACCCACGTGAGCATCTTTCTGTTTCTTCACTTTCTCTTCCTCTCTAACACAACTACCGTTGCTATGCTTGCTTCTCTCTACAAAAGGTGTACTCTTTAAAGCAAATGATAGCTTCCTCTTTCTAAAGCTATCTTGGTTTGACCTTGTTTTTCTTTGAAAGCTCCTCCTTTTCAAGAGCTTTTTGGTTACTGCTTGAAACCCCAGTTGCAGCAGAAGCAGTATATTAGTAATAAATAAAATCGACCTCCGTTGTCTTCTTGTTGTTATGACTATTGCTTCTGAGTATTATTGTTGCTGTTGTTTCTCTTCTTCTCTTATTACCCGTCTTGTTGTTGGTGGTGTTTGCTTAATTCTGGGTTTTTTGGCTGTTGAGGATTGAGTTTGGTTAAGGAGTTCAATCTCTAACCACCAGTTGGTAGACCTAAAACCCTCCCTAAACCCCTGTAAGAACTCAACTCACCACAACCATCTCTCTTTCTCTCTCTCAGGCTGTCTCTCTCATCCTTCAGCTTGCAGGGTCTGGCTCTGCTTCAATATCCACCATACAATCATATTCTGTATTTTCTTTTCCTGTCTTAACTTATTATTCCTCGATATTAACTTGCTTACTTGGATTGTATGTCAGTAAATATTATCTATTATACTTATTATATGTTATTTCAGATTTTAATTTTTATATTGGAGGAGCAACATTAGGTGGCCATATCGCTCTATTTGTCCTTTAGTTCTAACTACTATATTTCAATGTATTACAGAAGTAAGGTCACCCGCAAAGAGTTTCGCTTTTGGTGGATAGGTAGATTCCGAGACAGTTGTCCTTTCCAAGGTAAGCCTACGTCTACAAAAATTTGCACTATCATATTGTCAAAACCCTTGACACGTTTTACTTTGTTTTTTCTCCCTTAGCTTAGATAATTGTCTACGCTACACAGCCCGCCTTAAAGAGTAGCAAGTACCTATTCACGGTAGTAGAAATTTAATGTTGGAAGTTGGGTTTCAAAATTTTAAAGAACAAATTCTAATTTAGTTTTTAAAATTTTATTGAAAGTTTAATTAATACTATAAACTTTATCTTTATCAACTTACATATTATAATTAAATATACTCCTTAAACTTATAAAGATAAAGCTATATTCTAGGATTAAGAAGTTCGAATTATATTTAACAATTTTAAATTTCATTTAATAAAATTAAACTTTAAAGTGTTATATACAATTTTTAAATAAAGAACTATTTTTCAAATTTTAAAGGATTTTTTGTAATGTTAAAAGAAAAGGGTATATTTTTCTTGTATAGAAAAACACAATAAAAGGATACCCAAATGGGAAAAAAAATTATTCTTTTCCAAACATTAGAGGAATTTAAAAAATCAATTTTGTTACACTTTGTTTTTGGTATAAGAAAGACTTTATTCAAACTTGAATACTTGATCAAAATTATAATCATGTTTAGGGTAATAGATCCTTTGAGCATTAGCAGAAAGTAAGGGGCAAGTACCTTGTAGGAGAAATGAGTAAGTAGGGCGAGATAATTAGTAATAAAAAAAATGTCTTCAAGGATATAGTGGAACTTCATATAAGAAATAGCAGTAAAGAGCTTGCAATAATCCATAATGAGAATCATCAGCTTGCTCTATTAGATGGAGGGATGTAATAGAGTCTAATTCCACTAAAAGCGAGAAATAATTTCTTTCACCTATAATTTTCATAACTTCTCTAATCACCCAAATTTTTTTAGTGAAGGTTAGTACTACTTGAAAAACAAGAGAAACTCATAGTCTATTAGATGCAATACATTACAAGAAAAATAGGTTTTAGCGACATAAGTTATCGACAGAAAGCGTTGTCGGATAAACGGCCGTAGGTAAATTTTGACAGCAAATATTATTGATCCATCGCAAATTTAGCGATAGAATATTGTATAGTTGGTATATTTCGTGATGAAGTTTTGTATTTTTATCAATAATTTACCGACAGTAATACAATATTCTGTCGCTAAATTTACGACGGATTCACAATATTTTGTCGGTGAAATTAGCAATGGTAAATTGTAAATCCATCGCTAAATATACCGACAAAATTGTAATATTCCGTCACTAACCGAAGGATATACAATATCTGTCACAAAATTTTACTTACAGACAACATTGTCTGTCACTAAATTATTCCGTCAGTAAGTTACCTATAGAATTACAATATTATATCGCTAATTTACTGACAGAGTATTTTAATTTCGTCAAGAAATTTTACTATTATAAATTTCAACCACCATTTCTCACTTCCTACCCGAGTTTTCTGTTGATAATCTTGTGATTTTTTTATACATTTAATTTCTATAAATAATATAACATTGATTGATAATATAAAGTTAAAATTATCCCGATTGGTAATATAATAAAAAATTATAATGTACACCAATAAATATCTTGAAAATTACTATAAATTAAGAATTCGTACAAAAATTTAAGAGTAGCAAAACATCAAACACATTCCCTTATGCATCTAAGTCATGCAGTTGGTGAAGACGGATGCTCTGACTGCTGTGATGAGGTCATGTCCCTCTTCTTCAACTCATTCACCTCATTACGGAGCTAGGTTATGCACTCCATTAGCCTCTCTACTGTGTTCTCAAGCTAGACGACTCTCTCATTTGATTCGAATCGCCTACTAGATTCAACTGTAATGGATGTAAAAGATTGCGAATAACATGCGTTTGCAAATGAACCTAAGCCGAAAATCTTTCCATAGTGGTCCCTACCACCTACTACATCAAGATATGTCTAACTCTCATCAACAGTTTCAGAGTTCTGAGACTGTCATTCACTGATTTCTTGTATTTGGTCCTATCATTATAATTGTTTATGTTAATAAGTGATAATTTTTAAGAATTAATATTAAAGT
>JANZLC010000202.1:34802461-34821125 GCA_026413385.1 Erythroxylum gracilipes
TTTTCACTTTCGTCTGCTTTTCGTATCGTCTGTTTTCTGCTCCGCATAAGCTATCATCTGCTTTCTGTAAAGCTTCCATCTGCTTTTGCTTCGTCTGCTTTTGTACTAAGTTTCCGTCTGCTTTTGTACTAAGCTTCCGTCTGCTTTTGCTTAAGCGTCCGTCTGTTTTTCTTCTTTCTTCTTCAACTAGCTTATGCTTCGTCTGCTTTTATTAACGTGCATTTCGTCTGCTTTTCATTTTATCTTCTTTTTGTTTGCCATCAAAATCTTCCAATACGTAAAGTCAATTTTGACTTAACAAAGAGAAGACTTTGGTTTTTCTTTTCTTCACCTTTAAAGAGACATGAAAAGATAAGGAAAGAATAGCAATATAGTAAAAGGAAAAATAAGTGTATTTTGAATTTTTATGCAATAGAATACTATAATATAATTAAATGATGGGTCAAATCAAATTACTTGTATTCTTCCTTTATGGGTTTGGATTATACAGAGATTTTGTCTTGAAGTAATATTTAGTTCCGTCTTGAAGTAATATTTAGTTCCAAGAACTCTTGATTTTACTATGTACCAAATTATGCACTCATAGTTAATTTATTGAATGTTATTCTCTTAAAAATTGATTATACATGCTAATATAAGATCATTAAATTAAATTGTGTATGATGTAATAACACAAAATGAGTTATATCACATATGATAGACATGCATATTATATAATTGCTTATGTCGAATACTTGATTTGTTGGTTTTTAACTTACTAATGAATTATGTTAGATAAAATTTTTATTTATGTTGGATGAAATTGAATTATGTATGATTTAATCAAACAAAATGAGTTATATTACATATGATGGACATGCGTATTGTGTAATTGTGTATGGTGAATACTTGAATTATTGGTTTTTTACTTATTGATGAATTATGTTGAATAAAATTGAATTATGTTCGATTAAATTGAATTTTGTATGATGTAATCATACAAAATGAGTTATATTACATATGATGGACATGCGTGTTGTGTAATTATATATATTGAATAGTTGAATTGTTGGTTTTTGACTTATTGATGAATTGTGTTGGATAAAATTGATTTGTGTTTGATGAAATTGAATTGTGTATGATGTAATCATAGAAAATGAGATATATTACATATGATGGACATGCGTACGAAATTGTGTATGTTGAATACTTGAATTGTTGGTTTTTGACTTATTGATGAATTGTGTTGGATAAAATTGAATTGTGTTTGATGAAATTGAACTGCATATGATGTAATCATATAAAATGAGTTATATTACATACGATGGACACGTGTATTATGTAATTGTGTATGTTGACTACTTGAATTATTGATTTTTGACTTATTGATAAATTGTGTTAGATTTAATCATAGAAAATGAGTTATGTTACATATGATGGACATGCATATTGTGTAAATGTATATGTTGAATAATTAAATTATTGGTTTTCGACTTATTGATAAATTGTGTTTGATAAAATTGAATTATGTTGGATGAAATTGAATAGTGTATGATGAAATCATACAAAATTAGTTATATTACATATGATGGACATGCGTGTTGTCTAATTATGTATGTTGAATACTTGAATTATTAGTTTTTGACTTATTGATGAATTGTGTTGGATAAAATTGACTTGTGTTCGATGAAATTGAATTGTGTATGATGTAATCATAAAAAATGAGTTATATTAGATATGATGGACATGCGTATTGTGTAATTGTGCATGTTGAATACTTAAATTGTTGATTTTGGACTTATTGATGAATTGTATTGGATATAATTAAATTGTGTTGGATGAAATTGAATTGTGTATGATATAATCACACAAAATGAGTTATATTACATATGATAGACATATGTATTATGTAATTGTGTATGTTGACTACTTAAATTAGTGGTTTTTAACTTATTAATGAATTGTGTATTATGTAATCATAGAAAATGAGTTACATTATATATGATGGACATAAGTATTGTGTAATGAAATTATGTGTTCTTTATTTTGATATATGTCTTCATTTATTTTTACAGATAAATGAAAGTAAGTTCAAGTACTCCTGATCAAATTACTTCAGGAAGATACAATGATCTAGCTTAAGCTCATGCTGTATTATTCCCAGGTATAAAGAACTATACTATTTGCTTGTTTTGTAACAAGCATTTGAAAGGTGGAGAAATCACTCGATTAAAGAAGCATTTAGCTGGGGTTAAAAGAGATGTAGAACCCTGTAAAAAAGTAAGTTATGGTGTAAAGTGACAAATAAAAACTTGAAGAATATCAACACGAGAAAGATAGAAGGGAGATATTGAATTATGAAATTGATAGTGGAAGTTTGTTTGTTAGTTTTAATGATGATAGTGGAAATGTTGAAAGTGGTATTGTTAGTGATAATGTTCCTTCTCAGCAAGAAGTAAATGTTACATTTGGACCTGATGTTAGGAAAAGAAGAAGGAAGATGAAGAAATTTTTTGCACCACGAACAACTCCTAGAGCTCAGCCTTCTATTTGTATTGCCATGCAATCAAGATATGCGGCTCACAATGCAGATCTGACAATGGCTAGATGGTGGTCTGATACAAGTGCAACATTCATTGCTTCCCAATTATACTATTATCAGTCAATGGTAGATGTTATAACCTCTTATGGTCTGAGATACAAAGCTCCTTCAATTGATAATTATGGAGGTTAACTTTTGAGTTGCATAATTTTTGAAATTAAAAATTATTTGGAAGAAAGAAGAGTAGATTAGGCTACTTATTGGTGTTCAATCATGTCTGACGGTTAGACAAATAAGAGACATGAGCCTATTACAATTTTTTTGGTTTGTTCTACATGTGGCTCAATGTTTTTGAAGTCTATTGATGCATCTGTCCTTATTAGGAATACTTATACTTTATTTGAGATATTCGATGAAGTTGTCAATGACGTAGGGCTGAAAAATATTGTTCAGTTTATTACTAACAATGATTCCGCTTATAAAGCTGCAGAAAGAAGGTTACAAAATAAATATAATTCTTTTTTCAGACTCCTTGTGAAGCACGTATTGACCTAATGCTGGAAAATATAGGGGATGCTAGGTATTTTTCTATTATTGATGAGACTGTGCAAAAAGCTAAAAAAGTGACCAAGTTTATTTATGATAGTGTATGGATGTTGAATTTAAAAAGAAAGGAATTTACAAATAGTAGAAATTTGTGTCATCCTGTTGTGACATGATTTGCAAAAAAAATTTTATCACTTCAGTGATTTGTTAAGATGAAGAAAGAGTTAATACGAATGTTTACAAATGATAAATAGGTTGAATCTCAACATGCTAGTTCTAATATTGGATTGGAAGTTTCCAGAATTATACTGGAAGATAGTGAATTTCAGTTTTAATGCTAATTTGTTATCCGAGTTCGTGTGCCTTTAGAAAGGGGGCTTCACTTGGCTGATAGTGAATAAAAGGAAACAATGAGTTATTTTTTTAATGCTATGGAGAGGGCGAAGGAAACAATCAAGGCCAGTATGAAACATAGGCCTCCTTTGAACATACTGTATCTTGCAATCATCAATGAGAGATGGGAAAGGCAACTTGCTTCTTTGTTGTTTGTAGTTGGGGAGTTTTAGAATCTTAGTGTCTATTTCAGACCGAATTTTCCAAAGAAAGCTAAAGTTAATAGGGAAATGTTATTAACTATTACAATAATTGTTACCCATGACATGATGCAAAATCTCTTGAGCTCACAAACGAAGCTTTATAAGAAGTCTTTTGAGGATTTTGGAATGCCAATTGCTATTTGAGAAAGAGCAAAACTTTTCCAATTATTAGTTGTTGCCTTTTTCTTACTTGTTAAAAATTAATTATCACTTTATTTTCTTTATAATGTTACTTTTGTTATCTTACAATTTATAGTTTTTTGGTGGGATCAATTTAGAAGTGGTGTTCCAAAATTACAAAGGTTTGCAATTTGAATTTTAAGTCAATGTGTGAGTGCAATATGCTGTGAATAGAATTGGAGTACATTTGAATTCATCCGTCACAAAAAAGGAATATATTGGAGCAAGGTATCGAATATTGTTCTGTACCGCTGAAAAACGAAACAGTATCATCATGTTTAGTACCGGCCGGTACTGGGTGTTGTCGCCAAGTACCAGCCGTTACTCAAAATATCGACCATATACCAGCCAGTACTGTAATTTAAACAAAAATTGAGGACCTTTTTGTAAAAACCAAAAATAGTTAACCCTAACCGCCCCCTCCCCCATGACGCCTGCCTCTACTTTTTCTTTTTCTTTTTCACTCTCTCAGACTCACCTTATCTTCTCTCTATCTTACGCTCTCGTCCTCTCCACTCTCTCTCTCTCTCTCTCGTTCTCCTCTCCATCTCCGATTGTAATCCTACGTCCTACCTCTCTGGCGGTGCTCCTATGTCCTACCTCTCCGGCGGTGCACCACGTGAACCCTCTCTAGCGATCATCTTCGAATCTTCCTCCACCACGTGAACCAATAGCCACTGAGCCTCATTCGGACCTCCGTCAGCCATTAGCTGTCCTCCACGAGGACCACCAACGCACTATGCCACCATCGTCCACTCTCCTCTGTCGCCCATGCATCTGCAGCTGTCGAATCTGGGAATAATACCCATATCTAAACCCGACCTGACCTGATCTGGAATAATACCGATTATGAATTTCTGCTTGGGTTTGTTTTCACTTTCTGTTGAATTTTGTTTGGTTAATTGCATTTGTGTTATGATTTTGAATGGGAAGTTGGAATGAAATTGTGAAGCATTTGTGATTAGCCGTTGGTTGGAGTTGGATAATGGATTGAATTTGGAGTTGAATTGAATGAAAGGAGTATGGTTTTGGATAATTTGTGGTTCGGTTGATTGATAATTGATGACTTGATTTATGTTAATTTTTTTGGTCATTCATGGCATGTATTAAAAGTTAGAAAAGCTTTCAATTCAGGTTTCAACTTAACTTTATGATGCATGATTTAAAAGTTAGAAAGGCTTTCAAGTTTCAACTTAACTTAAAACTAACAAACCAAGAATGTAAATTGGAAAGAATTCAAAGTAAATAATTAATTGACATGATCTTAAAATTATTGAAATGGTATTTGGATATTGGGTAAATAATTGATTAAGTATAATAATAATTCGATTGTGGTCTTATGGAAAAACCTAAATAGGAAGTTTTGTAATTGTGGTTATTCTATATCTTTGAGTTGTCATTAATTTTTATCACAAAATTAGTCCATCTTATTAAGGATTCAAGTCTCTCTTGCATATCAACCTTTATTTATCCTAAAATTAGTCCATCCTATAGTCTTTGCATATTTAAAATCTAAATTTCTTATTATTCTATTTTTATCTCATTTATAGTACTTTGGCATTAACTCTTCAAATAAGTGTGAAATTTTTTTAGTTCATCTTATTCAAAAAAATTACTCAGCTTGTGCATTTTATTTCAAGATATTTATTAAAAGCAAGGATTTATGAAGATATGCCAATGATAATAATCATATTCCTGAAAAAAAAGAATAAAGATGAAAGTGAAGTTAAGAATATGTAAGTCATTACTTGAATTTTTGGATTTGTTGAGCCATCGTTTTAAATCTTTGAACGATACTTCGATTTCAAAATTTAGCATGAATTTACTACTCTCTAATAGGAAAGTCTATTTATTTCCGAATTTTACTCTAGTTTCATGAATCTTTAGTTCTTTAGGCTTAATATAAAGAGTTAAAGACATTATTTATGTTGCATTGCCTCATGAAGGACTTAACGTTAGTACTGCTAATTTTATTGATGAAACTACTACTAAAGGATTAATATCTTACAAAACTAACATCTTCATTTTTTGTTACAGATAAATGGAAGGAAGTTCAATTACTCCTGATTAAACTGCTTCAGGAAGATATAATGATCCCGCTTAGGCTCATGCTACGTTGGTCCCAAGTATAAAGAATAATACAATTTATTTATTTGTAAGGCATTTGAAAGGTGGAGGAATCACCCAATTAAAGAAGCATTTAGCTGGAGTTAAAGGAGATATATAGACCCTATAAAAATGTAATCCATGATGTGAAGTGGAAAATAAAAACATTGCTTGAAGAATATCAACATGAAAAAGATAGAAGGGAAAGGTTGAATTTTGAAATTGGTAGTGGAAGTTCATTTTCTGGTTTCCGTGGTGATTGTGGAAATGTTGAAGGTGGTAGTGGCACTAGTAATGTTCCGTCTCAGGCCCTTGAAGAAGTACCTAGACTTGAAGTGAGGAAGAGAAGAAGGCAGACTAGTTTTTTTGCACCACGAATAATTCCTAGTGCCCAACCTTCAATTCATAGTGCAATGCAATCAAGAGATGTAGCTCATAATGTCGATATGGCTGTAGTTAGATGGTGGTGTGATACAGGTTTATCATTCAATGCTTCTTAGTCTTATTATTATCAACTTATGATGGATGCAATAACCTCTTATAGTCCGGGATACAACGGTCATTGCTAACTTAAGAGGTAAACTTTTGAGTTGTTCTGTTTCTAAAATTAGAAGTTATTTGGCAGAAAAATAGTGAATTGGGCTACTTATGGATGTTCAATAATGTGAGATGGTTGGACAAATAGGAGACAAGAACCTATTATTAATTTGTATGTTTACTCTACAAATGACTTTATGCTTTTAAAATCTATTGATGCATCTGACCTTATTAGGAATAGTGAGACTTTGTTTGCGATATTTGATGAACTTGTGAATGAAGTAGGGATAGAAAACATTGTTCAATTTATTACTAACAATAATTTTGCTTATAAAGCGGTAGGAAAAAGGTTGCATAATAAGTATAATTCTTTTTTTTAATTCCTTGTGTTGCACATTGCATTGACCTAATGTTAGAGAATACAGGAGATTCTAGGTATTTTCCTATTATTGATGAGACTATGTAGAAAGCTAAAAAGGTAACCAAGTTCATTTATAATCATGCATGTGTATTGAATTTAATAAGAAAGGAATTTACCAAAGGTAGGAATTTGTATCGTCTTACTGTGACAAGATTTGCAATAAATTTCTTATCACTTTATTCTTTTGTTATGTTGAAGAAAGAGTTAAGACAAATGTTTACAAGTGATAAGTGGATTGCATCTTATCATGCTAGGTCTAATTCTGGAGTGGAGGTTTGTAAAAATATATTGAAAGATAGAGAATTTCGGTCTCAATGAGAATTTGTTATCCGAGTTTATGAGCTTTTGGTGAGGGTGCTTCACTTGGATGATAGTGAAGAAAAGCCAAAAATGGGTTATTTTTTGATGCCGTAGAGAGAGCGACGGAAGCAATCAAGGCTAATATGAAACATAGGCCTTCTTTGTACACACTATATCTTCCAATCATTAATGAGAGAAGGGAAAGATAACTTTCTTCTCTGTTGTTTGCAGTTGGGGCATTTTTGAATCATAGTGTTTATTTTAGACTGGATCTTACTAAGCAATCTGAAGTTAATAGAGGAATCTTTTAACTATTACAACAATTGTTGTCATTGACATGATGCAAGATGTCTTAAGCTCACAAATGGATCTTTATAAGTTGTCATATGAGGATTTTGAAATGCCGATTGCTATTCGACAAAGAGGAAAACTTTTTTCAGGTATTAGTTATTTCCTTTTTTTATTTGTTGAAAATTAATTATCATTTTATTTTGTTTATAATACTACTTTTGTTATCTTACGACTTACAGTTTCTTGGTGGGATTAATTCGGAAATAGTGTTCTAGAATTAAAAAGGTTTACAATTCGAATTTTAAGTCAATGTGTGAGTGCAACAGGTTGTGAATAAAACTGAAGCACATTTGAATTTATTCACTCTAAGGAAAGGAATAGATTGGAGCATAAGAGGTCGAATGACTTGGATTTTGTTCATTACAATTTAAAGCTTCAGGAAAGGTATGTTATTATCATTATTAATTTTGATATAATTTCTTATAATTTTCTAATAATTAGATTTTATTGTTTACTAGGAGTCTTAATAGTACAAGTAGTTCAACTGATCCAATTTCCATTGATAATATTGATTTTGCAGATTGGGTTTCTGAAGAACCGAATTTGGTAGATGTTAATGACTTGGAAGATAATCTTGGATAGGAAATCATTGACATGTCATTTGGTGAATTAAATTTGAATGATAATAATGATGAAGCTCGTCTCAGTGATGAGGATTTTGTACCAAATAATAACTGAGGTCAGTGCAGTTATAGTGGGTATCCTCCCGTAAATGATTGAATTTTGTTCCAGGTTTTTATTTATCCTCTTTTTTTAATTATACTTATATTTGATGTTTATGTTAAATTCTATATATGTAATGTAACTGTAAATGTTTTTGTTTCAGGTTTAATTTCTACTTGATTGTTTCTCTTCACGAACTCTTGTTGTAAATTGTAATAGTTTGAGAGTTAAAGGTATTTATTGTTCATTTTATTGAATGTTTAATATAATTATTATTTATTAAAATGATGAAATTGTATTATTGTAATATTTTAAATACTTTGTATTATTCTTAATTTTATATTTGTATGATGATGATTGTCTTTTTTCATATTAATTGTGGTTATTATTTATATGTAAAATATTTAAAAATTATTGTTATTTCATATTAATTGTGATTATTATTTATTATTATGATTTTTGGAGACTGAGTTGATATAAACTTATAAAGAATACAATATATTTTGCAAATTTTAAAAAAATTTAAGGAATATTTCATAAATTTAAAAAATTGCCCAAAACGGTACCTAGTATTGACCGGTATCGATATAATACCGTATTAGAACCCAATCTGATACTAGTCCGGTGCGGTATTCGCAACTTTGATTAGTTTTGTTTTTTTTTTAACTTTTGGGTCTTACTTGTCACGCAAGATATACATATACTAAGAGACCCACAAAAAATACTAATTTTTTTTAATAATAGAACAATGATAGAAAATTAAATTAATATTTAAATTAAATATTTGTGAAGTTTTATGGTTCTTTTAAAACATAATAAAATATTTGAGTTTAAATTAAAATTTGAAAAAAAATATTAAATTTTAATTTAACTTTTTTATCTATTATTCTAATTCATAAAGGTTTTTTCCCAGGAGCAGGTTTTAAGAAATTCAGTATCGTCCTTCACAGCGTAAATCCTCAACCATGGTTTTCGTTTTTACTTGTCAGAGAAGATTGATACGATCCAATGTAACATAGAATTTATTTGGCGGGTCAAGCATGTTAGTTGGATGAAATGCGTCCATGACGTGGGAAGATGGGAAACAGATGTTTAACTGCCAAATCCAACGGTCCACACTCCGCTATCATTCCGAATCTCATGTTACCACTCGTACTCGATATGATATGAGCTTCCGTAATCCTTGCATTCTTTTTCTTAATTTAATAAAATAAAATAAAATAAAATATTCTTTTTAAATAATTTGCTACATTTAAGTGAAATCTTAAACTCATAAACTCTTATTCTCGAGTAGATATCACCAACTATTAAAACTATTCCTTCAACTTCAAATATTCTCCTCTTTGCGTCGGAGGACAGAAGCTTCTTAATTGCCTATTTCTCTTTTTTTCAATTATTGTCAGAATCCAAATTAAAAATAAGAGTAATAGCAGAAATCAAAATCAAAATTAAAATCAAAAATTTTAGATTGTCAAATTCTAGTTATTATAAATATTAAAAATAATGATAACAAATTTAATTGGATATATAGTGTACTAATTTTGCACTTCTTATCAAAGAGAATTATCCGCTTAAATGATTCCTTCATATTTAAATAATTTCTAGTTCCGGATGCCAATGGCAGGAAGGAAGAACTGTCGTTGTACTTGTTAAAGCATACTTTAAAGAAGTTAGTTCGGATTAATAAAATGGTTATTCGGTACCATGTTTATCAACAAACAATAAATTCTCTTGACTTAATGATGGAGACTACGACTAGGCAAGCCTACAAGTAAGCGATCAACTGGTGTAAGAATTCTACTATTCCCATTTATTGCGTAAAAATAAGTGTTGGAAAATCCAAAAATTAGCAAGCAAGGCTAAAAACTCAATTTGAAATTTAACCTTTATAATAAAATACAGAATAAGTGTTTAAATTAAATTCAATATTTTTAAAATATTCAAAACAGATTATAAATAGAGAAAAATTTAACAAAATTAATTCTTTATCAATTAAATAGCATATCAATATTAAAATGTTATTTTTTATTTTTAAATAAAAAATAAATCTTATTATTATGTAATAAATAATAGTGAGAGTCTCATAGGCGATAGTAGAAATATTAGATTTGAACAAATGACTATTGTCGTATGAAAGTAATACTCTTATTATTAAATTAAGAAAGTCATTTATTATCGTAAATAGAAAAAAATGAAACTCTTCGTTTTTATGGATTGTAAATGAAATATTATCTATAATCAATCCTTTGATTAAAATTTAAAAGTTAATTAGGTGATAGTAAAATTTATTTTTATTTAAAAATATAAAAATAATATCATATCAATAATAACGTAACATTTAACTAACATAAATTTAATTTTATCAAAAAAATTTCTATTTAAAATTTATTTTTAACATTTAAAAATGTTAAGATTCATTTTGAATATCTTAAATGTTAGAAGTTTAAGTTGTATTTTATAATTTTATTATAAATGTTAGAGATTCAAAAGTATGTATACTTTTTGGTCGTAAATTTAACCAAACATATGGCAGTGGGGTAATCTATACTTGTCTTATTAGAGAAAACCTTCCGCTTTCGGTGAAGAGAATTGCATATGCTTAGACTTTGATGGAAATTTTCCCGAAAGCTTTTTTTCCACTTCCATACTATGACGGTTTTCTCCCTCATACTCTCCATATCAAGGGCAGTGTTTCCATTTGATTGTATAAAAAATTAAAATTAAACTGATTGATATTATTTGAGTCTGGCGAGTGGGGTCCAGATCATAAAATTTTTGACGGTGGTGATGGGTCCCACGTTTATGTCTGGTAAGGACTTCACAAGATTGGTGCCGTAGGGGTTGGACCCAACCGCACAGCTATAATTTGTTACGTTTAATGAACATTTAATTAGTATTTGCTGTACCGGGTGACGTAGGACATGACCTAATTTAGATGTCTCTCTGTTTGTTTATAATTAATGTCAGGTAGGTCCAATTCACAAAATCATACAATTTAAAGCACCTTCGACATGTATTTCAGAGATTATATCCCACCAAATATCAAACATATTTGTTTAGTATTAATAATTTAAATCAAGAAATTCAAATAATATATTCAAAATTATTAACAAAACTCATAATTGTAATACTTTTAAAAAAGAATAAATAAACTTATTTATACGTAATAATTATAGAGCTGTAATTATATAAAAAATTATATTACACGAAGTTTGTAAACTATTACATGCATTCAAATATTAAAAATAAAAACAGAATTAAGTTATTAATGAAGACTTACAGAATTGAAGACCTACAAAATTCCAGCCAATACATATACAGTACAATCGGGAAAATATTAACCCGCATTGGTTAGCTTTAAAGATAAAACAAAAGCAAATGATATCGTGACATAGATAGCTTTCAAGTTGTTGCTAACAACTTTTTTCTTTTGAAACGTATCCCAAATCCAAAGGAAAGAGGCAGTTAGGTTTGTTGATAATAGCACCAAATCCTAAGGACCAAAGAAGATAAATAGCCGCGAGAAAAACAGGCGCTTGTCTGGAGGGAAACACGAGGGTCTATTCATTGATGTGGATTTGAGGGCTTTTCACGAAAGAGGTTTGTTGTCCTTGGATTCCAATTCAGCGTGCACATAGATAACCCTAACTCTTTAAGGGTAATATTTTGATCTCTAATGATCCTTACTTGCTAATGGTAACGGCTAGGGAAAACCGAAAACCATACCCGAACTTCAAGTCCACGAGTCAATAATCAAATCCCATAGTCTCTCAACTTCTCATACACTTCAAGAACTTCAAGAAGGGCGTATTGACTCAACTGTGACATGTTTTATAATTAATATATGTGCATGTTACATAATTTACATCGCAAACAAAAAAGTTATATTCATTGATTTTTTTAAATCACGGCGAGTTGTGTTTGTAATGCATTCCTCACCACTTTCTTTTTTTTTCTAGTTTTTTTTTAATTTTTGAACGATTGGTGACTTTCAAGCTTATAGAAAGGTTATTGTTAATTTAATTTCACAACAAGAATTAGGTTTAGTTCTAATGACAACATATTTAAACTTATAAAATCTATCGATCGCCAACCAAATCAACTTGACTTAGGTTGATCAAGCTCCAGAAGCCATCTTAATAATATTTAAAAAGTGCTGAGTTGTGATTACATTCATTGAATTTTGTCTTCAATTCTTTAGCATTAAGTTAAGATGTGGGGACACATAATTCATTACTTTTTTCTTCCGTTTCCTTCAGCCAATTTGGATATGGACCAAACCGTACACGTAAATTCTCAAGTTCAACCACAAGAAATTAAAGAAAAATAACAATAAAAAGGGTATACAAAGATGATTGACTTCCTGGAGGAACGAACATGATAGCTGTTCTCATTCAATCATTATACCCCTGTTAATTGTCTAATTTTTAGCAAGAACCTAGCTTGAGGACGTTAGTATATATAGAACTATAAAAGGATTGGTTTCTGGAGAGCAAGGCTCATCACCCTTCGGGTTTCCAACTGGCGGGCAAATATGTTCTTCAAGGTAAAACGGTTGTGGTCATTTATGTATACGGCGCCTATTCGTAATACAAGATGCTCTTAGAGACGACGAGAAGCACCGTATATAAATTGCTCGAGCTTAATTCCCTCCTTTGTACGGAAATCCATAACCTAAAGATACGCATTAAGGAAGGAAGGAAGGCAAGTGCAATTTACTACGTGAAGACGGGTTCTAGCAACATCAGCACAGTTTTACATGGTGTAGTCGGAGTTCTCTCTGTATGCAGGATTAGCTAGTTTACAGCCGAATGTGATGCCCCTTTTCAAATTCATTGGCATCTTAAGAACCCTTTAATTTGTTAAACATTCAACTAATTAAGCCTAACATAGATCATGGCTCAGTCTGAAAAGCAGGAAGCTTGAAAGCCTCTTAAATTTCAAAGTAAATATTATCATGTTATGTCTATAAATAGAAAAAAGATAAAAATTCAATTTGGACACAGTTTCTTATAAAATAAGGTTTCAGAAGCCCGTAAATAATGACAGTTAATACTAATGAAAAACATTTCAATAGAATCATGCTACAAAATAGAGACCCTCCAAATTTTTTAAAGGCTTGGATTCTTTGAATTGTTCATATAATGTATGTCTTGTAATGTCTAATTTAATAAATTATTAACGGGTCCATCAGGCAAGCCCCGGCCGGCACGTAGACGCCAACTTGCCTGGATAGGCAAACTGATTTGGATTATTTTTTATAAAAATACAATTAGTTTAACTATATTAGGTTGCCAGCTGTGATGTACCTAACGAGTTTAGTCGATAATGAATAATTGTCTAACTAATGAGACATTAATCATAGTTTTTCGTCGACGACTCGGCAAAGGAGAGTAGTAGACGATTGATGTTTATTAGACACGTAAGTGTCATTTTAATTATATGATTAGTATGACATGATTGCTGGGAGTTTGACACTTGGCTTTTTTGTGGTACCGCGTGGGCGCTAAAAAATGAAATTTAATTTTGAGGTATGGATAGTGGGTCCCATGTCAGCTTTTAGAATCCAAACCACAATATAGAAATGATTCCGAAGGGGAAAAAACACAGTGACTTCAGCTATGACAAGAAGTGGGCCCTACCTAGAAAATGCCCTGTAAGCCTCAGGTGGTGTTAAGTCTAGGAGGCCTTTTGTCGTATTGGAAGAGGCGCTATGGCTTCGCCCGGGGTTCTAAATATATATTAAATCATTCAATTTAGATTTTAATATTAATTTATAAATTACACATATAAATAAATTATTTGATAAGTCTTAGCTTTAGGCGAGTAAGAAACGAAATGATGCATTTGTCTTTCAAAGGGAACTTGAAACTTGGGGTAAAATTCAGTAGGACTAAGTGATGTCGGAATTCAATTGTATGCTTTCGTTGAAGTTTAAGATTAAAAGATGCCGGTCATGTTAGACAGCTAAAGATTCCTGAGTGTGATTTCTGGCCCTTTTACTATTTGGTTGAAAACTTCGAAGCAAGTTAGATTCCTTATTCCAGAACTGGATGTTAGGCTAGCAAGTACTTATTTATTGTTTGTTTATTTAACAATGAACTAATTAATTTATACTTAAAAAAATATTACGAGAATATAAGTTTAAGTATTCTTTTTTTTTAAGAATACTAAAACTTGAATATCTGATTTATGTTTCATTCCCTTAATTATTATTCAGAGAAAAATGATATGATTTCCTTGGTGACTTGCTTTGTTTTCTCCTGCGGTATAAAATGGTGGCCCTCGATGATGATCAGTACCTGAAGTTTGGGTACTACCAGGCTCTTGAAAGCTTGTCCACTAACATAGTCCTTTGTCCCAAATGATTGAAGACCCACGTCCTTGTCACTGAGTATGAACTTGGTGGGGGTAATGATTTTTATCTCCTTGCCATGATACAAAAACCTCCCACTTCCTACTTCCTATGCATAAGCGTTGAACCATGTATAATTGGTTCTAAGAAACAGGGAAAACCATATCAATGATCTTACGTTCTTACAAGTTAGATGTCCATGACACGGTAGTAGTTCAATGCTCCTGTACTTGCAACTTGCTAGCACGAAACTGAAGTTCTTCATTCATCCGCGAAGGCAAAGAAGATAGGGTCTCTCTCAAGAAATTCAATTATTTCAATTCCTGGAGGAGCTGCCAGAAGATTGGGAGCATTAACAAACAAAAACTTCTTCAATACCCTCGAAGGGTCATTCTAGTGAATGTTTTCTGTGCTCGTCCCAGCTCCTACAGCTCATTTTTTATTTCTAAATAAACTCCAATTTCAGAAAACAACTAACAGTGGCATTGTACCTGAAATTGACAGACAGAGAAGCCTTCACCAAATATGTCATTGAGGAATTTAATGGGTTTGAATGCTGGAGAGCCTGGCCTGTAAGGGACACGTAGAGTAGCAAGAGATGCCACGCAATTTCTGCACACGCAAATGCCTGTTCGAGGACCACATTATGTTTATTTGGCAAATGCAACTATGCAAGCAAGAAAAAGCATGTGTCTGTGCTTTTTGGTCATGGAAGTGTGTTACTAAACCCACTTGTATTTGTCTAACCACTATAGTCTATTCTCTGCCTATCACCCCGTATGTAAAGGATCAAAACTAGTGGTTTAGGCTGTCAAACACTCTCAAATTACGTTTTGATGGTCTGGTAGTTGCACAAAACGACTGCATTTCATTTGTTAATGGAAAGATTCACTTACAACAAATAATAAACTGGTGTTTTTACTTTCGATAGTATCAACCATTAGCAAGAGGTGTGATATAGTCTGAAATTGCACCTAAATACTAATCCAATTTCTCAAAGGCATCGAGTTCATATTTCTTTCATTTTCATCTTGTCATGCTTCGATAATCAAGCATGCTAGATTCTTTATTCCATGTTATGAGTTGTTTGTTATGATTAGACTTCACTGTATTATGCAACAAATTAATAAATTAGTAAATTTATATAAAATATGTAAGATACGAATTACTATATATATTTGAAAATTTATTAGCGTGGATTCGAAAGTTTATTGTAAGAGTTGCAGATTCTCAATTATCAAATGAAAAATAGGAAGCAAAAAATTAATTATAATAATAGAGAGATACCTTCCCTTGAATTAGAGTTCAAACCTAAGTGCATAACATAATTGGCATCCCAAGCTGGTCGAGAAGGCGAATCAAGTCTCCAACAATGTGGAAAACAGTGTACGAGAATGGGTCTCCGAGTCTCCATAGCTCCATGAGCAGCCAAGTGATTGAGCTGGGAAATCCATAGCACAAGCAGCACAAATGGTCCTGTTCCTTCTATTATATGCATCTATATCCCATTAGTTTGGATCCTTTTATGTCCATTGTTTAATCTTATTCCATCATTAGTTCCCTGTTTAAGTATCACTCCATCACAACTTGTCATATGGAGTTTTCAATTACTCAATATTGGTGATTTCGAATCCGTCCATGTTAATTTGAATGACAGTTGACTATACTTTGGGATTGAAATTTGATTTCTGAATTGTCAATGCCTTTAACTTGCACGCCTTTTCGGAATCTTCAACTAAATCTATTTTCAGTCATTCATTACCTTTCGTTTCTTTTTTGAGTTTTACAGGCAGATTACTTATTCTTTAGGTTAATTTTTTATTAAGGGCCTTCACTCTCTTTTCCACAAGAAATGTACTTCACCGAGCCGTTGAATTTCATTTCACATTTATTTAGAGGTCCTGGATCATAATTGCATAGAGTTATTATTATTTTTAATTTTCAATGAATTGAACTGGAATGTGGACCTGCATCAATTAGACAACGAAAGCACCAACTTGTTATAAATAGGAGGGCAGTAATGAGTCAGGTCGGTCTGGTCCAGATCTGTTCACTTTTTGGTAAATTAAAAGCCTTATCCATATAGGGCCCGCGTAGGTTCAAAATGCTCGATTGATAAAAACAGTCGTAAAAAAAAAAAAGGATTGGATTACAAACATGTTGTTCGGATGAAAATTTTAAATCACAATTGAACGCGGGATGGGCTTTTTAGAGGGAAGAGTGATATCTCTGTTCTGATTATTTTAATCATTTTAGTGCTATTTTGGGCCCGTTTACAGGACATTAAGATGCAGACAGATAAGAAATCAACCCATGATATGGAATAAGAGAAGACCAAGACAGGACAGATTTGCTTCAAGGTGCAATGTTCGAATCTCACGGTTTGTAGTGTGGGAGCAATATTCTTAAGCTTCTTGTGGGCTTTGAGTGCGGGCTCCTTGTAGGTCTGTGAGTTGCTCACCTCCTCCTTAGCACGCACCGCAATCTTTACCTGGCAAAGGTTGGTCCTCATTGACTTCCACTTTTGAAACTTTTTAGCTTCTTATGTCTGCTTGTTTGCGGTATCATTGCGTTATGAATGTCATCTTTCCAGTCTGATCTTACAGATTTTAGTTGTTTTTTGACTGCCCAAATTCTTGATAGGAGGCTGTTATTCATGAGGGGACTCCAGCTGCTGAAGGTGTTTCAGCTACTGATATGGAAAAGCCAAAATAGTAAGTTCATTCTTTGTTTCCACTCTTCTCTTGAGTTTAATTGTTTTATGACATATTTTGAAATCTCGTATGGAAGAATTACAAAGATGGAGTAGCCTTTTTTAGTTATAAAATGAAGACTCTTTCATCTATCTTAAGCATCTCAAAATTGTCTTTTATGATATAAATTTCTTTTTTATCTTTTGTAGTATTTTACTTATATTATTTCCAGAAAATAGTGAAATATCAAGTTAGTAGTGTTCGAGGAAGTAGGTATAATTGGCTGAATTTCGTTAAATTTGTGTATTCTTTATTTGTCTATTTAATGACTATTGTCGGGTATAGTTATAGTGAATTATTGTTCTATTAAATTACATGTCTAGGAAAATTTTGTCTAAGAGATTGGAATTTAAGTGGGACCGTTTGTGACCTTCCATTCTTTCCTGCGAATTTACCTGGTGCGATTTTTCAATACAATTGTTTACACTCTATTTACCTAGGCAATAGTGGTCAAGGTGAATTTGTCATTATTGGTGGAAATTAATCCGAAATTTGTCATTATTGTTGTGAAATTTTAGATTAATTTCTACCGATAATGACAAATTTACCTTGGCTGCTATTGCTTAGGTGAATAGAATGTGAACTATTGTAGTGAAAAATCACATCCGGTAAATTCCCAAGAAAAGCTGGAGGGTTACAGATGGTCCCACTTAAATTTGAATCTCTTAGACATGTAATTTAATAGCACAATAATTGACTACAATTATACTCGACAATAGCCATTAAATAGAAAAATAAAGAACACTAGAATTTAACGAGGTTAAACCAATTATGCCTGCTTCTTCGGACACTATAAAATTGATATTTCACTATTTTTTCAAAATAATACAAGTAAAATCAGTGTTATGAGTATCGGACCGTACTGGCGTACCAGCCCAAATCCAGTAACAATATTTTGACTTTGGTACCGGGTTTGAATACCGGTCGGTATCGGTCTGTTTCGGCTGTACCGACCGATATTTTAAAAAATTGTAGGACTTTTTTGCAAAATTTTAAATTTTTTTAAAATCTCTCTCCCTCCCTCCTACCCAGTGTTATAAGTACCGGATCGTACCAACCCAAATCTGGTACCGATATTTTGACTTTAGTACAGGGTTTGAATACCGGTCGGTACCGGTCCGTTTTGGCTGTACCGACCGGTATTCAAAATATCGGCCAAATACCAGCTGGTACCGAAAATTTTAAAAAATTGGGAGATTTTTTTGCAAATTTTTTTTAAAAATTTAAAATATGTCTCCTTCCCTCTTACCTCTCCTTCCCCCCCTTTTTTCAAAGTTTTTAAAATAATAATAAATATTTTATTACTAATAATAATTATAAATTAAATAAAACTTA
>JANZLC010000202.1:34821225-34845047 GCA_026413385.1 Erythroxylum gracilipes
GGAAGATGAAGAGAGGAAGCAAGTATCGTGAATGGACAATAAAAGACCATTAATTGGTCTTTAATTAGGTCAAATTTGATAGTGGATGCCACATGTCATCTTTTTGTGGTCTCTAATTAGCTCTTTTAAAGAGCTAGTCCATTTATCTCCAATTTCTACTCCAAATTTTCCCAAAATTCCAATGACTCAAATCAATAATTCCTAAAATCATGTATCTAATTTTCAGTGCTATTGGACAGTAATTTCTACTACCGGTAAACAATCAGTCTGCCACTTGACATTTTTTCTAATCCGAAAAGTACCCCGAAAATTCTAGAAAAATTTCTAAAATTCTCCAAAAAATCAAAACTCACAAAGACCCACTCCAATTAACTTTTCAAGCAAAAAAATCATATCTTTCACAATAATCACATTTATGATCAAATATACCGGGATATGTCATGAATGCATGTACAGGCATTTACATGTGCAAAATTCACTATTTACGAGCATGTGTATGCATGAACATACCAAGACAATTTTAAACGCTCATAACCAATTCTAAATTACTATTTTACCTTTCCAATCGGTGATGGGATGTTACAACTCTCCCCTCCTAACAAAAATTTCGTCCTTGAAATTCTTACCTGTTTGTTTGAACAGGTGAGGATACTGTCTCCTCATATGCTCTTCGGTCTCCCAAGTTGCTTCCTCAGTTGAGTGGTTCCTCCATAGAACTTTCACCAATGGAATAACCTTGTTCCTCAACTGCTTAATCCGTGATACTACAATCTGGATTGGCTCCTCAACATAACTCAAATTGCTAGCCACCTCAATCTCCAGAGCCGGTATCACATGTGTTGGATTTGATTGATATCTCCGGAGCATACTCATATAAAAGACATTATGCAACTGGGACATCTCAATAGGTAAAGCCAACTTGTAGGCCAAAGGTCCTATCCTCTCAAGGATTTCATAAGGGCCAATGTACCTAGGGCTCAATTTTCCCTTTTTATCGAATCTCAATACTCCTCTCCACGGTGACACTCCTACATTATACTCCATATCACTCCGATGCTGATCCACCAAATTCATTCGTCTTTCAAAAGCCACTTTGTTCTGATTCCAGATTTATTTCACTCACTAATTGTATCTCAAATTTGTTCTGGCTTTTAATCATTCTTTTAAGCCCTCTCCATTCAATATAAGGGTGAACGACTCTTTTTGTCGTCTAACGCCTCATAGAGTATTCTAATGGTATCACCAGGGCAACGATTTTTGTGCCTGTAGTCAACTTGCACTATACATTAATCCCCTGTTCCTATAAACTCCAAAATATAACTTTTACATTTGTCTTCAGTAGTCAAGACTATTGGCAACTCAAACGTGTAATCACTCAGTTCTACATTCTTCGCTATCAATTGCTCTTTTAATGTACTCTTACTAGGACATTTAGCTTCGATTTTTTCTTGTGTTTTCTTTAACAGTCTCTTTCTCAAGTGTTACACATACTTTTTAATCCAATCATACTTCCTCGAATCCTCAATTTGGGCTTTCCTAGTCCCTTTTTGCAAAATTGATGTTACTTTTCAATAGCTAATACTTCCCTTTTTGCTCCTTTTTAACTCGACATTATACACTCTTTCTTGCACTAGATTTAGTAACCTGAATATCCACATATGTGGTACTCTGCTATTGAATGTTCTATTCAATGCATTTGATTGCAACACTAGCTTTATTAGGACATGTTCATTTGCACAATCCTTTCAATCTTTTCCAATTCAATTCTTACCTCAATCTCTACTGATCTGTATATTCATATGTATATCCAAAATGTTTCTTACACATCATGTCTCCAAGCTTTCAAACCAATTACTATTGCAGCAAAATTGCAAGTCATGCATCAAAATTTAGCTCATGAGGCTACAATCGTTCCTCGGTACACAAAATCACTTTATACTATTGCAACCAATTCCATCTTGATCCCTAGTGGGAAACTCTATTGTATATACTACAAAATCTCCAAATCCGAATGGCATACTTAATACTGCAGTTATATATATTTTTTCATTCATCACCAACACGGCTTACATGTTTTTCCTCGAGTATTCAATATATTCTCTTTATCTTTATGGTCATAGTCACTGACTGATATACTTTTGCTTAGATCACTTTAACCTTCAAGATCATAATACTATCGAGGTATTGTTAACTCCAATAGATATAACCTCCAACTTATTGTGTAATTCCTTACGCAACTAATTACTCAGTGAAGTAGTAGTATCACATGTTATTTTCAATCTTCCCCTTTTACTTATCTCTCTTGAATAATTTTCTCCATTCTTTAGAGTTCCTCTGAATTCGCATTGACATATTCCAAGGTCCGCTCATTTATACCAATTTCTCCACACATTGCAATTTATTTGCAAACATAACTTCATATGTTGGTGACACATTCCAAACATATTTACACCGAAAATTATATGGACCTAAATTCACCTTGAATTCAGAAATCCACTTACGTAGTTGGATCCTTAAGTAGTTGGATACTTTACATCAACAAACTGTATACTTCGACCAAAAAAAAGCTGTATGCACTCTCAATAGCCCTTTTCTAACTCTTATGCTTGAATCTTCGCTATGGGTGTAACTCCAATATTCACTCTTGACTCACTATTTATTCATTTCAGATTTGTTCATTCATTGATCATTTTTAAATTGAATCAACCGGTTTACTGACCCTATCCCAGTGATTTCTTAGTACTTTCTTCAATATTGTTCATAATTCCTTGTCAATCAACTATTTCCCATGATTACTTATTAGTCATGCTTAGTACCCCAAGAAAATCAATTTCAACAATTCATATGATCTTAATAAGATCAATTCGTATCATGACTTATATGGTCAAAACATCCTCGATAATAAGACTCAATGAGGCATTAAGCAATTTCTTGTACTCTAACACCCTGGTAAATACCATCCAAAATCCTTACATCTTACCTAAAGATGTATTTATGTCAAGTCCCCAATTAATAACAGTCGCTAATGATATTTACATTCCAATTGACTCTAGATCACATTTCTATCCTTGTTCCTGTCCATGATTAGGGTTTTCCATATGATCATAATAGAAACCTATTTTTGTAGGCCAATATCGTGCCCTGCACTTTCTTCCTCACATTAACACAAGTATTAACAGTGATTATACTCCAGTTTTCCAACATTTACCTCTTCTAATGCAACATCCTTTCATAATAATTGAACTATCATTTTGAGTGCATTCATTCTTCTCCTTTGATTCATCATCTTTTCCTTAATCGTGTGCGTACATAAAATCAAACTTAGGCGCATTTCTTACTTTCTCCATACTACACATCATTCATCACTTGTAAAGTCATTTATAACTATTTTATTTCCCTCTTCTTCTTCTTTTTTCACACAATCCTGACCATATCGTCACATCTCTATCACATTCGAAGGTAGAACATTACGATACAATATCGATATCATATTCCATAATACACACACCAACACAAATGTAGTAAATCTTTATCTACCTTGTCGAACCATATACTTTTTCTCATTTCCAATTATCCACATTTTATCATTCACAATCAATTCAGAATCATAGATACCTAGTCATCCTAATATTTTGATCTCAATTACACAGACATATTCTTATGGTAAAGCATAACTCTTATCACTTTTAACCAACAATGTCCAAATTTGACCTCTCCAGGCTATAGAAAATTTCGTTTTCTTTCAACTCGGTTTATACACTTTAGGTCTCATTATTCATTTTGATATCACTTCTTTCCTTAATCAGCCCATGCCAATGTATTCATATTCATATCACATTCGAGGATTTAATACCACAGTATCATATAAATATCATTTTCCATTATTCTTTTCCCATTTCTAGTTGCCCATAAACCTTCATTGGCTCACATTCTGACATATCATCACTTTTCTCACACTTAAACACTTAACACATGTTCATGCAACTCAGACTAGGGATCAGTTGCCACTGTCTGTTATGTCATGACTTAAATGCATGTAACTTGACCTATGTTTCAGAAAATGCCCATATAAGATAGTACTACTGGGCTCTGATACCACATAAATGTAACACTCCACTCCTGCATGACCTGCACCTGACATCGATGGCGATATTCAAGTCCGTGCCCCACGAGGGTGGCATGCTACATCACTTAGGGGGTGGTTGTTTCGAGGGTATGGGAAAAAAAGTATGGGAATGAAATGAAAACTAACGTTTGGTGTCAACCTATCATTGAAGAGGAAACATTTTCATTCCTCAGTATTCAGCAATACTCTATTCCTATGGTATTGCAGAGGAATGGGAGTCATTGTTACCTGTTTTGGCGCGAGTTTTGCCCGCAATTGTCTCCACTGTCCTTCACTCTGTTAAGGTTTTCTCTTGCTTACCTTTCTCTTCCGTGAGAACTAGAACCAGAAATAAAAAACAACCCTGCAGTATACAGTCGAAACCTAAGAAGTAGCAATAACACCGGTAATTTTCTTCCTTTCTATCTTCTTCAATTTTTTAAATCCATATAATTGCACATTTCTCTCTTCTTTCTACACATCGAAGAACTCATGTGTTGAACTCATGCTTTCATAATTGTCTCTCAGAGGCATTTGTGGTTTGTCGTCCAAACTAAGGTCATTTTGAGCTTGGTTTGTATTACCCATCTTTCTAAATTTCAACTGCTACAACTCTCTCTCATCAATTGCTTCTCTTCCTCTGCCAAAACTCCTACCCCACGCTATTTTTCTTCGTCTAAACTTGTCGACTCTCACCTAACAACTAATCCCTCTACCTCTCTTTGAAGACCCAGATGCTTATTTTTGCTGGGTTGGCTTGAATTCTATTCATCATAGCAAACTGTAGCTTTCACTGCTTAAAGGTGGGTGCTTTCTTACTGTTACAATTCGGTGTGTTAGTGTTCGGGTGGAGTAGACTTTGATTCTTTGATTTCAATATGTCTATCTGGATGCCGACAAAGTATTGGAAATGGGGGAAACTGTCAAGACGAAGCACAGGAGAAATAAACTACTCAACATAGTAACAATTGACTCTGCATATGGTAAGAAATTCCTGTCTCTTACTCTTCTGTTGAAAGATGTTATAAAAGCTTTGGGTAGAATGGCATCTGGTTAGTTGTTATTAGAATCTTGTTACAGGAATACTTGAAGTTTAAATTCTGAGATATTGGGTATGATCATGTCCCTTTCTCAAGTTACAAACATATATATGCTTACTTTGTGGGACTTTTGTAGCTCCAAAACCATTGACCTCCATCGCCAGTGGCGATAACTTGTTATCCTCTATATTTCTGTATCCCATTCTTAGGATAGAAAAGTGTATTCGCTTTACCATGCTTAAAATCGCTTTACTGAGTGAAGCATGAATAATGTGTGTGTTCAAAGGAACTAATAACTGAAAAACCAACCAAGCAAGAATTTCCTCTCTTATAGAGTCCTGGAGTTGCTTTTCTCATTTTCCTCTTGTGTATATGTATATGCCGCAGTCTTATTTATGAATATTTTGGTTTCCAGGGGCAGCTAAGTTCTTTGTTCTGTTCTTTCTATGATAGATCCTATTTTGTGGATCCTCGTCAAAGGATTTTGAAGAATGTGTGGGAAGTTTCCTCACAAGTGGCTATACTTTAACAGCTAGAGAAGAATCAGGTTATCACCGATTTTTGCAAACTGCGAGCTTTTTTACTCACTTTATGCATCATAGTATTGCCTTCATTACTTGTCATTAGCGTGAGCTGTGGAAAAGTAGGCTTCAAGATTCTAAATTACAACTTACAATTAATGTTATGCATAGGATTTTATAGTCTTAAAAAACTAAGGTATAACACTGTTAGTTTAACGTCATCATTCATTTGATGCTAGTTGAATACATGGTCATATCATTTGTTGAAGTGGTCTGTTCCTTAAATTATCTTTTTCCTTTATGTGATTTATGGACTTCTTACTACTTTCTTCTATCTGGGTGATATGGTGAATGACTTGCATCTAGTCTCAATCAACTTGGTTTATAAGTGATGAAAGTATCAAGCTTATATAACTGCGGCAATCTATATGCTGCTATTATCAATCGAGCATCAACATACAAACATGACGCATTTTACTTATGATGCAGTATACTACATAAATGGCAAAGACAGTACACTGCATACATGCAGTAGTGTAAAATTTGTTTACTTCTTTTCAAAGGGGTATATCTACTGTCTTTGTGTCTGCCTTATAAATGTTGAAGGTAACTCTCTAATGTTGAAGGAATTAATCTAAGATGAAGATCTCACGATCAATCTCTTGTTTTGTAATGAAAACTTGACTTTTATGCTTCACATATTATACTTTCAGTGCTAATAAAACTTTTTAACCATTGCTGCAAGTATCCCAAATGTCATATGTTGGTCTTAAATGGTAATTACCAAATGGATTTTATGTTGGTCATAAATGGTAATTACTAAAACTGAACATACCTCTTCTTTTTCTCTATTTTCTTTTAATCGAAGAGCATATCTTGACATAGTCATATGAATTGTCAACTAATAAAAAGTGTTGTTAAAGGAAATCCTTAACGTCTTCTCATTGTATCTCGTTTCACTTTGATGTTGGACAATTATTTTCTAAATTTTTTAATGTAGATCAACATGGCTCGCCCCCCTATTTGCAAACGACGGTACAAACTAAAGGAAATTTCTTACAAGAGAAAAAAACCAGCAACACTTCATAGTACTATTGAGTTAAGGTTAGTGAAACTTAGTTTGAGTCTATTTGCGAACAAATGGCCTCACAATATGAAGTTGTTACAAATGTTTTAATTGCGGAGTCTAAATCTGATTCTCTAAGTAATGAGAAGATGCAAGAGCTCATCAGTGAGCTTATTAATATTGGCATATCTGAAATGGATATTGGTAAGGCTGTTGCATTATTCTGTAATGATCTTGCTAAAGTTCAGGTTTTGTTTGCTTTGCCAAGTCATTTAAAAAAGTCTTTTGTACTTGGATTCCTCTATCTATCTTCTAGTCTATGAAAATAGATAGAGGAAGCATATTAATATTTTTGTAAGTATTATGAACTTATGATGTAATTGATGTTACCTAACCAGGTTATTTTGTATTAGTTAGGTCTTTTATAGTTGTGATGCAAATAATGTTTGTAATTTTGTACTTAGTTATTTTGCATCAATTGAAGGCTTTTGGTTAAGGTATTCTGTATACGACACATATTTTATATCATTTGCGTTATCAGAGGAATGTAAATTATATTAAACTATGTTACTTGATTTTACTATAGTAATGAAATGGTGGATATTATGATTGTGACGATGAATTGTACAATATTTTGGATTATTAAAAAAAATATTTTGAGGATATTATGTAACTAATGATATGTTGATGCAAGAAAATATTGGAGTATTTTTGTCTTCAAGAGCTGTTGGAAATGAAATACCGCAATATACTAGATTTTAAATATTCTGTCATTATAAATAGGGTGCATAAAATATAATTAATTAAAATATATTTAAAATTAGATATAAAACAAAAATTTTAAAAAATTTAATTTTTCTATATTTTTAACAAACCAACCACCATCAATGGTAATGATAATCATTCCTTCATCTTAACCAACCATCATAATTATAATGATTATATCCATTCCCATTCTTTACTATATTCATTCCTATTCCCATTCTCATTACCCTTTATGAACCAAGCGCCCTCTAAGTGCACAAACTTAATGTGCTAATTGAACTATATAGGTCCAAGTTCCCAAAGCCGAGTTCTGACACGCCTGGTGGTAGCATACAAGTTACTAGAAGACTTAAAGGGACGGTTTGAATTCCAACTCGTATTCACTTGGCTTTGAAACAAATTTAAACAAATATTTTGTAGTAGCAAGTTGCAGAACGCAAGATACATTAGTTCCGTACGTTTTCTACGACCTAAAATTTTGACAAATGTGAGGTATACGTTATCCTTAATCGACCCATTTAGTAGAGAATGCATGATTCCGCTCTACGTTTTCCTCTCTGTATATTTTTAACATTTGTAATGGTTTTAATGTTTATAATTTAATTTTTAAGATGTGGTTTCAAAATAGTTATTATGTATAAAATACATTTTATGATAATTTTATTAAACTTAGTTATTAAATTGAAATTAAAATTTTTCAATTTTAATCATAATAGGAAATTAAATTTTAATAAAGACTTTAATTATTATAACTAAACATAGTTTTATGCTGGCTGACTATTAATTTAATTTTCAAACTTTCATTATTTATTTGTCATAAAAAATAAATATAAACATATAAATTTAATTTAGGTATAATAAACAAATAGAACTAAATATGGATATAAATATTTAGGGTCCGTCGTTATTTGCAGTTTTCTAATATAGGTATATAATTTTAATTTATTTTTATGATAAAAATAGTTTTCTATTTGTATTTTTTAAAAAATTTAATATCATAAAATAGTTTTCTATTTGTATTTTTAAAAAATAATTTAATATCAATTATTAATACAAATTAGAATTAATAAAATTTAATTATTTAATTGTCTAATATTAAAATTTTTAGGAAAAACTTCACGTGATTTTATAATAAACGATTAAATATTAATTATATAAAATTGAAAAAATAATTGAAATGATTTTCAATATAAATTAATACTGATACTACATTAAACAAAATTGGAACAAAATTTGGGAAAGTATTAGTGCACTAGGGTCAGCACATAATGGAGAAAGACTAAACGGCAACGGTTTTGACACCATTTTAGAATCAATTCAAGTAGATTTTCTGGGCAGTTTAACTTGTTGATTACGGAGTTGTAGAATAACTCTTCCTACTTTTCCCAATGCAGCCTGCTGCTTGATACAGAGATTGCTTCCATGTTGACGTTGTGTGTTGGTTCTTTGATACCAGTTTAATCTACGTTTACTTGCCTATCACTTTACGTTGGCCCCATAAACTCTCCATAATTACTTGTTATTCAAACATTGATGTTGTGATTAACGGTACTTTGCATTTAAGGACAACCAAATTGCTTTGGGCTTACTTTTCATAGTATGAACGTTACGAAATCTAAGAGATAAATCTATCTTCTATTAATAATTGTCATGTGAAAATTACTATAGTAATTATATGTGATAGCTCAACCACGACAGTGACGTTTGATAAGAAAAGTCTGAAAAAGAGGCATATCAATGCTAAAAGCACCTCTGTTTTCGGTTTTTCCTTTGTAGTTGTAATGTTGTGCGAATTCCACAGCTTCACCGGTCTTTCTCAACACTGTCCCTTTCTTATTTTAGTCGTCATTTGATGAATCGAGAAAGACAAACTTCAGAACCATATCTCACACCATGCCTAAAGTTTGGACTCGTCCCCTAAATATAACTTTTTAATTGCGGAGTCTCGTATGGGTATTTACTATTTGCCGTCTATTATGGTTGGTGGGTCACAACGAGTGTCCACCTTTTTCTAAAAGCACTTGTTGCCGTACATGGACCAAGGTCGTAATTTTACTAGGAAGCTAACAGAATCCTATGTAATATCACGCTTTGCCCAAGCCTCACGCAAACTTCTTTGGCTCCCTATTGGTTATGGTGCCCATATTAATGCTGTCAATACCTACTGAAACATGAACTTATTTTTTCTAAATTTTATTTTATCTATTGGGGAAATTTTTTTTTTAATGAAAGTTAGGACACAGTACGATGTGTTGACATGTTTTTGAGCAGTAATAGTTTGGAGGCATGAGGATTGCATCATTATATACACGCCAATAGTCTATGCATGTATAAGCATGAATTTGCAAACACATATCTTGTGTGACTTCACCCCATTTGATAAGATAAGTATATCTTTACATGACCTTAACTTCACGTTATGTAGACTGTTATGAATATAGAATAATTATATCAAGAAAATTCAATCTCATTTAAGTAAATTAACTATTCTGTTCTATGGTTATCTCTATAAAGCACAGCCAACGCCCCAATAACATCGTTCTTACAATTACTGTGCTCTACTTATAATCAAAGCTTTAATTCTAAAATAATGACTGGATAATTTCAAAGACTATGTAAATGGATAGTTTTTTTCTTTCAACATATTCTGTTCTGAACAAACGTCAGTATTATTTTTTGTTCAGTCAGCAACTTTTAATCAAAACTCCTGAACTGAACATTGTGTTATGCATAGAATCCTTAACTTTACCATCTCATGAACTCTTTTTCTTTGCTCACTCTCAGTTAATTTACCTGCAACTGCAAATAGTCACACAGGCCAACTGTGAACGCTTCATGACAAATAAACCTTTGTCTTACCTTCATGAGCGATCCACTCCTTTGATTCTCTTTCTTCCCACATGTTTCATCTTTTCTTTTCCTCACTTCCCTTAAACCACTTTCACTTTGTCACTCTCTCTCTCTCTCTCTCGAAACAAAAGAAAAAATGGAAGCTAGCTCAGTTACCATGTGGCTTGCTCTCTGTACAGTGTTACTATGTTTAGGTCTCCAGTTGACAAAGTGTGATGTTACCTATGACAGGAAAGCTCTGATCATTAATGGGCAGAGAAGAATTCTCTTCTCTGGCTCCATTCATTATCCCAGAAGCACTCCTGAGGTTAACTCTTTCTCTTTTTGTTTTCATGAAATATTATCAGCAATGTAAGGTTTTAGTGCATTTATGCCATGCGACCATCTTGATGCTATGTAGCTACAAAATGCAGATGTGGGAAGGACTTATACAGAAAGCTAAAGATGGTGGTTTGGATGCCATTGACACTTACGTTTTTTGGAACCTCCACGAACCTTCTCCAGGACATGTAACTTGCTTTATCTATTTGCTTTCTTCGCTGCTTACCTTTGTTTAATCCTGTCGTGTTTCACTGTTTTCTTCACGACTAATTTAGTTTTCTGTTCGTGAATGATCGTTTAGTATAATTTTGAGGGGAGAAATGATTTGGTTCGGTTCGTTAAGCTGGCTCACAGAGCTGGACTTTATGTGCACCTTCGCATTGGCCCTTATATATGTGGAGAGTGGAACTTTGGGTAATGAAGCAAACTCATTGTTGAGATTTTCAGTAGTTTTACTTTTGTGCTCTTCAAATTATCTTTTCCTTAACAATGTTTTATTTTTCTTCATTTGTTAGAGGGTTTCCAGTTTGGTTGAAGTATGTTCCTGGCATAAGCTTCAGGACAGATAATGAACCTTTCAAGGTCTCTCACTGCTTCCCTCTTCCTATGTGTGTCTGTGTGTTTGGAGGGTGTATTTCACAATGCTGAATTAAGAAAAGACTAGGAATTGGTTAAGTAATTATATCTGCAATGAGTATTATCTCTTTGAAATTCTTTAACAATAAGCAACTTGACCACTTGTTTATGTGGATTTGTTCTTAGTATCTTACAGTTTCGATATTTATTGCAGCTTGCTATGCAAAAGTTCACTAATCGAATAGTCCAAATGATGAAGAATGAAAATATGTTTGCATCTCAAGGCGGGCCTATCATCCTCTCCCAGGTGTGCTTTCTGGTTCCCATGAATTTATTCTGCTCATTGATTTCGCTCAGATTTATGACTTCACAGAAGTGCTTCAGAATTACAAAACTCAATGGCCTTCATTGCTTGCTAAACTTCTGTTGGATGCACTATGTTTGTTTTCATGATTTGTTTCCGTTCCATTGTGCAGATTGAGAATGAGTATGAACCTGAAAGCAAGGCATTTGGTGCTGCAGGTCGTGCGTATATGACTTGGGCTGCTAATATGGCTGAATCAATGAAGACTGGAGTTCCATGGGTTATGTGCAAGGAATCTGATGCACCAGACCCTGTGGTACACTTCTTTTCTTTAAGCTATTTATATCTTATACATATTCTTTTCCTTTCTCTTAATATTTTCCTTCTCTTGCTCTTAGTCTTTTATCTTTTTGCCTTGGGAACATCGGAAAGCTGTTTAGGTGCAGGCATAGAAATTAAGCACTTAGTACCCATCAAACTACTTTTATCATTGAGTGGAAAAGAAAGAACTATCGGATTTTATAATTAGATTAAGCCTAACTTCAGTTTGACTACAAGGAAATGAATATCTGAATCATGCTTGTGTTTCATTTGATAGATCAACACTTGCAATGGTTTTTACTGTGACTACTTCTCCCCAAATAAACCCCACAAACCTACAATATGGACTGAAGCTTGGAGTGGCTGGTGAGCTTGCAACATCTATCACTTAGTCTCCAGTTTCCTTAGGAATTTAGTTGACTTGCAACTTCTTTCTATAGGTTCACAGACTATGGAAGTCCAATTTACCAACGCCCCGTTGAGGATTTAGCATTTGCAGTTGCTCGGTTCATCAAGAAGGGAGGCTCTTTTGTCAACTATTACATGGTAAGTTTACAAAACTGCTTAAAATTTGGTTCAGTTCTTAATTCATTGTAGTAAATTTGTACCCAATACTCATTTTATGTACCACAAGAAGGAAATGTTAACTGTTTCACTAGTTCCTTTTGTCTCTAATTATCAAAGATAAGAAAGGCAATCACAACTTGCTTTATTCTGTCCTTGAATTTGAAGGAAACACGAGTATCTGAGCTTTACACCAGACAGAAGTTTAGGTCCTCGCGGGAACTCTACAACCTATCACTTAGTTTCTGCAGGATTTATTCCAGTAGTATTCATTGAGGGCTTCTGTTTCAGTTTCCTGAAAAAAAAAAGAAAAAGAAAAGAAGAAAGAGGTTACTATAAAGTATAAACTAATTGCATGGTTGGGGCATTTTGTCCATGTGCACATCACTTGTGGAATGGGGCAGTCATTTGCAAAGAGAGTTCAAGTATACAAGCCAATCTGATTCCTTTATTGTTCTTTATAGTATCATGGAGGAACCAACTTTGGAAGAACATCTGGAGGCCCTTTCATTACTACCAGCTACGACTATGATTCCCCCATTGATGAATATGGTGACTAGTCTAAATAAAAATTCAAAGTTAAACTAGTGTCCTTATTGGATTTCTCTAATAACGGTTTGGTCCTCCTTTGATAGGTCTGATTAGGCAGCCCAAGTATGGTCATTTAAAGGATCTTCATAATGCTATTAAGTTATGTGAAAAGGCACTGCTCAATGCTGATCCTATTGTCACGCCTTTGGGAAATTACGAGCAGGTATAATTTCTAATCCCAATGAAGGCCAGAGGGACTTATTGCGTATTGTTGCAGAATCACAACTTAAAAGCACAACAGAATCACAACTTAAAAGTACCTTTATACTGAAATAATTTTAGATAATAGACAGTTCCATTGAGGCCAATGATAATTTCATTACTAGCTGTAAGATATCTTTCATAAAAGATTCTTTACATTCAAACAAATCGTTAGAAGGACTTGAACTTAATTTGTGTTTTCCAGGCGCATGTATTTTCTTCAGATTCAGGTGACTGTGCAGCTTTTCTATCTAATTACAATCATGGATCAACGACAAGGGTGAGATTCAACAATATTCTCTATAGTCTGCCTCCTTGGTCCATCAGTATCCTTCCTGATTGCAAAAATGTTGTTTTCAATACTGCCCAAGTAAGTAAGTGATTTGAACTTAAACAAATATTTGACAATCTCCAAAATAACAAATAAGAAACATAAAATGTGTCAATCTCACAATTTTTGCAGGTAAAACAGAAGACTTCTCAAGTGCAAATGCTGCCCACTGATAACCAAATTCTCTCGTGGGAGACCTTTAATGAAGACATATTATCAGCTGATGATGACCACATGATGACTACGGCTGGTCTTTTGGAGCAGTTGAATATCACCAGAGATACAAGTGACTATTTATGGTACACAACCAGGTGAGTTCCGGTCAATTTGCTCCACCTTAAGTTCTATTTGTTGATCATAATGAATAGATAAATTATATGTACTGTCATTGTATTTCTACCATTGTACGGTGATCCCAGCATCGAGATAAGTCCGGCAGAATCATTTCTACATGGAGATAAACTTCCCACTCTCTCTGTGCAATCAGCTGGCCATGCAATGCATGTCTTCATAAACGAACAGCTTTCAGGTACATCTTTCAACTCCAACATACACCAGGTGCAGGTAGTTTAGGGGAAGTGCAAACGCAAAGAACAAATTAAAGGAAGAAAGAACAACAAAGGATATGTAGAGTAAACCGTGTCTCATTTTGATAAGAATGTGTGGTTTTGTGCTCCTATAATGCAGGATTCGCATATGGCACTCGAAGAAACAGGAAATTCACTTTTACAGGAAAAGTGAAGCTGCATGCTGGAAGAAATAGAATCTCACTACTCAGTGTAGCTGTTGGATTGCCTGTAATTTCTCCATTCCCTACCAAGTTCATACATGTATTCTGATCTTTGTACTAATTTAGCCAGTTTGTATATTGAAAGAATTATCAAATAGCTGGATAGAACCTTCCTGTCCTGTTTTTGGATTATCATCATACCCTGACTTGTAAGCGACTGAAATTTGGTTTTTCCCGCTTTCTTTTCTTCCCTATTATCTGCCAATCTTCTTGTCCATCTCTAATTTCTCGCTGTCAATGGTTGAAGAACAATGGTCCCCATTTTGAGGCATGGAACACTGGAATACTTGGACCAATCGTTCTCCATGGTCTAGACCAAGGGGACATGGACTTAACTGGGCAGAAATGGTCCTACAAGGTACAAATACGCCGGTCTCTTTGATATCTTCATTCCCAGTTGTGATTCTTCTTCTAACTTAATCTTTGTCCCTAGTAAATTTTCTTTATTCCATGATTTCCGATGCATACATTCTTCTTTGTATAGGTTGGTCTTAAGGGAGAAGAAATGGATCTAGGATCTCCCGACTCAGTATCGTCAGTTGCTTGGATTCAGGAGTCCGTTGAAGGCGACAAACAGCAACCTTTGACCTGGTTCAGGGTAAGCCAAATAAAACATGTCCATAATGTTCCACAGAATACCCAAGATTGGATAATCCTCTGTTCTGATTGAACTTGCAGGGATATTTCGATGCACCCAAAGGAGATGACCCCTTGGCTTTGAGCATGAGTGGCATGGTGAAGGGTCAAATATGGATCAATGGGCAGGGTATTGGAAGATATTGGACCATCCCTGCCAGTGGAAATTGCACTGCTAGTGGCTGCAGTTATGCAGGCACATACAGGCCGCATAGATGCGAACTTGGTTGTGGCAGCCCAACTCAAAAGTGGTAAAAACTTTACTACTTATGAGTCTAAATTTGAACATATTACGTGGGCAAATTCTAACTTGGTTTTGACATTTGGACATTTGCAGGTACCATGTACCAAGGTCATGGTTGAAACCAACTCAAAACTTAGTGGTAGTGTTTGAAGAAATTGGAGGTGATGCATCAAAGATTTCTCTTGTAAAACGATCGGTGACGAATAGATAAAATATTTGTTCTTTTCCAGTAGTGCCACATGAAAAAGACATTGCCCAAAGCACAGCGATATTGCTCTCTCATCATTGGTAATGGATAAGTATAAGAATTTCTTCTAGTGTACCGAAGTCTAGCGGTGAGCATTATTTGGGCCGGGTCGATTACCCGATTCGGCCCGAATTAATTCGGGTAAAAAAATTTTCAAATTTAGGGTAATTCGGGTATTACCCGAATTATTTTCGGGTTGAGTCGGGTAACTTCAAAAAACTTCGGGCCGACCCAATTACCCGAATTAGGTTATAAAAATACAAAATTTCAGGTTTTTTTTTTAAAATCATCAAAAAAACTTCGAGTAATTCGGGTAAAGCTGAACAAAATTTTGGGTAATTCGGGTCGGATAAGCTCGAGTAAGAAAAAGTTCAGGTTCGGCCAGGTAAGCTCAAAAAATTTGGATAATTCGGGTCGAACCTGAACAGTAAAATTTCGGCCCAAATTACCCGAATGCTTACCCCTAGCGAAGTCTTACCTTTTAAGACTAAAGCATTGCCAAAGAAGTAACCAAACTTTTTGCCGCAAAAGCAATGCTACAATCTAATACTAAACTTAGGTGCTCCAAAAAAATCTTAAAAGAAGATAGGAATTCTCTATTCCATATCTCCTAATTTAATTTGACATGTAATGCCCAAATGCTCAAGAGTATGCCAAATGGTTCAAAGGAATGAATACTAAAATACATCATCCCACATGCAAATAAACAGACATATCATTGGCTTCAAACTAACACGAAAACTACTCTCCCCTCATTTCTTGCTCCAGAACTACCCTCCCATTTTCATTTATTTATAATCCGTTATTCTCCACTAACCGACGTTCATTGTAACCACACTTAGCTTTCTAATCACACGCTTCATCAAAGCTCTCAGCAAGAAATTGCACTTTGTAAGCCTTTGCTGTCCAGATTTTAACGGCCGAATCTCGTGGAGGTGCCTGTGATGTACGCGATATATATATATATATATATATAAATTGTGTCTTGTTTCACTCACACTTCCTTGGGCTTTTTTTTTGGTTAAATGGATACAAGAAATAAGTGAGAACTAATGCCTCAAGAAAGCCACTGATCTCTAATAAGTGTGAAGCAACAATCGAAGCTCCGAAGCTGGAGTCTCCCAAAGAAACCATCGCGTTATAGTTGAGGAATCCTGTTTAACTAGGAAATTCGCACATTGATTAGCTTCACGAAAAATATGCTGGAGAGAGCAACACCAATCTCTTGCAATTAACGTCTTGATGTCCCCAACAAGAATAAACATAGGATGCAAAATGGGGCAAGAAGTCATCCCAAGATTAACTACATCTTGAGAATCAGACTCAACAATAACTTTTCGGTAGCCACGATCTCAAGCCAAAAGTAAACCATGCCAAAGTGCCTGCAACTCGGCTATAGCATTAGAAACATGACCAATATCCCGAGAAGCCAATAATCCAGTGTCCATGTTCATCACAAATCAGACCTCCAAATCCAGCGTCACCCAGATTACCAAGAGCAGTTTCATCCACATTTAATTTAACAAAATCATCGGAGGACTGTGCCAAGAGATCCACACACTGGTATTGTTTGTAGGATCTGAACCAGTATGATAGAAGGCCATTCTACATTCGTTTATCAACGTGGTATACCAATGACATTGACCAATGATGGTAATAGCTTCATTTTGAATAACATCCTTATTTCTAGCACACCACACAATCCAAGCGCCAGTAACAATATTCAAGACATAGTCATAAGGCAGACTAGTATCAAGGACATGCACGTTAATCCATTCATCAATAGAAGATGAGAAAAAATGCCTTGGAATATTTCCAAGAATTTGGTGCCAAAAATGCTATGCCCATAGATAATCTCTAATGGCATGAAGAGTTATTTCATTACTTTTACCACATCGAGAACACAATGGAGATTGTGCAAAACTACGATCATAGCAAAAGGAATTTGTTGGTAAATGCTGCCACCTTATCTGCCAAAGAAGGAATTGAAATTTTCGAGGTAAGTGTAGCTTCCAAATTCGGCACCATTGTTTATGAGAGTCAGGAGGATATGGTAAACGAGTAAGGAACTCATGACCAGACTTAATTTTGTAAGACCCCGTAGAAGTTTCTCCCCATATCAAAACATCAACACAAGTACTATAAGGAGCCACATGAATTGCGAAGATTTGCTTTCGAACTTTGAGGTCCAAGGTAGTACTGATAGTAGAGAAATCCCATTCACCATCCGATGAGAGTAAATCATGAAATGTAAGATCCCGATCCTGCATGCTAATAGTATGAATAAGACGTTGAAGAGGCGCTTCACCAACCTATCTATCAAACCAAAAGGAAATAGTACGACCACCTCCCACACACCATGTAAAACCATCTTTCAAGAAAGGGATAACGCTTTGAATAGCTTTCCAGTAAGATGAAGCATTAGAGGGCATATTAGCCTTAAAAATTGGTTTGTGGAGAATGTATTTTCCCTGCAAAACTTTAACTCACAGCTTATTATCATTATGCACTAACGACCAAATAAGCTTACCAAGTATGGCAATATTATTGTCTTGAGCCATCCGAAGGCCTAAACCTCCCATATTCTTGGGGCTATAAACTAATTCCTAATTAAGAAGATGGATCCCCTTGCCATTTCCTGAAGAACTCCATAGGAAGGATCTGCATACCTTATCAATAGAATGGCAAACACCTGAAGGCATCCAGCATTTCTGCATCAAGTAGAGAGGGATGGTTGAGAGAGTGGGTTGAAATAGAGTATGCCTAGCAGCTCTATTAAGCAACTTAGTTTTCCAGCCTTGAAGACGACCTTGGATTTTATCAAGAATATGTTGAAATTCATGGTTTGTCTTACGACCATGCAAAGGAACTCCAAGATATATCCCCAAATCCATAATGAATTTGAAATTAAAATATCAACGAAGAGATTCCTTATACCTGCAAGAGACTCCAGGCGATAAAAACATGTGCATTAATGATCATACCAGAACAAGAACAAAATTGTCACATAGTGGTTAGAACAGCCATACAGTCGCTTTGGTAGCATGAGAAAATAAGAGAACATCGTCGACGAAAAATAAGTGGGATATAAGGGGACTCGTTCCTAAAATCTTAATAGGCCTCCATTCATTAGACATCACTTTACTGGATATAAGCAAGGACAACTTTTCCATACTAAGCACAAATAAGTAAGGGGACAGAGGGCAAATTGAAAGCACCAAAGTGCTCTCTAGACTCTTGCACTATTAAACACCTCGATAAGTGAACAAGATTAAACTCTGTTTGTTTCAACTTTCAACTTTCAACTTTCAACTTTCAACTTTAATTTTTAGTTTTTTATTTTTTAATTTAATAAAAATTATTTATCAAAATTTTATTATTATTAGCAATAAAAATAAAAGCATTAAAAATCATAAATTTTTTTGTTCACTTTATCCAATATTCATCCGAAGCAAACACTCTCTCCTTTCATTTCTTTCTTTTTGTTTGGTTTATCTCTTTACCTTCTTTTCATCTTTTAGCTGGTAACTGTATGTTGATCCAATCGAAGCCAAGCTACATAGCAAAGATTGAGCGGATCCAATTGGATAATTGAGGCGCGAACATTAAGGTGTCCACATCAGTGTTATTATTGGCTAAAGGAGTCAATCAACAACCTTCAATATTTTCACGACTTTAAGGAGGGTGTTTTTATCTACGTGAAATATCCTGTTTCAGTTATGTTATTTTAGTTATATTTTATTAAATTTTATCTATATATTTATATAGATTTATATAAATAGAGTTGAAATATCGTAATCAAAACAGAGAATTCTATATAAATATATGGATGAGATTTAATAGAACATAATAGAAACGTTGTAATCAGAATAGAGAATCTATTCCTATTTTTATCTGATCACTAGGATATACAAAGCACCGATATGATTGAAGGAAAGTGTACAATGCATAAGTTTAAAAGTTACATAAAGCTTGACATTGTCGAAAATGATGATTGCTTCTATCATCTCAAGTATAACTTTGTTACTAGAGCCTTGAATTTGGATAGTCAATGTGCATGTTTATAGTATGTTATTCATAAAATATTACCTCAAAGCGACTTTTGTAATGCTACTTATATTACTTTATGTTTGCTTTAATTTGTTTAGAGTAGATCGATAAATTTGATTTTAAGAGTTTTGTTTTATGATTTTTAAGTTGACCTCTAATAAAACATACATATAACTTAGCAAGTGTTAAGGTGAAGTTTAATCATTTTTGTAATGACAAAAGGGTCAAACTGGACTTAATGTTTTCTCCTGAATTTATTTTTAGCTCAAACGTTTTAACTTTCAACAAACATTCAATTTATATTTAAAGATCAACTTAACATCTCCATCAACTTGGTATCAAACAATCCTACCTGAAATTTTTTATTTTATTCTTATGGGCTCCTACATCATATGTGCAATTTATATGATAAATGGAGCTTAAAAAGTACAAAAAATTAGCTAAAAACATCCTAGAGCTAGACAAAAATGTTTGAAAAATCCTAAAGGTTGTTGTTTGGCTAGTACAAACATCCAAGAGCTAACTCCTTCATTTGTTTTCTAAATCCCTAATCCTTAATCCATGATTATTTGTTCCTTTGGCAATCTTCCATGCTTCTCTATCCCCTTAGCAATCCTCCTTACTTTTCTTCTCATTTGGTCTTCTCTATTCCTCTAATAATCTCAATTGTGTCATGTTCCTCTAATAATATCATTAATGTCTTCTTAGTTGTTCTTTTATGTTATTAAGTGAGGTGTGTATCCAATGTTAATCATGTCTTGTGTTAACTCAAAGCATATGCTATTGTTTTAATTAAATTTGATTTATGTTTTGTAGGTAAAGGTGAAAGAGAATTGTGGCTCCTTTTGTCTATTATACAGAATTTATAGGTAACATATGACCCTGACATGTGTTTTACAAGTGTTTATGTTAGATTCTTTGTTGGCAGTTTGAATATAAAAGAATAATCTATATGTATTCTTTAATTTTGTCAATAATTTAAATTAAAACATGAAATTTGGGGTTTGGTCATGTAGACTTTCTTTAATCTTCTTTGCAATCTATGATGACAAAAGTTAGGATGAAATTAAATAAGATACTCTTACATGATCTTGCTTGTTATTTTATAATTAAATAAGCAACTGTATGACATTACACAACATACTCTTACATAATCATGTATCACATTAAACAATCAACTATATGAGCTATTTTATAGGCTATTTTCATGTTATTTTATAGGAAATTTTATGGACTTAAAATATGTTAATGTAATTTGTAGCTAATATATGTGCTTAAACCCCTCAAATATTGACTCTGATGTCCTTGAAGAAAAAAACCGTGTCCAGGGTTAATTGGTCATATTCTTAGCTAAACTTGGAAGGTGAAGATGGACGATGTGTCACAACTGCATTGAATCTATTTATATGCTATAGTAACTATTTGGTGTTCAAAATAGGTACTGTTAAACCCTTAAGTCCTAATTGCGAAATTGTGCAAGCATTGGAAAACCTTTACCAATGTTTGACACTCAGGGTGACAAAATAAGGCAAAGACTTGCAAATAGGCAAGGAAAATTGACATTATCGATGAGTTGGCAAGTTTTGGTGCACATTGGCATAAATCTTTGACAAGATGCAAGATTCGGATATGAGACCAAAAGATAGCTTGAGATGGACTTTAGGTTGAAGATTTGCTGGATCACATCATGACATTACAAGAAAATGATAAAATACCAACAGAACAAATACTATAGGTAATTACAGACCAAAAAAAAAATATCCGTTGGTAACACTGTCGTGAAAATTTTCACTTTGCGACGGAAAATTTTTTTGTCGATAAAGGTGGAGGGAAAATATCCCTGTAAATTTGCCGATGGAATATAGCGATAAAAAATCATAGTCGTCGGTAAATTAGGTGGGAATGCTTGCTGCAATAAACTAGCATCAGTGAATTTATGACGATATAACCGCTCCGTTGATAAATTTACGCTAAAACGTCGGGGTTTACCGATGGTGATGTATTCCATCGGTGAATTTTCGATGGTCTGGCCACTCCGTCGTTATCTTCATATTAATAGTTTTAAAAACCAAACGATGTTGTTTTTGGTCGGGGATAATCCAAGCCTTCCCCCTCTGTGTTTTTAAACCTTCTTCTCCTCCCTTACCGTCGCTCATCTTCTTCTTGTCGTCGCTCATTGTTTTCTCCTCACCGTCGCTCGTTGCCATACTTTTCAGCTTTCTTATTGCAGTAGGATCAAGTAAGTCAGAGTTGTTCGCATTCCTCTCCTTTATTTTGATTTTTGCTTATAATTTTTCCTGTACCCATTTTCTGGTTGCTGGGTGTATGATGAGAACATTTTACTTGAAATCAAGTACGGACATTTTTAAGTTTAATGTGGGTTCGTTTCTCATGGTATTTGAAGGATTAATGTATGTGGGTTTATTTTATGATAACTTTCTATGTAACGTTTTTAAGGATTAATGATTGGTTCTTTCTGCATTTTGTATATTCCTTTAGACCTTTTGAATATCTTGCTAAGATTACCATTGATTAGTACATTATAAGTAGTGGTGCATATGTAGGCTTTAATCCAGCCTATGAACTTGGTCGAAAATCTAAACCATTCAGGACTAGAAAGAATGAAGTTCCACTGTGAAGTATCAAATGCTTTTAAGAAATCCATTTTAACTGCAGAACTCTTTATAAGCATGTTTTTTCTCATAATATTCCATCAATTCTTGCACCATCAAGATGTTGCCAGATATAGATCTAACTGGTCATATTGTGTTCCTTTCTAAATTTATATGAAAAATTCATAAACTATTTTAATGATGTGAAAGATGCCCTGTAGTTAAAAAAATTGAAGAAAAAGATTTTTAGCACTTACAAAGATAGATTAGAAAGATAGATTAGAATTGAGTATGATTGTCATTAGAGGTAGGAGTAGGAAAAGAATACTGGAAATAAGAGCAAGTAACAATTTAAATTAAAGGCAAAAATTGTTTGATATTTTAATTATAAAGAGAAGGGACACTTTAGGATATACTGTGTACAACGGAAGAAAGAAAATAAAAAAAAGGGATAGATCATAAAGCTCGTGTTACTGTAGTATATCTAAGCTTTATAAAAGAGGATGGAAGAGGAGGTGATGTTTTGATGGTCAGTAAGTCAAACTAAATAAGTTAGTGGGTACTATACATTGGAGAATCTTATCATATAACCTTCAACAAGGACATGTTTTGTTCTTTAAATGAATGAAATAGTACTATTAGGTTGGGTGATGATGGAAAGCATACTATCAAAGGAAATGGTTTTATGCAAATCTAAATGTAAAATGAAACTGTCATAACAATGGATGCCTAGTATATTCATAAACTTTGAAAGAATATGATCTTCTTAAGTACTCTAAATGGTCAAGGGCATAAATTTTTTGGTCATGATGGATAGCTAAAACTGTTAAGGGGCAATATGATTGTACTGAAAGAAAAACTATAACATAGAATATATATCCTACAGTAAAACCTCGATAAATGAATATTCGATAAATTAATAATCTCGATTAAATAATAATTTTCTTCGGTCCCGACTTGGGCCAATGGGATAAAATAATAACCTCGCTAAATGCATAAGATAATAGTTTTAAAAAAATTCTTTGAGGCCCACTGAAAATATAAAATAATAATTCATTAAATAAGTGTGAAAATTACATATATAATTCATAAAATAAAGCACTTCCTAAACAATTTTTATTTCAAATTTTATGCTTTCCTAAAATATGAATCTATAGTCAATTGATTCTTCTTTTCATGCGAACTGAATCCAATTTCATCTTTAACTTTTTGGAGGGCATAAACTACATTCGGCACATTCTTCTCATTTTGAAGCAAGTAACTTTTCAAAGTCTCTACAGCAAGAAAAGCTTCTTTTGGAGAAATATGTGGTATAGCGTTACTATCATCTGGATCTTGATTGTCATCATCTTCCATACCTATTACTCCTTGAATAATTTCTTCATCCGTAGGCGATTCCATTAAAGCTTCATTTTCACTAGGATAATTCAGAATCTGCTCTACATTCATGGCATTTCTATAATGTAAATTAGAAATAACTTCCTCTAATCTTTGAATGCCTTCAACATCACTAGTTTCTTCTTCTAGAAGCATACCTTCCTCGGATCGAATTTTGCAATGTCGAAAACAATTTGCAATAGTTGTGGCCTTCACATCAATATTCCAAGCAGCATTAATAAAATAGATAGCATCTAGCACATTAATTTTTTCAGGATTTATTGCTCCCATCTCATAGCCTTCCAAGATG
>JANZLC010000202.1:34914970-34928828 GCA_026413385.1 Erythroxylum gracilipes
TAAAATGACGTCGTTTAAAAATGACCTAAATATAATTAAGTAGCCCCGACGATCTTATAAATTGATTTCAATTTTTCTCTTCGTTTTTAGTTTGCTCTCTCGGCGTCCTCACTATTTGATTTTCAAATTATGCAACCCCCGACGCCTTCATATTAAGGATATCAAGAGAACGAACTAAAAACAAAGAATTTATTAGTGCAATATGCTTTAATGTGAAAGTAGTTTGAGAAGTTAGAAAAACAAATATAAAACAAAAGGCTGAGGGCATAAGTAGAACAACGTAACGTAACGTCTGGCTAAAATTAAAGAAAATTGAAAATTTAAGCATTTTATTGTCATTTTTTTTTTAGTTTGAGTTTGAATTGAAAAAATTTAAAAATTTTATTATTACTTTTTAAAATTTGAGTTATAATTAAAAAATTAACAAAATTTTGAACTTTTTTCTTAATTTAGTCATTCAATAATTACAAATTCACTAATTTAAGTCAAGTGGTCGGTAAAGTCTCTTATCCAATCTACCTATGCCTCTAATACATATTTGAGAGGAGTCCTTGTGAAAAAACTCAAATTCAAGACCTTCAATACTTGAAGCCCCTGCCACTTGACCCCACCTCCTACGAACCACGTTATTTCTAACGTTGTACATATCATACACGGCGGGGAGGATTTACTAGACAAAACTAAGATTATACCCCTTAATTTCCAATTTAGCTCACGAATATACAAAATGAACTTTTAAGAATGGGGTGAAGATGAATTTGAGTAAATGTAACATATAATTTACCATTTTTATATTTTCATAAATATGATGAACGTTGAACAAAACAAATGTACCAATTATTACATAGCCCATAACCTGTCACATACAAAACCACCTTGCCCAACTAAAGAACCACTTATTTCTCCCAAGAACAGATGAACAATGGGAAGAGACAAGCAGAGCTCTAATAGAGAGCATGCTCCCAGCAACTGTCCCACGAGATAAATACCAATCACGTTCTCATCTTAGTCCTAAAGGAAAAGGATTAACAAAAATCATACATAATGCAAGCCAGATTCAATAAGCTCTCACAGCAGCTAAATTTGACTTGATGCATCATTCGTCTTCATCATCGATTAATGCAAATGAAAATGGAATGAATTTGTAACCATCTCCTTCGTAGAACTTGTTCTGGAATTCCACCCAGTGAAGTCGCAACGCGTGTAGGAAAGCACTGAGAGTTTCCATTACAAGCAATACACCAACGGTTGCAAAAACAAAGATAATAAAGCCAACGATAAGGATGATCACATTGTTGAACCTGTTGCAAATGGAAATCGCAAAATTATCATCTTTAAACATGATAATGCATCCAAAAGATTTCCAAATTTGTAACTTCTGAATTCCATGTCACAAAAGGCCAGAAGACTTCTGTCTAAAACCCACGAAAGAAATAGATACGTTCTTTCTATTCCTCCGTTATCTTTATATAAGCTTAACTAATCAGGAAGAGAACCTTGTGTTCTCGATATCATAAAAGACAACATTCCAATAAGAATTTAACGTACCCCCAAGCTAAAAGAAGAACCTTCTCATAGAATACACTGGACAACTCAGAGTGCGCAAGACTGCATAAAGAAAGAAACAGATAATATTTACATACTCATTGGTTGAAACATATGAAAATATAACACAAGAAAGAAATTAATGAATCATATACGAGTGACTAATCAGAAACTAAGCATGCTCCCTTCCAAGAACATTGCACAGTTAATAGGAATTTAAAAACAAAGACATCTGTAAAGACAAGCGGGAAGAATATTTATGGCAGGGTTTTACAAAACTGTGCAAAGGTTCAATATAATATTGAACTGACATAACGCCATCAGTTTTCTGCCGAGTTACCTTAGGGCCCATAGTCGAAGGTAAGAAGCTGTGTTTGAGACTGCTCCAAGTACAAACTCAATAGTGTGTATCATCTGGTGAACAAAAACTTCACTGAATTCGAATTCCTCATGATCATGGGAGTCATGATTCACTTCCAGTTGAAGAGACTGGTCAGTGCTCTCAATAGGTGTATACGACTGACCTTGGTGCCTCTGAATAAACAAGTCTGTCAGATCATGATAAAATCAAAACAAAATGCGTAGTTCTTGAACATATAACGAAAAGATCTGGGAACTGGGGATTGCAGCTTACATTTTCATGTTGTTTCTTTAGAAGAAAAGGCTTTGGAAGCAACATCCAGGGTACAGAAACAAGGGCAAGCAATAGTAACACAAGCTGAGAACATGGTACATTAGATTAAATCAGCGAAATGTCAACACCTCAACTAGCAGCAAGATTTCGTGCACAAGGCAATGGAAAAGTGGTGCCAACCTGAACAGTCTTCTGCCCAGGAAAAAGCTGGTTTTCCCCCAACTCATCAGTTGGACTCAGGAACATATATATCATTACATGGTACAAGTCAGCTTGTGAACCAGTGCACCACTTCACAATGATGAGGAGTGATAAATAGCCAAATAAGGCATTTAGGAAGATCATTTGTGGAATAAATTGGAACCTTTCAAAAATGCAAAAGATAGTAATTTAGGGTGTGGACTAGAATACCAGCTTGACAACAGATAAGAAAAGTTGAAGCAGTTATCATCTACAAAATGCAACTTACCAGATATTCAAGCTGTTCCTAAAGTATGTTGCATTGAAATAACTTAATATAATTCCAAGATTCATTTGGGCAACTCCAATAAGAATTGACATCTTCATTTTCAGAGAGTTGAGGAAAGGCAGCTCACTTCGAGTACCATGCCATGCAGGATCCACACCAAATGGGTAAGTAGGGCGCACCTTAATCAAGCCATCTGTGGTAGCATCCCTGAGAGGAAGAAAGCAACAGAGTACCAGCCACTTGGAACTGACAAGTAAAGCTTCTAAAGAAAAATTTCTCAAACTATTTATGTCAAATACCTGCAAGAAAGATCGCGACACGCATATGCTGACAGACCAAATAGTTCAAAGGGTACAGAGAAAAATTCATTATAGATCAAGCCAGTGTAAATGGAGAAGAGTGCCATCATCATGATGACATAACGACCGCCAAAGGTCATTTCAGTTATATCTCCCAGTTTCTGTAGTTCAGAATAAGTGCTGTATTAGGATGCTAGTGATAGACTAAGTAGCAAAAAAGATGAGGATTATGGCGATTATTTCCATACAAGTCCGCACCTATAATAGAACTTATAAGTGAATATATTAATAACATCTCCTATCTATCTATAGAGGAAAAAGGAAAATTGTCACAATCAAGCTAGATATCCAATTGCGGTCAGCCTCAACAAAATAATACATACATTACCTGGCCAGAAAGTTTCTTTTCCCTTATTATAAAGAATAAAGTTCCAAGCAGTAAGCATATTCCATGTCCCCAATCACCAAACATGACAGCAAAAAGAAAAGGAAATGTAATAATTGTGTAAACTCCAGGATTTGCCTCTTGGTACTTGGCCACACTGCACCAATAAGAAATCACAGCAAATGGAATCAACTATCTATTAAATCCAACAAGAATAATTAACATATGAACACATTTAAGCACACGCAAAAATGTAAATGCACAACAAAAAATTGAGCTATTTTTAGCAATGAAAGTACATCGTCCTCCACCTTATGAGATATGCTAAACAGATATCTCATGATTCAAATAGTGCACAATTACAGAAGGACATATCATGATAATTTTTATTACGAGATGAAGAAGCATACAACACATAAACTCAGCAACATGCATCACAAGAATGTATAGAATTATTCCAGCCAATGCACAAAGGATAGAAGAGTTAAAAATGAGGTTTAAATAAGTTCATTTAATGATAAATGATGAAATAATTGAAATAATTCATCATTCATTAAGAAAGCAAGAGCAGTAAGACCAATCTTAAGAGATACTCACCCATAAGCATCAACAATTTCCTGGAAGGCAGAGGTGAATTTGTTTGTACAGAAATATGTAGGTGGAGACTCTCTTGCATGCAAAACCTGGAAAATGGTTCCAACTTGCGAGTTGGAATCAAATGAAGCTCGCTGCAACGCATCCTGAATCTGCAAAGATCCAGTACTAAGATGCTTGTTTAAATCAAAAAGAATATTCAATACCAATATTCTAGAAACATGGAGATTTGAAATTTTACTATTAGCACGAGCCATTTTTAAAATCAGGCAAAATTTACCTGCTTTGTGGCAAAGACAGGACTCCATCCCTCAGCAACAAGACATTTCTTTGTCACATCAAGACTAAGCATGTTCAAAATATGGTAGATGGATTTCTCCTTCCGCACCTTGACGTGCCCAAAAAGCATAATTAAACATACTTAAAATAAAGCAATGAATTATATATGAGAAATCAAATTGATCCTGAACTTCATTAGTCATAAGAAGCATAGTGTTTATCTGCACTATATGATCACATACATAAAATTGGAGAAAAATTCATGAAATAGATATATTCTCAACGAACCAAAGAGTTCCACTGCTCAAATTGATCACTTATTGTTTGTAGCAAATTGTTTCTCTGAAACAATCCTGCATCGATGGTAGTCTTCATCTCTAATAATCTTCCAGAGACCTGAGATTCGAAGTGAAAGACCACAAGGGTTATACTTTTAAAAGCCACTATAAAGACCACAAGGGTTATTGCATGCCAATGTAGAAATAGAAAAGTTTTGACATAAAAGTCCTTGATCTCGAGATTTGGCTAATAATTTTGGAGATTTCAATAAACCAAGTAATAATAAAGCACAACATAATGTACATAAAAAAGCAGCAAAAAGGAACATGCAGATGGCATTGTGGGAGGACTTGAAAATAAACACTATTCTGAGATCGTAAAGCAAATAACAGAATTTGAAAGAATGTATTGCACATACTTCAGTCATCATTTGAGCTTGTTTGCCAAGATCTTCACTGAAAGCATACCGATTTGCCCCAAATGCTTCGCATATTTTGAGTATTTTAGTCTTTGCCCTTTCTCCGGAATAGAAAACAACAAAAACATTCTTCTCGGTCTGCATATCAACAAAACTCAGAAACAAACATTCCATTGGTAGACGAAAACAAGTTCAGAAAAAAATTCTAAACTGTAAGTACTTTGTATATCAAAGACCAAGTAAACAGGAATCAAACATCCACAATATATCTGCCTGCATGCGAACTGGCTTAACGAATCACACCACTAGATAATCAACTTCATTCATTCAGTGTAGAAGAAATACCAAGCAAGAATTAGGCCAAAATACCCATCTGTCTACACATTCAAGTTTTGCAGCGACAGTCTACATTTCTGTTCTCACAAACATTTCTAGAAGATACAGAATACAGTAATAGAGAAGGCATACAAAATGGGAAGTATTCACTTAAACAAAGATCAAAATTCACAAGTCTCAAAAGTACGAGAATGGGAAGGTTTTTCCTGATATATATAGCAGGAAAGCTACAAATCAGAACAACTTCACTTAAAATTATATATGATACAGTACTATTGCGTGCAATATACTGGGAGACTCTGCACAAGTGCTTGCCTGTGTGGCATAAAGTCAGCTGTTTTCCACACAAAGATTTTATTTATTTATTTTGCATGAAACTCCGAAAACAAAAGAACGTTATTCTTTCACTTTTGTACAAATGTTTGAAATGAAAGGAAAAGAAACAAAACCTTTTCTCCAGAAACAGGATCAATAACAGGTTCATCCACGGCAGCCTGCCTGATAAACACATTACCCCTGGTGGCACGGAATATGATCCTTTCAAATGCCAAAGACCTCTCTTTCGGAACAAGGCCCGTAAGAAATCCCAATTTAACTTGTTTTGATGAATCAGCTTCCTAAACAGCATATCAAAAAAAATTACTACGAGTTAAGTGGAAGAGTTAACAATACCACACATACATGACATGGCATTCATACTTGGTCCTTCAATAACGGAGTGTTTAGTGATTCTTCACCACTGTGCTGGGATTCCATTTCCCTCTGCTGAGCAGTTGCACTGCTTAGAGCTGAACAAAAGAACCCACTAGCCTACAACGAAGAGTATTTGCATCTGGGTAAATATTATTTCATTTCACAAAAGTAGGTATTCATCAATACCCAACATGTATTATATGCAGGAAGAAAACCCCAATGAACCATTAGACAATCATCACATTACCTTCTCAAGAACAATCTTATATTCTACCAGCTCATTATATGTCCGCTGCAACTTTTCATTATTTACATTCATTTCAACTAGCTCTGCCTCAAGCTCTCCAAGTTTCACCTGGCACATCCAGTAAAATAATAAAAACAAACAATCAATGAGTGAGGGAATCAGAGGATTTCATTGTTACAACAGTTCAGCCATTACTATCATCTTCTTTACATACCTCTAGGTCATCCTTATCTATGTCAGTTCGTGTGACAGACTTCTTTGGAGGTGACACTCCCGCCTTATCCATTTGCTCCCTAAAAAAGCGTAATTTGCGTGCCATCTCTCCAGATTTTTTTATCTTTAAATATGGGCACATGTCAACAGTTGCATCACTAATTATTCTTTCAAAATAATATTAGATTCACAACCAGTGCTACATGACTCAATGAGACTTACACTACATCAAAAATTTAAAAGTAAGGGGCAATGTTTATAACATATTCATAGCGTCTACTACATCCTCCTTTTTAGTGAACTTCGAAAACCCATGTCATCAAAAAATTTCAAACGGAGAACTATTTTGTGTTTCAAATTTCCCCCTCTGCTCAAAATTTAAAACTCTTTTCAATGTCAAAGAACCGATCGCATCGACAGTGACAAATGGCAAATGGCAACCAACAAAATCATATTCTTCATCAGTTCCGCTCGAGTTCACAAACACTGAAGTATTGGTTCAGATGCGATCTAAACTTCGGAAAAAACAAAGACAACAATTTTCGATAAACAAAAAACATCATCTTATTTCATACTATTATCAAACGAAGCCCAAAATTCTATATAAAAAAAAATCGACACCCAAACAACACGTGATAGCCTCACCTGAGCAGCATAAGTTCTCTGAAATGGACTCTTCTCCGCATTGAGCTGCAAAGTAACAACACACACACAAAATTCGGATCAAATCACAAACACCGTACAGAAGCAGTAGGCTACTCAAAGAAAAGAAGAATCTGATAAACTAAACAGAGGACACGTGTGGGTAATTTGGGGAGTGTACGGACGTCTTTGAATTGAATGAGGCCTAGTTCGCCGATATAAGAGACGGTGAGATGAGAGGCCTCAACGGGGATGATGAGCTGGACCAATTGCATAGACGCCGAGCGGAATAGATCCATCGGCGGGCAGCATCCTCCACGCGCCTCCCCCATTTCTTCACGTTACACGCGCCGCTCCTAAACGGATACTAGTCTCCAAGACGAATCGATAGAGAAGAACTATTTGATCTCCAAAGCAAATGATTTGTAATTTTGTTTGATTTTATAATTATTAACACATGAGATGATAAGAGAGAGAGAGAGAGAGCTGCGGCTCTGAGCCTGAGGACAAAGAGTGAAAGACAGACTTGTCTATTAATTGAGGATTTCCGATTTTTGCAGTTAATATTTATTATTCGCACGGCATCTGCTCTTCGTAAACGACGTCGTATATATTTGGCATCTCCTGGTAATCAGTTCAAGCAAGCGTCTCGTGATTGATTAAAGGGCTCATGGATTTAACTTCAATTTTTAATTATCTCATTTTCGGTTTTATAATTAAAGTCCTTTTTTCATTTGGTCCTTTGGTTAAAATAAGAAATAACTATATTTTTATATCTATTATTTTAAAAATTGGACTAAAAGTTAAATACAAGAGATTTAAAATTCAAAATTTTAATTCATATTAAATTATTATAAATTTTTTGAAATTTAATCAAATACAATTAATTTATAAAAATCTATTAATTTAAAATATGAATTGATTAGTTATTAAATTAATTAATTTTTAATTGTAAAAATTAAACTAGAAAAAATGGCAAGTTTAAAACTTGCACAATTAAAATGATTTGATTTTTTAATTATTAGTTACATTGATTAGGAAATCCTAATCGTATATATATTTAAAACACGGTCGTATTAAATAATATAAATTAGTTATGGTACTCGTGTCAAAAACAAAGACTGGAGAACGTAACCTAAAACATGAATCAGCGAACAGAGCACGCGACTAAAACTCTAGAACCATCAAGAAAGAAGGGAAACATTACAATTGCGGGCAGCTGTGATGAGGCCGTGTTTGGAATTTTGGTTGGCCCTAGAAGCTATTAGTATTGTGGATGGACCTTCACTCTATCTCCTGGTCCGCCTATTGGCCCATGCATTGCAGGTTCATAACTTGCGACGTTCGTCTTACAAAAGTGCACGCAATGCAGCTGAGAACTTGCGACATTCGCCTTATAGAACGACAGATAATGAACAGAAAACAACTCAATCTAGCTCAGTTATATCACTTCTTGCATGGCTATAAGCCAACATTAGACCACTAAAGAATGGCTTTGTGCAAGAGAAACACATCCACCACCACCACAACGCACTAGCAAAACCTGCTACTCCATTAATCAACTTTTGCAGTATTAATCTTAATACCTTGTAATTATCAAAAGAAAACAAAAATGAAGGAACAAATTCTAAATGACTGGCCAAGAACCTTCATGATATGTAAACTAAATCAAGAAAGCTTATTCGAAGTTCACTACAATTCACGTTCATCTCATTACCTCATATCTATCTCAGATTATCTACAGCTCAAACGTTGGAGATTGAATTAATGGAAAACTTACCATGGAATACATATGGTAGTACTTACCATGGAATACATATGGTAGTACCAGTTGCATGGTTGTTTTGAATGGTTAGAATTTGTTAAGACGCAACTGAGTTTCTCATCTAACCCAGATGAAAATACGAGTAAAGCCATACATCACAACTTAAATGAATTCACACAGTATATACGAAACATCAGGTTTCTTGGTCATTTAGTAACATTGTTCTTGGAAAATTATCTCAGGGAGTGGGGGTTAGATTACTTCACATTTCGGTTAATGAATAATATGAGCTTTTTAATTAACTATTACTCAACTTTGTAAGCAAAGCATCAACTTTTTTGTTGTATATTAATGATGCAAACTACTTTGTCAATGATTCAATCCAATAAAGAATACAAAGAATAACAACACTAAAGTAGAACTTTTTACGTCTGTTCTCCACAAGTTCGAACGAACAAAGGTTAATATAAGCTTAAACTCCACGAACTGCTTGTGACATTCTGCTTCCTGAAGCTACTCATTCAGTTTAGAGCTCTTAACAAAACTTTTTGTGGCTTTCCACATCCATGTATCAAAATTAAGAATCTGAGCTATTCTAAACTAGAAAGATGCAACTTAGTTTTATCTTGTAATTAAAATCATGATTGGATACATATATAAATATATATACGTTGCATGAGTGCATTCAAGTATGCCTGCACGTTCTTCATATCTAAAGGCCACCATAGATTGGCCACGGAAAAGCAGAAGGACGACCTTCTAATCCTACTAAAGTTACAAAAGGACGTTGCAAAAGATTTTCATAGTGTACATCATGATAAATTGAGCATTAATTTAATCAACAAAGAAGGAAAAAGAAGAAAAGAATAACATTCTCCTTAGTCCTTAGGGTTGATTCCAAGGTTTCTTAATTATGATAGGTGATGCTGTGTCAATGTTGTGGTCACTGGTCACCATATATTAGTTTTCTATAATCAATGTCCTTCCACTACACTGGGGGGCTAATGTAAGCTGACTGGTTGAACCATCTCATATTTTCGTGGTTGTTTCCAGGCTGATGCCAAGACTTCTTCAAAGAGAAGCCATTTCTTTAAATGTAAAAGACATCTAGCTAGAGGCTACTCCTGGAAGAGAGAATCCAGAGTCTTATTGATTTAAGTTCTTGGGGAACTAGAAGGATTCTAGTCTCTAGACGTATATAATAACTGAATAGAAAGGAATGCAACATACGAATCTCTGTACTGCATGCTTCACTTTCCAAGTACGAAGGATATATTCGAGTGATTGTGTAATTGAGGGTATCAATCTTTTCCTATGGTGAGTGTGATTAGAGTAATAAATTATTTAAGTATTCCAAGTATATGTCACTATATTTTAAAATCTTAAAAGATGCCCTCTTAATCTTTTTTTGTCTCTACCATAAACTATCCAACCTAAGGTTTTAGCTTCTGCTTTCTAGTTATATAGGTTGATTCCCCAAGGCTTTATATATATGGACCTTGATTATATTAACCATAAAGTCGGTATTTAACAAGTATAGTAATATGGAATGTTTCAGAGTAGAAATTGTTAATTAACAGCCGGACATGCACCTAGGTTTATGAAGAAAACAAGTACAAGTGCCAAGAACATGCAAGTAATAGTCAGGAGAAAACAAGGATATATATATATATATATATATATATATATAAGGAAACTATTGTATGTATTTTGAAATATGAACAAAAGGGTAATTTGATTTCAATGCAAATTGTATTTGCAATTGAAAAAGACAAAACAAATATACAATACACATTATATTATTTCATCTTCATACCTTATCTCACTTGCATGTTTAGGAAATGTATTTTCTACTATCCCTAAATATTTTGGGTCTGAGACACCATGCATTGGTGCAGTGAACATGCAGAAAGGTCTCTTTAAATCTTGTTGGCTTGTAAGAAAATATAATAACCAGATATACAGTCCAGGTTCAGGCCGGCAGGGGAACGGATAAACGGGAAAAGATGAGCTTCGAAGTTCATAAACAACGAAGGAAAACATAAACACTAATGGACTCGAGGAAGAATAGCATTAAATAAATGAACAAGAAGACAAGCTCATCAAACATCTATTGACATTATATCAGATTGAGTAAACTATTGTAAAAGACACGATCATATAATCGAGCCATGTCGATTTATTTATTTATCCATCAAAGAACTTGATACGATCTTCTTGTTAATTCACTTGTAGTTAATTTCCAGAACAACTATGGAGCAGAATTGGTTGAATTTATAATTAAAAAAGGGCAGGTGTAGAACGGGTTTCTTTTCAAACTGCTCCTCCATTTCCAAATTAACTAAATGGGATCGTCAGGACTAAGATTTTGGATGCAGGAAAAGTTGCGTACCAGACATAAAAGCACTGAGAGGAAATGGGTATTGAGGAGCATGAGATTGATGACCCGAGGTTGATGCTAATGCGGTATTAACAGTAGTTAGGGCATTAGCATTTGTGAGATTGTTAGGCCCTGGAAGCTGAGTAGACGAGGTCTCGCCAATGCCATAACTAGCTGTTTCAGGGCCTTGATCATAAAGAATACCCTTGAAAATCCTGCCACCAATATTTATGCTTGTCTGGTATGCAAATTGATCGACTGCATCACCAACAGAACTCACCCGAAAACAACGAAAGTTCGCTATTGAGTTCACTTCAGCTGGAAAATGTCCCGCCTGTAAACCTAAAAGGTCCCAGCCCCATTATAAAGCCTTCATCTCTGGAAATTGTTAACACAAATTTTTGCTATAACGAGAAGATGTATAAAGTCTATGCCTTGACTCTCGTATCGTATCTACGTTACTGTCAGAATTACACCCTTATTCACAGTAATAGCCACGAAAAAGAAGCTGCTAGGGTTACTATGTAGGTCATGTTCATTTCAAAGCAAAGATATGGTGCTGTTGAGCATTTATTTCACACTCCAATATTACATAATATATAGATCTACAGGCACGACGAGAAAAAATGTACCTGTTGACGGATTTTCTCTGAGCCTTTTAGGGTTGTGTCCTTGAGATTGCTGTTGATGAATAGCAGCAAGATTGTTGAGCCTCTGTCGCCTTCTGTAAGCAGGAACCCAGGTGCTCTTGACGTGTGTTGGGCACGGAAACTCTTTACTCTTACAACAAGTTCTGCATCTCATGTAAACACAGTCCTTCTTAGCTTGGTTTCCACAGTCCTGACATCTTGCTCCACCAAAACCTTGATGTCTCAACATCATTGCTATTAGTATTCATCATCACTGAAGACATTCGCAGCTCATTTTCGTTTGTTAGCTGTCCACTTTTGCTAGAACAATTTCTCTGTCTCTTCTTCTATTTCTTCCTTCTTGTTGTGTGTAAAAATCACCAGACTTTGACAAGGATTTTCTTCAGGAGAGTGGCTTTTTTTGGTTGTAGTGGATAATATGATGGCGATGGTAGTATGTTATATGGGTGGTTGGTTTCTAATTCTGAGCTTTGGAATCAACTTTTTGCTTCATATATTTTGTTAAAACCATCGTTCAATATTCATGTGACTTATTGGGGGCTCCAGCTTTTGCAGACACTGCTTAAACTAGTGGGAATTTTCTTGTTTTAGCAGACTAATTAACAAAGGAGTGAAAGCATTCTGGGAAAAACAGATGTTGCCGCCATTAAAACATCGTCATTTCAAGTTCTCAATATGGATCCGACATGGACTGTTTTGAAGCCTTAAACTAGCATAAGAAAGAGAAGCATAATTAAAGATTTAATAAATAACTAGCTAGCTTCAAACAGACAAGACAAAACAAAAAACTTTCCCCTTTAGTTCAACCGTCCCCTCTCACCTGTAATTGATTACATTGGCGACGATTTTAGGTGCTAAAGATTGCGGTGCGTAGCTGCTGTTTACTGATCAAAACCCATATCTCACCGTGACTTCAGCGGGGAAATTTCTCTTTGGAATGCCTGATGCCATGTGACAGATCTAACATGGCACTTTGCCTGTGGATTTACTATTCAAAGATCTCATAATCTAAACAGCAACGGTTGGATGACTTTAATGGAGTATTTCTACGGTGATGTATTGTTTACAAAAAGAAACTGTGAGTCAGACTGACAGCTTCCACAGATCTCTCCTTCCCTAGGCCTCTCGTATAGCTCCCAGTTCCCAAAACCCCCGAGTTATAGTGGTCCCTTTCTTTGTTGATAGGTCTTGGGGTTCAATTGTCTCTTTTCAACGTACTTTTTGGTACTATGTATATGAATGCTTCGAATAATGGGATTGCATAGGTTTAGGAACTACTCATCAAGTCCTTTGGCTAATTTCACATCATTGATGTAGAAACATATCAAGAGCAGTAATTTGCCATTCTAAGTTAGTTTATATTTCTTCAACTTTCTAACTTTTAAGAGTGCCAAATCTTGATTACTGCATTTATGCATCTTCTGATAATCAAATAGGTTTTTGTAGAAATTAAACTCTTTCTTTCATGAAATATTCAGGAAATCCTGCATGTCTTAAGTAGGTTTAGTATATCTTTTTTTTGGTAAATATAGGTTTAGTATATCATATTATTAACTATATTATCATGCCACTTTTAGAAGCTTAGTCAAGAAATGCCTACTGCTTGTAAAACTTGAAATGTTGTAAGATTGTATATATAGCTTAACAGTTTTTTCGTTTTAGTTAATTATCCATGTCCTGAAAATAGAAACTTTAAGAATATAGAAATGATGCGATTTTCTTTTCTTTTTTTTTAGTTAAAGAGACCCACTTGTTAGACCTAAAAAAAGGGGTTCTAAGAATATTTAATTTGTATATTTAAAAGGTTGTTTTCTTTAATCTTTTCTTTTCACAAATCATTCCCTTTTTTTATTAAAGGAAAGAACAACGGAACATATTACATGGTTAGTCTAAGGAAACAGACCTCCAATGTAACACCTAAATACCTTCTGGGAGGATAAGTGGATGCCACCCAAGACAGAACAAACAAACCGTAACATTTCACACATGCATTTTTAGAATTTAATTTAAACTTAACACGCATAATATTA
>JANZLC010000202.1:34928928-34941119 GCA_026413385.1 Erythroxylum gracilipes
TTTAATTAATAACTAAATTATTGTGGTTATATAAATATAAATTAATTTAGTTAATAACTAAATTATTGTGGTATATTATTTGAAAAAAATTTGGTGTAAAAATTTGGTATAGAATGGTTGGAGTAAGAAAAAATTTGGTGTAAGAATATTCTAAGAATATTCCATTTTACACCAAATTTGGTGTAAAAATTTGGTGCTAAGGTTGGAGATGGCCTAAGGAAACAGACCTCCAACATGTCAACATATCCTCTACAAGTATAGAGTGACACCCAATAAGTGTAGTATCAAAAATAATGATTCTGATATCAAAATGTTCTGAAAAGTTCACGAGTCAGTCTGCACAAATCATTCCCTTTAACAATCAAGATTAGCTTTCACCGCCTCCATTATTTTTCCTACTCAAATTCTAGAACAATGTAGGATACTAGACAGGGTTATGAGTATTGTACTGTATTGTACTAGTCAAAAAATAATAGAGTATTGAGTAATTTTGTATCGTTATTTGGTATCGGTCAATACCAAAATACTGGTCACTTATTGGATTGAATTGCAATTTTTAAAAATTTTTGGACTAAATTATAATTTTTTAAAAATTAGCCTGAAACCTACACGACCTACTCTTGATCCTTTTCCTACTCGAATTCCAAAACAATGTAGGATACTAGACAGGGTTACGAGTATTGTATCATACCGTACTAGTCAAAAAATGACAGAGTACTGAGTAATTTCATATCATTATTTGGTATAGGTTGATACCGGTCAGTACCAAAATACTGATCACTTATCAGATTGAATTGCAATTTAAAAAAAATTGACTAAATTATAATTTTTGAAAAATTAAACTGAAACTTACACGACCTAGTCTTTCATCTCGCCTCTCACTCTCAGCCTCTCTCTCACATAGCAATCATCGTCCCCTCGCCAATTGCCTCACTCACCCTCTCTCACTTATGCAGTCGCCTTGCCTCACCCTCTCTTGCCTACAAAGTCCCCTCTCCTCTCTTTCTTTCTCATGTGTAGCGACCTCGCCTCACCCTCTCTCGCTTGTGCAATTGTCCCACCCCCTCTCGCGGTCTCGCCTCCGCTACAGTTGCCTCAGCCTCACTCTCTCGTAGTAAGCAACTAGCCAACCACTCCTCCTATCCTCCTTCGCAATCACTCCTCAGTCGCCTGACTCGCCTTATCAAGTCACCAATAGTGTCCCAGTCAAGCCTCACTAACACTAAGTGGAGCTACAAACTTTAAGCCTTAAGGTTGCAAAATGCAAATTATCCTTGAATAATTGAACTGTGTGCAGTGTGCTTGAGTATTGATTAGTTGATTTATGTTGTGTTGAATGTTGAATGTTGAATGTTGAGTTATTGATTTACTTGTTTTAAGTGTAAGTGACTTATAATTGTGAGTTTAGACTTTGCATTTTGGAAATTGAGGATAACTGGCTACTGGAATGGATAGATGTGTTTGTTAATTTTTGTCTAAATTTTGGAAATTGAAAAATGATAGTGAGGATTTTATCAGAATTACAATATTTGGAATTTTGAATGTGTTTTTTCATTTGTGTTGTTTGGATTCTGAAAATTGGGGATTCAATCATTCAATATAAATTTGAAGTTTGTGTTATTGTTTGAAATTTGAGAAATATTAAATTAAACGTGGTCTTTATTATAAATTAGGTTATATATAATATAAATTGAAATTTTGTAATATGCAAAATGGGTTAGTTAATTTAGGTTGAATTATGTGATTACAATAATTAAGTTAAAGATTTGAGTTCATGACAGTTAGATATAATCATAGAAAATTAGTTACTGTTATGACTTTATAGTTAAATTATGTAATCATACAAAATAAATTATAGTTACAAATTTATGTAATCATACAAAATATGTTATAGATGTGAGTTTATGTTCGAATCATATAATCACACAAAATGAGTTAGGAATTATAGTTGTGAGATATGGTTAAATTATATAATCATACAAAATTGTTATAATTGTGACTTTGTGGTAGAATTATGTAATTATACAAAATGAGTTATAGTTATGAATTGTGACTTTATGTTTAAATTATGTAATCTCACAAAATAGATTTATAGATGTGAAAATTGTAGTAATTAATGTATATATTTGAAGTTTAGGTTAAGAAGCATGAGAATTTCTTAGATAGAATGTGCTTAGTCATCAAATTTTCTTAAGGAATCATTTATATAAGTATATGAAGGTCACTCGCAAGTATATATCATATGATTATTGAGAAACTGTTGTTACTCTCTTTCTTCATGTTATTATACAAAACTTGACTTTGATACGAAGAGATTAAGTTAATTTTAATATATATCATCATTTTTTTACAGATAAATGGAGAGAATTTCAAGTACACCTAATAATTCAGTCCGTTGAGGTATATGAAGATTTGATGATCCATCTTAGGCTCTTGTTAGATTAATTCTTGACATAAAGAACCATACTATTTGTTTGTATTGTAACAAGCATTTGAAAAGTAGGGGAATCGCCATATTAAAGAAGCATTTAGATGAGATCAAAGGTGATGTGGAACCTTGTAAGAAAGTGAATCATGAAATGAAATGGTTAATAAAGACTTTGCTTGAAGAGTATCTGTATGAGAAAGATAAAAGATAAAGATTGAACTATAAAATTAGTAGTGGAAGTTCTTTTGTTGGTGTTTAGGATGATAATGTGGATGTTAAAGATAATATTCCTACCCAACAAGAAGAAAATATTGCACCTAATGTTAGGAAAAGAAAAAGACATGTGTCTAATATTTTTGTATCATGAACAACTCCTAGAGCTCAGTCTTCAATCCGCAGAACCTTACAATCTAGAGAATTGGCTCATAATGTAGATATGACAATAGCTAGATAGTGGTATGATTCAAATATAGCATTTAATACAACCAATCTTATTATTATTAGCCTATGGTGGAAGTTGTTACCTCTTATGGTTCAAGATACAAAGCTTCGTCAATTGATGACTACAGAGGTAAACATCTGAGCAGCTATGTTTATGAAATAAAAAGTTATTTAGATGCAATAAGAATGACTTAGGTTACTTATAAATTTTCAGTCATGTGTGATGAATGAACAAATAGAAGATATGAGTCTATTATTATTTTTTTGGTTTATTTTGTAAAATGGACAATATTTTTGAAGTATATTGATGAATTTTGATACTTTTTTCATATATTTAATGAAGTTGTGAATGAAGTTGGGCTAGAAAATATTGTTCAATTCATTACTGACAATCATTCTACTTATAAAACAGTTGGAAGAAGATTACAAAGTAATTATAATTCTTTTTAATGGACTTCTTATGCTACAAATTGCTTTGACCTAATGTTGAAAAATATAGAAAATGTTAAGTATTTTTCTATTATTGATGAGATTGTGCAAAAACTAAAAAAGTGACCAAGTTCATCTATATGGATCTTGAATTTAATGATAAAAGATTTCACTAATGGTAGGAATTTCTGTTGTCCTGCTATTATAAGATTTGCAACTATTTCTTATCACTTCAGTGTGTTATTGTGTTGAAAAAGGAGTTGAAACAAATGTTTTCAAGGATAAGTGGGTTGTATCTCAACATGTTATGTCTAATACTAGATTGAAGGTTTCTAGAATTATACTTAAAGATAATAAATTTTGGTCTCAATATCAATTTGTCATCCTTTGGTAAGGGTACTTTGTCTGGCTGATAGTAATAAGAAGGCAATAATAGGTTTTTTTATGATGCTATTGAAAGGACGAAGAAAGCAATCAAGGTCAATCTAAAAAATAGGTCTTCTTCGTACATACCTTCAAATTTCTATCATTGTGATTTTTAGCGAGAAGGTTAATGTAAAATTATAAATTAGACAATACAATATATTAAGAGACCATTTTATAATTTCAAAAAATTGAATAACTATTTTATAATTTTTTTTTAAAATACCCATTATTAATCATACCAACATAGTTCTATAATCAAATTTAATGCCAGTGAGTATGATATTCATAACATAGATACCAAAGCCTCAATCGTTGGAAAAGATAACCTTAAGACAATTAAAATAAATTAGTACTTGTGCCCATGTCAACAAGTCTTGATTTTTCTTTATTTTCATGATTTTGTTTGATATTAAACGAGTCACTTTTGCAAGGTTGAGGCTCGATTAGAATACCATATTTAATTAACGTCTAATCTTACTATTTCTCACGAAGTTCTAAGGACGAACTGATTATCCTACTCCTACCAAAGCTTTAGCCACATTTCGTAAGTGGCCAAAGGGAAAGTCGATAGTGACGATGGCAAGCCCTTGATTTGCCCTTTCTTTCCATGTTTTAACTTCACTTCTCGAAATCCATTCTGTATTTTCGCATAGACCTTAGTTTGATGAGTGCGAGAAGAGCACTTCTTAAAGAGCCATCAACCTTTTACTTCAGCAACTAAATTTGCGTTCGAGCTATGGAGAGCTAAATCGCTAAATAAATGTACCGGATATTGATGAGCTCCACGGAAAGAAAAACAACGAGAGAGAGAGAGAGAGAAGGGTAGAGAAAGGAGTAGTATACCCTTTGAATGCTAAAGCGCTAAAGCGGACAAGAAAAGTTTCCTGCCAAATTGCCAACGGAGCGAAATAAGTGATTACTTAGTACTACAGAGCATTGTCGGTCCTGGTTGAGTCACGTTTGTTGTTGGGCTAAGGCCTAAAGAGGACAAGAAATTGTACAGCTCTGCTGGCTTCGGCCACAATGAAAAACTGCCATATTCACAAAACACCGAACAGGTGTAAATGTGTCCGAAATTGTTCGTGTCCAATAACGAGTTTCCATAGTACATTCTTTGTTGAAAAAAGGTAATAAACAGCCCGATACGAGAAATAAGCGCTCAGATAATAATTGGCTCGGTGTAAGCTCATCCCCCAAAAGACTGAATCATGATTGTAATGGTCAATGAGCTATTTGAATAAAAGAAGCACAACGGCCAGACTCATGAGCTTAGAAAATGAACTAAACTTCGCATCTTGATAATTAGAGAAGACAACTGGCAAAGCCACGAGAAGTTGATTGACACACAGAATTCCAACCGAAAAATGAATATGATGTACATAGATACAAGAAGCGGTGGAATCCATAATTTCAGGGATAGTGCTGAACAATACTTACTTTTGCCTGCCAACGAAAAGAATAAATTCACCACAGAAAGAAGCATGGCAAATAAAATCTTCATACATTGAGAAACTGTCCTGCCTATACCGATCACCTACATATAAAAGGGCCCTTCATATGAACAGCTAACAAGAGTAGCCCAAGTCAAAATTCTCAAGTTGTTTATAACATCAAAAATCACATTCAACTAAATAAAAACCACAAAAAAGGGAGTAAGACAGCACAAACATATATTTGGAACTCAACTCTTCTATAATATCCCTTACCTTACTCGGAGGAACTAAGGCAATATGTTTTGCTGCAGCAAAGATGGGATGTAAGTTGGTGAAAAGTGCTTCCAGATGATCATTTTAATCATCGCATCTGAGTAGGAGAACAAAGCAGCCCTGATGCATCTGCACCTACCACTGCAAGATCACAGATGGTACACATTTGGCCCTCCTGGTTTGGCACAAACCGAGAAGTACAATATGGGCAAGAGACATCTTTCTGTCCACGATAAATTGGGACATATGTTGCACCACATATTACAAATGGGTTTCTGAAATCATAGTTCAACTCGGAGGCATCTGTCATATTCTTCTCTGCAGCCTGTAACACTTGCCTAGCTGTTTTTGATTGGTTCTCAACCGTGGGGTTAGCCTCCAAAAACCGCCTAGCAAAGTTAGCCGCAGTTGCAAGGTTCTTGTGCTTGTAGCAAACCCTCATTGCATTTAGCAGGGCAAGCCTCAAGTGTGGCTTCTGAAGATTGCAATGGGTGAAGTAGGCAGCAAGCTCCATTTGGCGTACTGGGTCTTGTATTTCCTTTCTATTAAGCTCCATTTGTAAACCCAAAACATACTCCTTAACTATAACTATTAACTCTTTGACCTCATCTACCTCCTTTCTTGAATCTACAACAATCAAAGGAACTGTATGAAGAATGCTGAGAAAGATTCGAAGTGCCTCACTAAATTTCCCAGCAGTAGTGGCTTTGTAACCAGCATTGACCTTCTCGTCCAACTGAGTGAAACTGAACACTAATGCTGGAGGGCCTCTCACATTAGGACTCGCAGACTCATTCCATCCTCTTTCAACAGCTAATGATATCACAGGAAGAGACGCAGAGGCACGTAAATAGGTATGGCTACCTGAATGTAAATCAAGAAACATGGATTTCAATGGTGCAAAATTTCTAATTCCAAGTTGCCTGTTGAGCAACCGCATAGCTGTATCAAAATTGCCAGCTGCAGCGTGTTCAGCAGCAAGTGAAGATCTCTGGGTCCAAATCTGGCTCACAGGCATACCAGGACTTGGTGCCACAAATACAGAAGATCGGGTACTGACAGAAGCTCGTGGCGTGTCTGCCTCAGGAGGAAGCTCCAAGTCTTCAAGGTCCCATCCACCCTCTTCATTTTCTTCAGCCACTTCCTCATCATCCAAAATTCTTATTACTTCCCCATTTTGCAAGCCCTCTGCATCAACCACATCAAGTTCCTCACCCCAGTCAGCTTCCTCATCCTCCTCTGCAGCACCTCTGCCCACGTTATCAAGCCCACCTTCCAATATGCCTTTCATAACTCTCAGAAGTGGCCAATCCCCAGCACACAAAATGGGAGCAGGTGGCATAAGAAGAGAGGTCTTTTTACCCTCTGGTACAGACGGGACATTATCTCCCAACTCTTTTGCTAGACGGTCAGCGATATCCTGTAGTCCATGGACTTTAGCCATGATATATGCAAGTGGTAAATGACCAGCCCTTTCCATAATTTTAACACGTTCTTGCACATCACCCAAATATAGGGCATTGTGAAACTGGCCCATGACATCATTCTTAACTTCTGCAATCCTAAGCATCTTGGAAAGCTTTTCCAAATTGCCAGTTATTAGATAAAGGAATGATAACCTCTCAAAATTCTTTGTCCTCTGATAGGCATATTCAACAATGCCTGCATTGCCCTGGCGAAGAGCTTCCACCCCAAGTCTGTACCAATGATCTTTCTCATCAATTTCCTTGGCTGAAGCAACAGCAATTTGAATGTTTCCACTCTCTAAAGCTAAATTAAAACGAGTTCTCTCATCCCTCACAAAATGTAGAGCAACCTCAGGGAACCCCTTCTGCTGCAAATAAGCAATCATTGCCTGCCCACAGAGCTGAGAGTTCCTAATCATGCTCATGACATGGTCATATCTTTTTCTTAAAAGGGACAGTTTGAAGATATACTCGGTTGCATCTATGACAAAAGCCCTACTCTTTCCATCTCGATCCAAGCAAAAGATCGTATCGCCAGATACCTTGGTAATGTATATTGGGACATCAAGGGTTCTAATTATGCCACTATCACCATTTGGGAGGCAGTACTTGATGTGATTAAGTGTGGTATAGATGAAAACACCATTATCATCCCAGGCCCCACTCTTTACACGAATTGTCTCGTGAAGAGTACACTGATGCACAAGTTTCTTGCTAGCAATGATGATGGCGTGTTTGCTGAGCAATGCAACAGTTTCCATGTCATTAGACCAAACAACATATTTGACAAAAGGTGTTTGGAGATCTCCAAGAACAATCCTTTGCTGAAGATCAAATATAACCACTCTATCCTCAGCCCTGCAAAGTAAGTTACCTGTTCCAGCATAAAATATTGCATCAGTAGCCATGGGGAGACCACTCTTTTTAACAACCTCATTCTTTAGGTTCCTGACCAAGACCTGATTGCTGCTTTTCTCAAGAACAGCAAACCTATTCCGGGCGACAAAGACAGCAGAGGCTCCAGCACCTCTCTTTGCCTCCTGAACAGTATCACCCCTACTAATGCTGTCTTTAGGTATTACATACAACTCATATGAGCCTCCATCAACATCTGAGCAAACAAGAACAGCATTTTCTGTAGGGCTATATGAGAGAGTTCTAGGGCTTTGATTCAAGCTGGTCATACCAGGACGTCGAATGGGAATCATTTGTGTGTCTTTTTTAGTTGAAAACTCAAAAAATCGCAAGAAGCGATCTTTTGTATAAAAAAGAGAATCGCCACTGACCGCAAAGGCAGGCCTTTCTCTCTCCAACTTAAAAACAATCATGCCACTATCATGGCCTGCAGCCAGAAGATTCATCTCAGGGTGAGATGCAAGTATCCAAAACCGATCATGCTCCCTACGGAAAGTTTGAAGTCCAGTCCGCTTAGTTACATCCCACACACGAATGCTTTTATCCTCTGAATTAGATACAATTATATCCTGTTTGGCATGGAACATAACACATGACACATTATTCATGTGCCCTCTCAATGTGTCCACTTCCCAAGCCTTTGTATCTGAAAGCAAAGCAAGAATAGCTTATTCTAAATTTATGCCAATCACAATTAACCAGTGCATAGAAAAATGAGTGTCTCAGGAGCTATTAAGTGCTGGATAGTAGGAAAAAAAGGAACTTCAACTCAAAAACAACATAATAACAAACAACTACAATATCGGAATTAAAAGTCACTCAAATCACTAACCATTCATGCGCCACAATTTTACTTGGCGATCATCAGCTCCCGAAACAATCAAAGGAAGGGTAGGATGGAAAGCAGCCCAGTTGACTCCTCGATCATGGCCTTCCAAGACATACTTAACAACTGCATCCACACCACCAAAAAGATCTGTGTTCATCTGACTCAATCGCAGAATGTCATCAGCAGGGGATACAGTCTTCCTTTTCAGTGACCCAATATCCCATACACGAACAGTTTGATCTAGAGATGCTGACACAACAAGATCTTCTTTAGGGTGGAATGAGGCACACATAACATAATGATTGTGACCTGTCAACACAGAAATGCAAGTCCGAGACTGCCAGTTCCAAATGCGAATGGTCTGGTCATCACTGGCACTAACAATCCATGGGTTTTCATGATGAAATTGGACACTACGAATGTAATCAAGATGCCCGAGAAGAGTGAACAGACATCTATGCAACTTGTAATTCCAAACCTTAATTTTGTAATCATCTCCTGCAAACCACCAAGCCATATGATAAATGAGTATTATACAAGAGAAAATAACTAGCATGTATATACATTCAGAACTACTTTGTGCAAAAAAGTAAAGCCAATAGGAAACTATCAGCAAACTTATATTTTGGTAACCATCATTTCACACGAGACGAGTAATACTGGACATAAAGAGCAGAAGAGAGGAAGTATTAAATTCAGTCATATGCTGAAATTTCTTCGAAGATGCCACAGCTATTTCAAAAAGTTGGTCATCTAAAATACAAAATTAATTTTTATTAGTCTAAAATATCACTAGTTAAGTCAATAATCAGTCACTCCCGATAATAATGAATTGGGAAACACCCTACCTTGATCCAGATGACATGTCAATCTGAAAGCAACTTCTATCCATTCAAATCCGTACCTTCAACTACTGTGTAATGTATGCAAACCCATGTACTCAATTTGCTCTTATGCATTCATCCATATCTAGACCCATAAACCTGTACTTAGACAATTTTATACCTCCACCACTAAGAATGCTATTGCTAAAGTATAAGACCATCATGATATTTTTATTTCAGCAAATCCCGAAGCGAAGTGCAAGGAAGCAAATCTGAAAGTGAGAGACAATCATCTCTTTTACGTGAATCTGAATTCCACCTTTCCATCAAAAAGCTAAAAGTTCTCAATCTGTCATATCTGCCTCAATAAATCATCCTGGAGTAACTCCAAAAATATAGAAGAATATAAGCAAATACCAATATTTAAAAACTGGACTGAAAGTTAAACTGATAAGACAAAAAGTTTAAGATTTAAAAGGTTCAACTAGTATTAGAGCATCATAAAATGGGTAAAGATTAAATAAAATTTTAAATTTTAAAATATAATTGAAAAGGATTATCCTTGTTTATGGAAAAATTTGAATTTTAATTAAAAAAAGAAATTGTTAAATAAAAATTAATTGATTGATTTTGGTTTATAAAAATTTATTAATTTATGAAAATTGACTGATTAATTAATAAATTGATCAGTTTTTAACAACAAGAGCTATTAAAGTAAATTGAATTGAAAAGTTAAAATTCGAATTGAAAAGTTAGACGGCTCAAGATTATTACGGTTGAACAGGCCCTAAGAAACACGGATACGGATACGGATACGGACACGTGACACGACACGAACACGGACACGGGGACACACCAACTTCTAAAATTTGGTGGACACGGACACGGCATATATATATATATATAATAAAATTTAGAATTAAGAAAAAAATTCAGAATTCATAATATGATATATATTGATTGATGTGTTTCAAGACTTTCAATATCTTGATAGTTCATACATATTTTGTACTTTATAAGGCCCCCTCAAAAAACATGGAGCATATATATGCACTCTTTGTGGGTGTCCGTGTCAGACACGTGTCCGACACGCAGACACAACTCTATTTTGCCGTGTCCGTGCTTCTTAGAACCGGCCGAATCGATTAAGTTTTTAATCGTTGGCAAATACACAGAGAAACTGAACTAGGTACACATTCCCTATATATAACCAGAATACAATTTCGGAGACAACCAAAATTCAATTCTCTCTATTCTCCATACCGTAAGAGTCAGGCAATAAACCTACCAAGTATTTTAAAATGCACAAAAGAATGATTTAATTGGAAGCAGTACATATAAGATAACCAACTTTTAGCATACTATAAAATTTACGATCATCTAAACAAGAACGAACACAAACAAGCACAATTGAAACAACAGTTCAGAACAAAAGCGCAAGCAAAACTCGCAGTTACCTCCAGATACAAAAAGAGGTTGAGATTTGTGAAAATGAACGCCGCGAACAGGACCATCGTGCTCGTCAAACCTATCAATCAAAGTCCCCATGCGATAGTCCCATAGCTGGATCACACCACTGTGAAGACTCGCGAGGATCCACGGTCTTTTGCTATGAAAACTCAGTCCTTTCACTCTATTACTCTTGGTCTCGAACTTCGTTAACATCTTCTATTATCCAAACACTAAACACACACAAACAAACAAACAAAACAACGAATAGAATAAAAAAGAATACAAAATCACATGTCAAAACCTAAGCATTCGCTTAAAAGAAACGCTTAATCGAAGAGAAAACAGATCTAAGAGAAACGACTAATACAGAAATGAGAAATAAAAGGAGAAAAGACATGGAATTTACCTTAGATCTGATCCGTAAAGCACAAATCAATATATAAGAGATCCTGTGTATGAATAGGTTTGCATAGATATAGAGAGAGAAAGTGTATGTGAAGGTGCTTTAGAGACAGAAAGTGACGTACTAGAGAGAGAGAGAGAGAGTATAGTTTCAATTTCTCATTTTAGATCCAAGGCTACGCGAGAAGTTAAGAAGAGGACATAAAGGAGATTTTACAATTTTCACAAGGGTAAAAGAGTAATTTAAATATAAGTACATTTTCCGTTAAAATGAAAGATGACTTTGTACTTCGCCGGTGGTGGTTATGAGGATTAAAAATTAAATTTTTATTTAGTAATGGGTGATAAATAACAAATATGTTAATTTTGCTGATGTTTGAAATTAGAAATATTTATCTTCAATTTACAAGTTACAACACAAATTTATGATATTTTTTGTTCATTTTATTATTACCCTCTATTATCAATTATTATTTTAATGTTATTTGCAAAAGAAGCATGCAAATATGATTTCAAACACCTATTTTGATGTCATTTGCAATATGAAGTAACCATTTCTCGCTTGGAATGTTGTGATTCGAGTAAAGCGCATTGTCAAATTTGTACACATTTGCATTTAGGGTGAAAGTTGACTTAGAGCCTATTTGAATGAGCTTATATTAGTAGAGCTTTTGTCAGTAGAACTTTTCTGAAAAGAGATTTTTTAAAAAGTCAATTGACTGTTTGACTGTCAATTAAAAAATAACTTTTTTAAAAGAGCTTCATATAGTAGACTGTTTGACAACATAAAAATAATAAGCACTTTTATTAATTTTAACTATATTTTATTTTATAATAAAATTATTTATGCTAAATAATATTTAAAGTATACTA
>JANZLC010000202.1:34947729-34958871 GCA_026413385.1 Erythroxylum gracilipes
CAAAAAATAACAAATGAAATTACAGTAAACAAAGAAATAATAATACAATTTCAAAATCTTTTGGATACTAAATTAGACAATAAATTAGACAAATTAAAGGAACAGAAAATGGTATCAGAGCTCATAACAGTAAAAAATCTAGTAACCCTCATTGACTAATGCCACTAGAGGGATGAATAAAAAATTATATATTTCATCAACATTATAGCCAAGACATTGTAGATTGCAAAAACCTTAGACATACTATTGGTAAACTCTTATAATGAGGGCATTCGAAACAATTTATTAGAAGGGACAAAGACACTTGCCCATAAAGACATTCATCCCATGGATAAGACTAGACCATGCTTAGGTGTAGATCAAGGATCTAGACTAGAGAAGAGGAGATTAAAGACCCAAATGGGTAATTAATCATGATAGAGATAGTAGTTATAACACATCCCAAGGGTCCCCCTAATACAATCAAGTCAATGTTATAACAAACCTTGATATTAAAATATGATGAATACAAAGATATATAGTTCTCGGTGTAGAGGAAGAGTCAGGCCAATTTAATCCCTATGAATATATGATGGTTGATAAATGTAATCTGCATTATATTTTAGGGCTTATTTTGATATGTATTTAATTGAACTTTAATCGTTTAGTATGTGTTTAGGTTAGAATTGTGTTAGTTTGTTAATTATTTGTGTTTATGGGTTAGTATAAGTCTTTGAGCTTAAATATTACGTTTTTAAGGTACCTTGATTTGTTTGTTAGTGTTTCAGGGTCAACATACATTAGGATAATCAATTAACTCATTAAAGGCATCAAACATATCATAAGCATTCTAAGTGTTCAATTTTTCCCATTTCATTCACAAACATAAAAGTCACATGTATCATTACAATTCAGATTCCACATATACATTATACAACGTTGTTATAAGTCCAATCTCAATACAAAAAATGAAACATGAAAATGGGATGCTAATACTAAAGACATCTATCTAGACTCCTCAGATTTAACTGATCAGACCTTTGAGCCATTCCTGTCCCCAGAATGTAAGTACTAAACTTGTACTATATAACCTCAGTAGTTAGAACTCCTTGAACCTGAAAAACAACATTGCAATTTTGATGAGTTTGTGATCTCAGTGAGTAAATCATTATCGATATTCACTCAAGTCAGATCACAAAAACAAGTTATAACCCAATTCAATAAATATATTATACCATCCAATATTTAATACGACATCACATTTCATCATACTTCAATAAGTACATCATGTAAGCTAGCATTGCATATCAAAACTCATCATCCATTAATTTCAATTGTAATTGACTATTTCAAACAATCCAATAATGCATTCCAATTCAATCATTTGATACATGTAGGGATGTATATGCAAATGCACATATGATTCCATTTTCATTTTTACTCTGTTGTGACCAAATGCCTATCAACCCAATTTATTGTCCCATATCCGTTTGTGGACACCGAGATCATTTATGGCTCGTATCCATTATAGATACCGAGTCCATGTCATCTGAGCTTGAAGCTCTTTTTTCACAATCTTGAGCTCAGAGGTCTTTTCCCACTTCAGTCACTCTGGTCATAACTCCTTTTTCTGATCATGCATTTCAATGTGATGAGATGCATCTTTTCATATGCCATGCTTTCATTTCAGTATACCCATGCCTTATATCAAGCTCCTTGGATTTAAATCTGAAATTTATCAATCAATTGTACACACATTTTAGATTAAACACTCAATTCATACATAAGCATATATAATTGAGTTTACATATATAAGTTAACTCATAGTACGCTTTAGAAAAGCTATTGCCACGATGTTCTGGCAATGTCTAAATATTGACGATCACCTTGTGCATCTATCGTCATGTAATACACACATAGTTCACAACTTATTAATTTCATATGAATATATAATCATGCACATGCATATGTGTCATGTTTCAATACATGCTCAATTGACTTTTTAGGTATGTATTCTTATACAAATATCTTGATCATTCAAACATTGTAGCTTGATTTATTCTAAATTCATCAATCATACATTCACCAAACTTTTCTAGAAATATATAATCATACAATTACCCAATTCTTATTAAAAATTACCTCATTTTCTTCAATTCTCATTCATTGATGCCTAATACACATTACTCATATCCTTAAGATCATATTTGCATTCATAAGAATACCTTTATTCCTTCATCACATCAAAATTTCCAGATTTGGTTACATTGATACCAAAACAATACATTCTTTAAGCTATGACATCAATTAGCACCCTAAACTTATCAAGCTTTTTAATTAATTAATCAAGCAACAATCTAGGTTCATTTTAAGCCTTAATCAAGTCCAACGATTATCATTAAATCCCTACAATATTATAATTGATCTATGTGTTTATACTAAACATTTTAGGGAAACAAGGACCTGCATAAGGCAATTGATGCAAAAAGGTGTTGGGTTTTTATATTGTTAATAGGCCTAATAAGAGATTGATAACCAAACACTCCTTATGAGCTTAGTAGAAAACTTTAGGTAATTAAAAACCTAGTTTGAGACTAAGTTTTTTAGCTCGATATAGAATAAAACAACTAATAAATAAGCTAGATCTAGATGAAGAGTCCCCGATTAATCCTTTGTTATGTTTGTATTTATCTTAATTCAATGATTAACCCTAGTTATTTAGACCGTTATAATTTCAAAGTTACAACTATAATCTTTCTCAAGACATATAGCTCTTATACTTAAATTGATTGACTAAAAGCCCTTTCTAATAAAAAAGTACTTAAGAATGCATTAATTCACTCTAAATTCTTATAATCTTTAATTATATTTCAAGATATTTATATGGTCCTATTTCTAGGGTTTTATGCACTGCACATTATTCATGCTTTGATCTACTCATATATAATCTTCTACATTTGCTACTTCAATCTTTATATATGAAATTTTAAATTGAATTTTCTTCGTTTGGTACTTTACTGCAATATAGTAAATAAATATGAATAGTTCTCAGGAAAACTAAAATCTTGCATTAAATCAAAAATCAATCTAAAATAATAAGTCCCACTTAAATCTTTATTCAATTTAGTTCATAAGAAAGTAAAAAATAACAATAAAGAATAAAGAAAACAAAATAAAAGAATGATTTCATAGATCTTGAATCTTAATATTTCTTAATTGAATCTTGATAAGCTTTTTGAACTTTTCTCCAAGGCTACTTCCTTCTTAATGTTCTTGACTCTCCTTTGGCCATCCTCTTATCCTTTATCCATTCTTAGATCCAAGACTTCTCTCTAGTTCTCCCAAACAACTTTCATTTTCCTTCTTTTTCCTTTTTCTTTTATTCCTTTGACTCTCTCCTTTTGATCTCAAGAAAATCTTAACATTTATACAAACACGTACCAACAAGGGCATATATTGGTCATGTATTCTTCATAATTGCCAAAAATCCTAATTTACATAAATTTTATTGTCAACATGGTCCTTAAAATAGTATTATATTATATCCATATTGGCTTTACACCTCTTCCATCGTGCATATAAGGTCCTTACTTAGAAAACAAATTTGAATTTCATAAATATAGTATCGTATTTGGAAACACAAGTCTATGATTGAGTCGTATTTATTATGTGGCCAAATTATGAAAGAAGCTAAATGCACCAATAAAATACACATAAGGTTGAATAAGGTCCCATATTTTTGTTGTATTCATAATATTGGGCCATGTTTAACTTATATTTATCTAAAATTACTTTAAAAATTCTCCAACTTTATTTGAAGTGCCTAAATTTGTTCCTTCTTCATTTAGGAACTAAAATAAGGCCTATAAACCGAATATAAGTTATATTAAGTACCAAATCCTATAGCAATAATCCAATCCCAAAAAATTCTCTAAAAAATCATGCTTAAAAAATAATCAGCACATATCAATTAACTAATTATAGCCCCACATTGGGTGCCAGATGATATAGTATAATTTTGAAGGGCTCAAATTCTTCAAGTTTACATGTGCTGAATGTTTAAAGTTATGTCTAACTTGATGAGTTAGAAATATAATCTATCTGTCTCCTAAGGTTCCTTTTAGCAGACCTACAAAACAAGATGTCAAATTGTTTTTCGACATTTGGCCTCTAACAAATAAGTTAGTAAAAACTAGAGCAACGTAAAGTTATAGTAAGAGAAAGTATATATGTAAAGAGTGATCTTATTCTTGGGCACATTGGTTATTTTTATAGTAATTTGTAGGTATGTAAGATTGTAAAACTTGTCTCCATCTTATTTTGTATTTAAGAATACTTGGCATTTAAGGACATTTATCTCCATCATATGTTGTGACGATGAGACATGGATATTATTACATTCTAATTCTTTCTCGACACCTCTCAACGAAAATCCCGAATTGGATGTCAAATTGATGGGTTAGTGTGAGCTTATCCATACAATTATGCACTCTTCGAATAAGAATCTATATTTTGAAAGATCTTGGCTTTCGTTTTTGGGTGGGTCTCCAAAACCCTTTCAATAACTTATGTTATGTTGAAAAGATACCTATCTGATCCGATCGATTGCATAAAGCACATGACAACAATGAAAACGAGAAAAATATACAAAAAAGAGAGTATTTTTTTCTATTTATTATATTTTCTATTCTATTAGTATTAAGTAGTGATCTTAGCTCAGTAAGTCCTTTTATGTCTCGAAATATAAAAATGAGGGTATTTCTTTCAATTTCAATGAGTTTTTTTATTTATCGTATATATTTGTATATTTATTATTATTATTATTATTATTATTATTATTATTATTATTATTATTATTATTATTATTATTCTTGTTGTTGTTGTTGTTATTACTACTACTACTACTACTACTACTACTACTACTACTACTACTACTATTACATATATACATACATACACACATACATTCGTGTAATATTTGTAAACAAATATGTCTAAATAGAAATGTTAATTATTAATCAATTATTATTAGGGATGGTAATGGGTAGAACCCTAACTCTACCCTATTTTCAATGTCCGAGCTTAGCTTAAACAAGCTTAGGCCAAAATCAAAACGACATTGATATGGTTAATAAGTTGAAGAACATATAGACTCAACTTATGTAGCCCCTCGAAGCTTTAGCTTATTTCAGAGCCTAATCAACTTGATCCTGACTTGATGACTTTAGGTCAGGCTAAACCTATTTTACCAACCTTATTTTTATAGATAATTGAAAATTTAATTAACATTTTTATTTACAAAGTTACCTTAAATTGATTAGACATTAAGATAATATTGTAATATATGTGTCATTATGGAAAATATATATTTTAAAAAGAAAACTATTGCTGTTAAGAATATTTTCATAGATCTTAATAAAATAATTGAATGGTAGTAATTATGATATTTGGAATATGAAAGTCCAATACGCATTGAAAGATTAAGAGACTCTTAAACACTTAATGAAGTCATAAAAGTTCCTTAGGAGAACATAGAAAAAATTGTGAGGTATATGACTTGTAGAAAAAGCAGAACTACTAGGCTCGTATTATATTAATGAGTAGCATGGATGATTATGTTATATGAGAATTTAGGAGCTATGACAATGTCATGGATATGTGGGCTGCATTGGCAACATGCTTTGGTAGCTCTTTAAAGACCAAATTGAGGTCATTCACCGTTAAGTTTGACATATACAAAGTAAAAGAAAAAAAGAGGTTAACTTATTCAATAAAGGCATTTAAGGTTAATGTCAAACATGGTTAGTGAACCGAGGGATGTCTATCATATCTTGACATATGAGCAACAACTATAAGATATCATACAATTTTTACCTTAAAGTTAGGAACATATTAAAATGCACCTGACCCATATTGAGAATGTCAAAACGATTAAGAATGTTATAAGGCACCCATTATTGGAAGAAGAATGTCTTGATGCTTCTAAGCCACTTTTTTGATATATATGGATAAGTCAAATTCATAAGAAGTCGAAAGTAAAAAGAGGAAGCAGTATGGTGAGTTTAAATGGAAGAAAAGGAAAGAAATGATTCCACACTTGGTATGATACTAAAAGGGTAAAGCTAATTAAAATAAGAAAAAAAAAGTTCATCTAAAGAAGAAAAATATGAAGAAAGTGAATTAATATTTGAATAAGGAAACTACAACCTAGTGGGAGTTCTTTACCATTATCTAACCCGAGTGAGAGCCATATAGAGGTAGAGAGATATATTCTTAAGATCCTCAACAGTGATGTAGTGCTCATGGATTAATTCCAAGACAATGTCTTGACATTAAAATGGAAGATTTTATGTTAGTTCCACAAGAAGATGATAAAAGATATGAGTCTAGAAATGTGAAAATGTTATGTCTAATCTTGTTAAGGATGAATAGGTCAAAAAATGGAAAAAGAATTATTTCCGTAAGCTCGAATTGAGCCTGAACTTGGTTAATCTTCCTAGAGGATGTAAGGCTATCAAGGAAAAAAAAAAGATTCTTAAAAAATTAAGCAAAAGTTTAATGACAGTATTGAAAGATGCAAAGTACATCTATTGGTAAAATGATACACATAATAGGAAGGGATTGACTATGTGAAGAACCTATTTTGAGACTTGCATCAGTTCAACTAATTATATCTTTAACGGAAAGAATGGATCTTACATTGCATTAGATGGATTTAAGTAACTTATTCTTCAACGGAGAACTAGATGAAGAATATATATGGAATAACTAATAAATTGTTTTTAAAAGGGCCCAAAGCATAAAATGTTCATATTGTTAAAATCAGTTTATGGTCTAAAGCAATATTGGAGGTAGTGTATATCAAAGTTCATATTGTAATCATATCATATGATTTTAATATAATTGACAAAGACCACTAGGTATATGCTAAAAGATCCAATGATAAATTTGTAATTTTATTATTATATTTATATGATATTTTAATAGTTAGTATCAATCTGTCAAGCAAATAAAAGATTAAAAGAAAATTGGCTATCAACTATATTCAAGATGAAGAACATGAGTGAGGTTATCTACATCTTTAAGGTCAATAGGGATCATTAAAGAAGATTATTATCAATAGGGATCATTAAAGAAGATCATTATCACTTTTACAAGCTACATATATATTAAGTAGATACTTGAACAATTTCATATGCAGGACTATGTACTATTTATTACACTCATCGCTAAATATGAGTGCTTAAGCAATAAATAGTATCCATAAATACCACAAAAAGAGAAACAAAATGAAGAATGTTCTTTATTCTATTACAGACGTTAATCTTATGTACATTATGTCATATAGGAACAAGCATATTGAAAAGAAGAGGCATGCTAAGGACCTAAGTATCATTACAAAACCAAATACATAGTTATCAAATATAATTATATCAAGGACATAGTAGTTTGAGAAAAAGTGAATATGAAATCTGCTATTACGAGACAAATGATTGCAAATCTTGTGATTAACTCAAGTTCTATAGATGTAGTTTTTATAAATATTAGGTTATTAGGATTGTGTAGGATTTAAATTTTAGTTTTATTTTACTTCCTTCATATCAATATTCATAATACTTGTTATGAATAATGATGTTTTATTTTTCATTAAGTATTTGATGCAAAATATGTTCAATTGAGTATAGAACGTTAGTTTTTAGAACGAATTTTAAATTGAAAATTAGTTATAAAATCATGGGAATGCTTGATTTTGAATTGAGTGTTCAATTCTATAATAACTGTTTAAAAGTATGTTGAAAAATTCGATCCTACATAAAAGAAGTATATTGACCAAATACAAAATACCTTCTTATGTAAGTAATCACCTCCATAACATTGTTAGAATGGAGTTGAAACAAGCTTGAGTGGTTTAACTTGGTGATAAACAAGAGCTTTAAAAGAATAATGTTGAAATGAAGTATATTAAAAGGTAAAAGAGTTAATTTTAATGATATAACATAAGAAAATTACGGGTTCACTCAATTTATCTTAGTGCACCAAATATAAGTTTTAGAAGTAAATTAAATGAGCAAACAATACAACTCAAGTTAAGTGTTAGGTATGTCTAAACTGTCAATTGTACGGTATTATACGATAAGACACGCACTCTATTATTAAATAAAATATCATCATATATGAATCATATCATGTGTACATAATCGCTTAATAAAGAGAATATAAGTCATATTCTCAACTTATATTGTGTGAGAATCTTTGAGATTATGTAAAATTCAAATTAAAACATTATATTTATTGAAGTTCTAATTTTAAAAAATTGAGTCAACTTTTGCTATCTTAAAATATTACTAGAAGATCATGAATGATTCAATGTAAATAATATTCTAAGAGAATAAATTGATTTGATTCAAATGATTGAGAAACGAAAATGATCATTATAATTCTAAGTTCACGTAGGGATACATTCAAAATGGACCACCTTTTTAGCAGAAAGCAACACATGATCACGACTATGCATAATGAGTTTTTTCCAATTTTGTTTTTAGTTAAGATGTTATAAACTCATAACAGATGCATAACATTAGAGCTTTCTAAGTATGCTAGCCAATCGGATTAATATAAAGCCTATTGACTCCATCATATGTGAGTGAGATATGTCATAATAATAAGTATATCTTATGATAAGTCAACTTTTTCCTTTCGTTTCAAACTAATCTTATATGGACAAAAAAGTTATCAATAATAAGAAACTGAAACAATTTATAATATTGCTTTTAGAAATCAAGTCTCACTAAAATATAACATAATTTTGAAGAAAATTTTGATAAATATTTATTAAAAATTAATAGACTGAGTTCAAATATTTTATTTTATGATTTTTAAAGTATTTTTCTACAAACACTTATTTAAACAATAATACATATAAATATATTATTTATTCTTTGTGCTTTCGTTTATTCAATTGTCAGTGTGCTTAAGTTCTTTTTCTTTCCAATGTTGCTATGCAAATAATGATGTAGCAAGATTCAGGTCAGGTCTCGGCATTCATGTTAATGAGTGGTTTATATCCAAGCAAGCACCTAGGGCGTTTACAAGAACCCAAGTTCAGGTTGCTGTAAGGACCTTATAATGGTTTGAATTAAACAGGTTTAAGCTCTTGGCCCGACCCCTCATTGGATGGCCCGTGAGCCAATCAGTGGCCCAATGACGTTATTTTTGTTGCTCCAGTCGGGCTAAACTATTTTGACTCGTGACCTGATTAACACAAGCTAAAATAAGGTCTATCCGAAATTGTCAAGCTTAAAGATGTAATACTAATTATTCAATTTATTTATTAAAATTAAATTGTTTAATTTTGTGACTTAACTTATAGGAGTAAATAAGTTATTTAATTTATATATGTTTAGTCAATATAATTTTAATAAAAAGAAAATAAATTACCTTAACTTTTGAGTATAATTTTTTATTAATCTAATTGATTGATAATATCAATCATATTTGATCGCTTTATGTTGGCGTGTTATATCATAATCCTTTACTTTTGAGTTAACAAGTTTAACATTTAATATTGTCCGATATAATTTTGAACAACTCTAGTCTAAGTGTTTTATTTTTGGTACATTTAAACTAGCCTTAAAAATTTAGAGACTTAGCACCCGTTCAAAATAATTTTGAATATTTGTCGGTACTACACAAAATTGTCAATATTAATATTAATTGGTACCAAATAGCTAAGTTTTGTACTATAACCCGTACGATAAGAAATTCTTAACATTTATTTGTACCTAACTCATCAAATGAAATGAACTTTCTAAATTTGTAGAGCTCTGTTTTGGACAGTTAAATCCTGGTATTACTGCCTGGAAGAGCATTTGGGCCTTAATCTTGGGCCAGTCTGTTTAAGTTGGATGGTCCTTACTGGACTTGGGTTCTCAAATAGTGGGCTCTAATAACTCATAGCCTGGAGGTCCAATTAAAAGGACAAAAATGTCAAGTTTAGTCAAGGATTGTAAACATTTGGATTGAATTGGTTATTGGAATGCGTATTAATTACAGAGATTTAATTCACGTTCTGTACAATACAACTTGGCATGGTAGAGTCAGTGAATGAGGCAGATACCACGTGGTATAATGTACAGATCTTAGAATCTTTGTGTACGATAGACACGAGGCAGCAGTTTCATCACACTTTTATGGTAAACTTGCCGTCCATCTTTCTAGGATTAAGAATTTGAGACCAAGTTTTAGCTGGCTCTGTCTCCTAAATCCATTCATGTCATGTCGGCTTGTTCCTCTATGTTAGAATGATAGTATTTCTGTAAAAATTTCAACTCAAGTAAACCAAATCAAATCAAACCACCGCCAAACTTTCTAATTTTAAAGAAAATTATTATCTATAGTGAGAATAACAAATGTGGTGATTGGTTAGCGATTTCCGTTAAGTATTCGAACCGTAATTCGTTAAGACATAAAAATTACGTATAGTACAAAGAACCGTAATTATATTTTTTTCACTGTTGTATTAATTCCAAGTATCAACTTACAAAAATATATGGTACAAAGAATTAAAAACGTATAGTACAAAGAATTAAGAGTAGCGTACCACATGTAATTTAATACACAGCTGTTTTTTAATGTCACCAAGGTGTCTCCATGTGAACATGTACTGTGATGGAAACTACAAAATAATTGAACAGAGAATTGTTCCTTTCCTTGTCTCTTGGCTCCTCACAACTTGCGGTAAGTATCTCTATAATAATATATGTTATCTTTTTCTTTTTACAGTGTTTTTAGATGCCCAAGAGATCATGCATATCCGGGCCCTGAAAAATGTCTTTTTTGTCATTTAGTGTTTGTTCCCGCTTTCCCAATCCCATTCTAAGTAGAACGTGTACATCAGTCAAAGAAAGAAGCACGGTAAGTACTTACGCTGCGTTTGGTTGCTGTCTCCGGTAGCTAGAAACGGAACGGAACAGAAATTTGGAGACGGAACGGAACAAAAACTGGGGACAATGAGGTGTTTGGTTATGGTGGACAGAACAGAGAAAACTGTCTCCGTCTCGAGGACAAAATGTGTTTGGTTGCAGGAGACAGAACGAAAAAATAGTGCAAATGACAAATATGTCCCTGGTCCTTAATATAATTAGAAATATGTAATTCATTGAT
>JANZLC010000202.1:34960880-34990166 GCA_026413385.1 Erythroxylum gracilipes
TGCCATCCATTTATGTGGAATCTACATAAATGAATGGCATCCAACCCACTAGGTGGGTGACTGGGTGAAAATGGCCATCTTCTTCCAACTTTTGAGGCACCACTGAGAACAAGGGAGATATGAAAGCTGTAAACTTTAACCTTTAAGCTTTTCAATATATTTTAATAATAGCCCGAAAGCCAACTTGCTCTTCCCTTCTTTAATGGAGAGAGAGAGTGAGATATGGTATCCATCCATAGGTTTCTCTAGAGTCAGCCAGATACAATCAAGAACCCTGAGCTTAGTTGTTTATCCATAGCCCCTGTTGCCCATACGCCCATAACAACTTTGTCACTATCCTTTTATTCACTCAGATTCAATACATCTTTTCTATTACACAGCACAGCCATAGAAGACATTTAAGCTTCAGAGAGAGGAAAGAGAGTTAAAGAGAAAAGAACGATGAAGATCGGGTGTGACCTGTGTGACAACGCAGAAGCCTCAGTGTTTTGTTCCGCTGATGAAGCTGCTCTCTGTGAGGATTGTGATTATCGTGTTCATTATGCAAACAAGCTTGCAAGAAAACATTTGCGCTTTTCTTTACTCCATCCTTCTTTCAAAGAATCCCCTCTTTGTGATATATGTCAGGTGCTAAGATCCTTTCATTCCCTTGTTTTATCTCCTTCATTATTTTCAGGATCTGTATATAATAACTTCATCTTAATGTGTCAGATTCATTGAGTGGTAGTATCTAATCTTGGTGATGCGTTTTTTTTACTCAGGAAAAAAGGGCTATTCTTTTCTGTCAAGAAGATCGAGCAATTCTATGCAGAGAATGTGACCTTCCCATTCACAAAGCAAATGAACATACCCAGAAACACAATAGGTTTCTTCTGACAGGAGTCAAACTCTCAGCTTCTTCTTCTTCATACCCAACATCATCTTCCTGCAATGACTTGGATGCTAATGTTAAAAGCAACAGTAAAAGCTCGCAGCCATCTTCAAACAAGCAAGGGTCAGTTCCTAACGAGTTTTCCAGTTCTCCATCCATTGACAGATCATCATCACCTTCAGTAGGATACAAAGTTGACTATAACAGTACTTGTGAGAATGCTTCAATCTCCACAAGTAGCATATCAGAGTATTTGGAGACACTACCTAGTTGGATTGTGGATGATTTTCTTGATCCTTCGTTGCCTACTGTTGGCTTCCCAAAGGTTTGGAGCACTCCCTATATCTAAAGACACATAACTCTGTTTTTAAGAGTGTTCATTTTTTGGACATCCGTCAAGATTCGAACAACCATTTCCCTGACGATGTTCGTGCGGTTTTGATGCAGAATTTCGATAACCTCTTGCCATTGGCTGATCAAGATCTTGATCCCTACCTGAGTTGTTTTTCGGCAGAACCTACCACATTCTGTGCCCCTTTTCGCAGACCTCTCCACAATGGCTTACTTGGTGATGAATGCAGAGAATCAAAAGTAGCATACAATAAGAACCGGTGTGATGATTGTTTTACAGTTCCAGAAATCACACCACGTAGCAAGAACACCAAACACTGCCCGTGAAGGAAATGTTTTAACGTTCTGATCAATCGGATTTTATATGGCATGATCCATTCTTACTTGTTCATATTCGTGATCGATTTCTGCTTTGTCGTTTCACATTTCGGCTTGATATTTTCTAAGCACTACACGGTCACTGTACACGCGACTCAAATAGGAGCACAAGGCACGGTAAAACTCATGTTTTAAAATTCAAAATCTTTAAGCGATCCATCAGAATCACCGTAAAAATACGTACTTCATAGATCAATAGAAGAACTCGTTACTGTTAAAAGATAAAGAATTTGAGAGCAGATGAAAGATTCCAATACAACCTCTACACTTGAGCTCTAACCCCAAGGCACGAAAGATGAAATCCAGAAACCCAATAATCGCTTGAATAGATGGCAGTAACCTTGAAGAGGTTCTCAAGTCTAGCAGAGCCCAATACTTTCATTATTTAGTTTATTTTTTATGCAACATTATTTAGTTATTTTAAAACCAATGGCTAATGTGTTTGGTTAGACTTTATAAGTTTTTTTTTTCTTTTCAGTAGATGAACTTTTCTGAAAAGTTAATTAATTATCATTTAAAAAAGAAATTTTTTTAAAAAAATTATACAATAAACTATTTGATAATATAAAAATCTTTTAATTTTAACTATATTTTATTTTGTAATAAAAATTATATGTATATAAATAATATTTAAAATATATTAAACAATATATAAAATACAATATATTAATTATTATATAATTTTAAACCATATAAAATATAAATAAAAATATATCTAACTAAATCTTTTATATGAATTATAACTAATATCAAAAATATATTTAAAAAATCAAAAAATATTATATAAATCTTAAAATAAATATTCAAGTTAAATAATTAATTAAATACATAATAAACGAAAAGATAATTTTGTAAATATTATAAAAAATATATGTAAAACATAAGGACAAAAAAGACTGAAAAATAAATTTATTAATTGATCTAAAAATTTTACTTGAAAAAGTCATTTAAGAAACTTTTTTGAAAAGCTTCAAATTTAAACTTTTTTAAAAAAACCATATTTTGAAACCAAAAAAATCATATATATTAAAAATGTGTTTTTTTTTTAATTTGACTACCAAACATTCATTTTCTTTTAAAAAAACTTTTGTTGCGAAAAAAAAAAACTTCCGGAAAGCACATCCAAATAGGCAAGTAATGCAGACACGAATCTAGTAAGCGAAAGAGATTGAAGCCGTTAGGCAAATAAAGCCTGAGACGTGTACCTAGTAAAGATGAAAGCAAAGAAGTAAGGTGCCAAGGAACCGATGAACCCGTGTAACATTACCAAAGACCATAGGAAGGACATGAGTTTCAACTTTCTATACATGTATTAAAAACGGATCGCACAATTGTGCCACATGCTCGAGAAAAGAGCCCAATTTTATATCTGCATCTCGAGGTTTTTTGTTCCTCATAATGTCTTATTTTACAGCCCACAAGGGAGACGAAAAGAGGAAAAATATAGGGATATACCTTTTAGACAATTACATACAGCAAACCAATAAAAGAATTGCATTCGGTATTGCATTGAAAGTGCAAACAATTTAGTGACGACAAGCCCTGCAGATAAGAGGGGGAAAACAATCACAAACGGGTAAAATGTTAGTTTCCCAGATTGGAACATCAGAAAATGTCAACTTCCTCTTCAAATTTTATGTCAATGGCACAAAATGCAACAGATATCTCCCTTGCTCACTTGTCTATCAATGCAAAAGATATAAACGGATAAAAGCACTTGGTCCACTGAAAAGCAATAAAAAAACAAAAATGCCATGAATGACCTTCATTTTGGAGGGTATCCGTTGCATGTCAAGATGCAAATGCAAAAACCCTATCTGCAATCTTTGTGCGACAAATTGGACATTCAGAACAAGCAAGCGAACAGGATTTACACACTGCAAAGATACACGAGAGAAAGTTATAGCAGTGAAAATAATAGCTCTATTCACAAAAAAGAGAAACTGCAGTGACTTACAACAAAAATGTCGACAAGGTAGAAGAATTGCTGCTGTTGGTGATTCAAAACAAACTTTACACATATGGAAATTGGCATCTCCATTTCCTTGGCTCTTTAGTTCTTTTTCCTTCATTTCTTGCATCCGTGCCTGAAAGAACAAAAATTAGAATCTATATGGGCACCTCAAAAAATCAACTAAAATCATTCAAATCACTTCAATATAAATTTCGCAATCCTTTGGCATCTACTTATACAAGAAATTTGCGAGCCTCGAGAACGATAGACATAATTAAGTGTAATAGGAAGATGAAAGGATCAACTTAAGCTATTACCTATAATGAAAATACAGATCAGCAGTCATCCACATAAGAAATTTCCAAAGATTGGAGATATGGACAACTAGAAAACTTAGTCTAGTATCAATACCATTTGAAGCCCAAAGAACATATGCATTGTATACAAGTTAGCTTCAAACAAATAAAAAGAAAACAAGCCTTGCACAGATATGTCTTAGACAGACCGTTTGAACATGGCAAAAACATCAGACACAAGTAACTACAGATGCCTCTGCAACAATATTTACCTTCAACCGCATGACTAGAGGCTCTTCTCTTGAAGTTTCATCAGCTGGTTTCGATGTATCCAATGCTTGTGCCTCTCTCAGATCAACACTATGGTCAATGCCATTGGTTTTCTTATCACAAGGGTGATCAATCCCATCAGCACTCAAGTCAGGGGTAGTTCCCCCTTCTTTCTTTAACCTAGCAACAAGCACCCACATGTTGGCTAAATCATTTTCTAAAGCCTGTTCCCTTTTCTTCGCCTCTTCAGCTTTTTTCCTATACTCCTCTTCAATGAATGCCTTTTCAGTTAAGGCTGCCTCAAGAACTGCCTCCCGCTGTTTCCGCGCCTGTAGTTCCATCTTAAGGTCATCAGGACCAAGATCCTGTGATTCAAAGTCAGCAGAATGCATTCCAAAAGTATCATTTCCTCTGCCAGAAAACCTCCCTTTCCTCCCCAGCCTTGTACCATCACTATACTTCCTGTTCACACCATTCACAGATTGCATGCCTCCAATTCTGGAATGTGATGAATCTCGAGTAGCAACCAGTTCTTTTTCTAACTTTGCATTCTGTATAGATAGCTTGGTGACTTCACTCGCCAAATTCTTCAGTTCAACTGCAGCGGCAGAGGCAAGTTCCTTTGCATAGGAGGCCTCTTCTGCTAGTTTCTGATTTTGAACATGTAACCCACTATTTTCCTCAGAAAGCTGAACCTGTTCTAGCTTCAACTTTTCATTCTCTATCTCCTGTTCAAGTAAGAAATTCATACTCAATACATTGTTCACGACGTAACCATTGGAAAAATCTTAATATGGATGGCATGTGGCCTATCACAAGAATCTCAATCTAAATATTCCCCAGTAATGCCATTTTCAGGATTTCTTTCCAAAGCAGCACCAATATATTATGTGAATGATTACAAGACATTACATGAACCAAATGCTAAGCAGTTTCAGATCAAAGTGGAAATTCAGACCAAAAGGTGCAGTTCTTAAATTTATCAACCAGAAAGTTGCTCAGTCCTGTACTGATAAATTCACAGCAAGATTTACCTGTAACTGAACTTTCTTTTTCAATTCATCAACAAATTCATCAGCAACAGATTGCTCGGAAGTAAACGATAATTTATTGCCAGAAAATGTTGCCAATTGCCGTTCCAGGACACTAACTTTTTCTTGTAATTCCTTGTTCTCAGAGCACTGCCAATAATAAATAATATTTAACAGTAAGAACAGGATCCACCATCAGTGAAATGACCAGCAGCATCCTTAACCAAGGGGACAGAAACCACATAATGTTTGTCAAACCTTAGTTTGCAGTTGTTCCTGAAGGATACGGTTGTCTGCTGACTTTATCTGCAGAACAAATAAACAGATTTACATAAGCCAGAACTTCACCATCCACCAACAAAAACAGAATAAGGTAAGCTATATCAGTCATAAGATTCTCACAAGAGACATGCTGTAAGTCAGTAAGACAAAGTAAATAGCTTCTACTAAATTCCAAAGTAAATAGAGTTGTTACTAACAAGGATATTCGATTATTTAAATTCATTTTTGGTTGTTAGCAAGAGAATAATTGAGTAAAAGAGAAAAAAACAGTAATCAGCTAAATGATATGGAGTTCTTTTATTTTCAAGTATTCATGCAAAAGTACTTTTCCATCCTCATCCACCACTATGACAGTCATCTGTTGTAAATCCAAGCCATGTTAACCATCCAAGACACAGTTTGCAATGCAATTTCAGACAGTCAAATGTCAAGAGACAAGATGCTCACCTCCAGTTCAAAAGCCTTTTCATTACATTGGGTCATCAGTCTCATAACTGTCTGTTGCACACAAATTAAATTGGCAAACTAAGCATCCACTATAAGAAAGTCATAAATGAGTATGGCAAGATGTAAATGAATCTACCTGCTGCATATCCACCAATGATGCATTGGCAATCGAAGCCTCCCCATTCTCAATGATTCGTTGCTCTAGTGCTCCCATTTGCCTTCTCTTTTCATGAATCTCACGTTCCAAGTTCTGGATCTGTATTTAAGACATGTATCTCTTAATCAAGGGAATAATAAGCAAAAAGCAAAGCATTTGAGTTGTTGAGAGCTAGACTCAATGCATTTCACTGTTCACTGAAAACCAAACCCAAGAATGTGTAAATGTTGGAGGAAAGGATCATGTTAAGTTGTGTAATTCATCATCATATGACCATAAAAACTAAAATCCCATAAGTTGGCTGGCAACCATAGCAAATATATTGACAAAAATAGGATGGTACAAAAGATTGTAGATAAATTCAGAGGATTCCCCTCGTTACTGAAAATGAAGCTCCTACCCTTTAGGATAAGAAGACAGAAGGAAAGAGATGATAACCAACTCTTTTGACATCATGATATTGACAACCAATTCCCCAAACTTTTCTTTACATTTCAAACTAATTTTATGATTCCAATAAGGATGCTTCTTTATGGGAAGGAGAGGATTACTTGAGCTTTTGAACCATCTGGATCATTTACCGACTGCTCCACCTGGCGCTTCAAGGTACTGGTGCTAAATGCTATCTCTCCAGCAAGCATCTTAACCTGCTCAACAAGAAGGTCCATCTGGTCCTGCGTCATTACCCCCTGCATCAAATCACTAAGCAATCATTCACACATTACTTTGAAAGACCAATAATATGCACATGTAGTGAAAACCAAAACAAAAGCAAAATAAAACTTTAAGTGCTCAAAAACAGAAAAATTCCAATAATTCTTCCAATAAGTAACACTTAATAAGAAACAATAGCAAAAATGAAACAATGAATCATACTTATGATGGTTTGAATCAAATATCATCACTACTTTTCAAAGACAAAAACCAAGTGTTCATGCTCTTTGGCATGAAGATTGAGAGGATTATTGAATAATCCACCATGAAGATTCAGAGGAGCATTTCACATGGAACCTTAAAAATATTATTGCTTCGGGACTTCTCATCCCATAAAATTGACAATTTTTTTACAAGGTTGACCAAAGCAATATATTCAGTGTTAAGATAAACACATCAAATTACAGTTAGATGAAACTGATAACAACTAAATTATCAGTGTGAGCCAAATGAAAAGCAATCAATGCAAAGAAAGACGTTTGGAACATTATGAGGCTTGAGTTCAAGCTACTAAGCAAGCAAGACTAGAGGAGAAAGTTTTGCCTTTAGCAATGAAAAAAGGCAGCCAAACATGAGCATTTATTGGATTTATTACTAGGTAGCCAATTAAAAACATAAAGTAGCAGAAATTGGTAGAACGTACAGTTGTCAGTTTAGAAGCAGTTATAAGTTCACCAGCTTGAGTTGATTCAGTAATTGTACTGCTACCCGGTGAGAGTTCATCATTCCACTGGCTAGAAGATCTTTTGTGTTTAAATTCATGAGATCTATTTGATGGCTCTGCAGATGGGGATGTAGAGTCTCTGGCACTCTCGCTTGTACCCTCTCTCACAACTTCAGGCTTCAGAAAAAAGCGATAACAAAATATGAACATCAACCAACATCTGAACAAAATACAAATCAATTTAAATGTAAAGAGTAGTTCAAATGTAATAAATGCTTATGCAAATAAAGGATAATCGGCAGTCAACAGAAAACAAAAGTTATTACTGGATAATCGGCCACATTGGAGACTACTGAAAAGAGAAAAAGATCAAAACTACTTAAGTTAATAAAATTGAGCAACCAAAAATTTCAACAGGAAGGGGGTGGGACAACAAACAATTACAACTTCATAACACACAATTTGATACAACAGAACAACGCTCTTGCAGCCATGACTTTGTTATAAAGGATATGTCTTGGTATCTGAGATATCACCAGCCATACCCCAATGGCAATAACAACTTGTATGAGAAGCATAAATTAAAAAAAGAAAAAGAAACGTCAACAAAAGCAAGCCCTAGTCCTCAAGACACAATCAGTAACTTCCTCAGACAGAGGCTTACCACTCAAAGAAGAAAAAGAATTGATCTATTCATATTATTCAACATTTTATCCTATATAAAGATGGAAACAGAACTCACATCATCCTCAGCAGAGTGACTCCGATGATGACCTGCAGCACCATTCAAACCAGGAATGGTATCCTTTGTGGAAACAAGTATAAGCTTAGTTAGCCTCTGGATTCTACTCATAAGAGCAGCTTTGGCTTCCTCTTCTTCCTCCAATCTTGACTGCATCTTGACTTGACCCTCTTCCAACTGTTTAATAGAAGAAAAGGTTTAACTTCAAAGGCATGACAAAATACAATAAGAGCACCGACGCATGTAACCATACAATAGACTTGAGGGAAAGACACACAAAAACAAAAACAAAATCAATTGACCTGTTGTCGTAAGCTAATAATCTCTTCATGACTGACACCTGCAAGCATCCCTTGCTTTAGCTGATCAAGTTCCTGTTTGAGGGTTGATATTTCTTTCTGGTATTTCTTAATCAAAGATTTCTCATCAATAATCTGCAAGTATTTTTCAAAGCCAGTATTAGAATAGGCTTCAAGCAGTAATTTCTATTAATTATTATTGGCAAATCGTATCAAGTGGCGAGATCATGCCCTACCTTGTTACGTGAAGCATAAATCTCAACTCGCTTCGCCCTGCTAGCAAACTTCAGTGTATTATGAGTTTCCTCCAAATTACTAGATGCAGGAGTAACCGTGCAAATAAGCTGTACACCAACATGACTTTCAGTAGAACATACAAAACTTTTGCTTCCTGTTAAAAAATAACAAATTGTTGACAGTCTAAAAACTCACTGAAACATGTCCATGTCCACTCAGTGAGGACTGCAGCAACCGAGTGAGTTTGGAGTCTCGATATGGAACATGAGATGCCCTCCCTTCACTCAACTTTCCAATTACCTTTCAATGAGAATCAGTGTCAATAGATTTTCCAAGTTTCCAATTACAAACAAGCCAATAAACTCATTTTAAGGGCTTCACATCAAACAAGTAAAATGCATAATCCAACTGATGCTATATTTAAAACATCCATTAGTTATAAGAAACATTAGCAGCTATTATCAGGTTCCTCTTAAAAATCCATCATCCAACCAAGAAAAGAATGTCCAGACTAATGACTCAGGAAACATATCAAAATGTCCCCATAACACACTCTCAGCATATGTTCCGCTCTTTTAAATGAACAAATAATGACTGGACAAGAAAATGTAAACAAAAAAAATTAGAGATGCTTACAGTTCCAAGAGTTAGAAGACTTTTGTTTATGTAAGATCCTTCCTTTCTCCTTAGTCCAGTTGTCTCAGTTTTAGAACTCTCAGACCCGGCTAGATCAATCAGATTCTAAAGCATAAGACAGAAGAAGGCAATAAATGAGCCATAAAGTTATAAAAATGATCAAATTTATGCAATGCGAGCAGCTTATAACTTACAAGTTGAGAGAAAATCACTCCATCATACTCGTCACCATGTGCACTACTCTCAATCATCTACAAACAAAGAAGCAGATCAATGAAAAATACAATTGAAATAACAATCATTGTTTCATATAATTGAGTAATCCACAAAGCCCACAGTAGGTACAAATGGTTAGATGACAGGATGAGAAAATAATAGCATGCATCAAACGTAAATGTGGCAGGAATCAGCTTGACTTGAACGCAGATCCAAAAAGCGTATCCAGGTCAGTAATGGAGAGTCCAACCAAAGACAAAGGTTTTAGTTTAAACACACTGAATTATTTAAAGCATTGGGAAAATGCAATGGTAATTGTCTGAAATCATTACCTCACATCATTAGCAGAGAAACATGAGATCACTTGCATACAGATAGGGGGAAAGAACATTGGATTTTACGGTTCAACAAGTGCAACTACATCCATAGATGGAGAAGGTTATTTTAACTTTATTTATACATAGGGTTATTCCTTCCACAACATGAACTAAGGAAGTTGGGCAACAAAGTTAAGATGTTAAGAAAAATATGACCAAATCGATAGTTGGCCACTCAGCTAGGAGCTACATGTGTCAAAGCATTAAGTGGACTTATAAGACAGCTCACATTTATGCCCAGGAATGATGTATATAGTACAGGTTATAACTTCTATACCACAAAAGGGCAAGAAAGCAAAGAAAAATGCTGCAGTCGCTGTATTGGTTAATGCATTCAAAATTGTGTAAATAAACGTACTAGATTGGGTTATCAAAGTGGCCAACTATATACCAGGATTAAATTGGTTATTAATGTAATAAGTGATAGCAACAGCAGAAAAAACACCTGTGAACTTTGAGTAATAAATTGTAGACTCACATGTGAGTTTAGACAATTGGTTATTACACAGCACAGCACCAATAGCTTACCAGCGTGAATATTGTGTGGCTTCGGCTACTGAGCAGATTAAAATTATTTGAACCAACATGACGATGTTCTGCCAATATCAAGCATCAATTGACAACTTTGTGGTCAAGGCCCCTCACAGATAAAGAAAACATACAAGGAGAAAGGCAAACAGAGTTCCCTAGATAACTACCTTCTCCAGCAGCAATAAAAGAAAGTGCATGCCCAGGAGACAAAACCACTTCTTCCTTTATACCCTCCACGTAAGTGCCCTGGAAAAGTGGCACAATAGTAAGCATGAGATCAATGTACAAGATACAAAAGTTTATATCAAAAGAAATTAACACTTGTCAGTATTATGCATAGGAAATAAACAGTTAGGATTTTATGGGATAAGATTATTAGTTAGCTGTATATTTATGTATATCCTATAATTAGTTGTATGATTATGTATATCCGTAATTTATAGGATATATTTTAGGGATATTTCCTGTATATATTCTTGTAAACTATTCAAGTAAAAACAAAATAGAATTATTCTACTTTTCATGGTATCAAAGCCACCAGCTGTTATTTTTAGAAACTTCTGCCCAAAATTTTGTTCTTCTGCAAGGCACGGTAGCTACCTAACCAAGGAGCCATGTCAGAAGTCACTGCTACCAGTGGGGTCTCTCCATTAGACAGTGCTGAGAAGGAGAAATCAGCAGCAGCAGAATCAAGGGGCTGCTAATTACGAGGAAATCTGTTCCTAACAGATTGGGAGAGAAATTAGGGGAGATTTAGTCAAAGTAAATAAATTCGGATATTTAATTTGTATAGAATTTTTTCCTAGTATAGATACTATTGTACTCCTATTTATATGTAACCTAAACAAAGGAAAAACATATGGCAGTCACACTTTTTTCCATATGGTATTAGAGCTCTAGGCAGAAATTAAACCCTAGTCGTATCCTACAACCCTACCAGAAATTAAAACTCTAGCCGTCTGTCAACCCTAATTGTCCATAATCAAGTCTGATTATGTATCAGAATCCACCACCATCCCTACCAATCAACCAAGCTCTTCTGAAATTCACAACCCCATCAAAAAAAAACAATACATCCCATCTACCTACTTCAAATTCTCCTTCTCTCCAAATTACAACTATACGGTTGATTGGAGAGAATTTTCTGCATTTGTCTCAATTAGTGCCGATGTATATTCAAGGGAGAGGGAAAATTGGCTACTTCATAGGAGAAAAGAAGGAAACTGCCACTAAGCATCCAGTTACTCCACTTGGGATTCTGGAAATGCCATGGTGATGACTTGTTTGGTAAATTCTATGGAGGAGGAAATCAGCTCCAATTATATGTGTTACCACACAACCAAGGAGCTGTGGGACAACATCAATCTCATGTATTCAAACTTAGGCAATCAATCTCAAGTGTTTGAGTTGACACTAAAACCTGGAGAAATCCGCCAAGTTTAAAAAATCGGATCGGACCGGACCGGACCGTTCGATCCGGTCGAAAAAAGGTTGAACCGGCCGGTTTTTATGCAGAGAGGTTATTAGGTAAAACCGAACCGGACCACTGGACGGTTCAAACTTTTTCTGGTCGGACCGGACGGACCGGTACGGTTTTTAAAACCTTGGGTGTGACTATTGCAATAAGTCAAAGCACACAAGTGAAACCTGCTGGAAGTTGCATGGAAAACCTACAAATTGGAAGGGGAAAATGAGAGAAAGGGTTGGCCAATCTCTACTCATGAAACCAAAACTGCCCCTTTCAGCAAAGAGCAACTAGATCACATACTAAAGCTACTAAAATCTAATTCTGCATTGTTGGGTGTACCTAATGCTTCTTTGGCACATTCAGGTAGTAATCCTAATGCCCTAGTATGTCATTCTGTTTCTACTCCTAGGATCATTGACAAGTCTTTCAAATTTGTTTTATACTTATAACCCTTGCTCTAGTTATGAAAAAGTCCGTATAGCAAATGGGTCATATTCTCCTATTGTTGGTAAAGGTTTGGTAACCTTGTCTAATACATTGTCCCTTCAATTTGTTCTCCATATACCTAAACTTGTAATCTCCTATATGTTAGTAAATTGTCTAAAGATTCTAACTGTCAGGTTACTTTCTTTGACTCTCATTGTGTGTTTCAGGACCAAAATTCAAGCTAGATGATTGGTAATGCTAGGATGATAGATGGTCTCTACTATTTTGAAGATGAAGATTCCAAGGGTAAAAAAATCTCAAAGCTTGAGTCGTATCAATTATGCTTTGGCACTATAGGTTAGGACATCCTAGTTTTCTATACTTGAAAAGACTTGTTCCTATGTTATTTCGAGGATTGGATTGTTCAACATTTCATTGAGAAAGTTGCATTTTGCCAAAAAGTCATGTCCTTTTATCCCTTACAACCTTATAAACCTTCGAAACCATTTTATCTTATCCATAATGATGTTTGAGGTCCTTCACAAATCAACACAATTTTAGGAAGAAAATTGACTTGTGACATTTATTGATGATCATACTCATATATGTTGGGTTTACTTAATGAGTGAAAAATCAAAAGTTAAAACCATATTTAAAAACTTTTATACAATGATTGAAACCAATTTCAACAAAAACTTGGCATTCTCCACATTGATAATGTCACTAAATATTTTATTGAGATTCTTGGCAATTTTTTATAACAAAAGCGTATTCAACATCAATCTACTTGTGTCGATACTCCCTAACAAAACAGGATTACTTAAAGGAAAAACAAAAATTTGCTAGAAATGTTTCATGTCATTATGTTTTCTAATGTTCCAAAATTTCTCTGGGGGTAAGTTGTTTAACGGCTTAACTATAGTACACCCGATATTCAACATCAATCTACTTGTGTCGATACTCCCTAACAAAACAAGATTACTTAAAGGAAAAACAAAATTTTGCTAGAAATGTTTCATGTCCTTATGTTTTCTAAAAATGTTCCAAAATTTCTTCAGGGGTAAGTTGTTTTAACAACTTAACTATAGTACACCCCGTGAGTGTTTTAAAATTTTGTTCCTAAAGCTTGAATTTATTCCGATTTACCCCTATGAGTTTTTGGGTGTACTACTTACGTCCATTTACCTACTAGGCATTCGAAACTAGATCCCAAGGCAAAAAAATTTGTCTTTATAGTCTTTGCCCCAAACAAATAAGGTTATAAATGTTTTAATCCCAGAACTTGAAAAGTTTCTGTCACTATGGATATCTACTTCCTTCAAAATCAACCTTTTTTAAGGAAAATTTTCTTCGAGGGAAGAAATGAAGCGAACAAAATTTTTGAGAAGTTAAATCCCACTCCCTTGCCTAAAATTGTAAACTCCCCTAAAAATCTACAAAAGCTAGTTGTTCCTAATATTATAAAGCTAAAAAATGTTGAAAATCCGACAGGAGTAGAAATACTACCAGATGACCCTAAAGGACAAGAACCTGAGTTTAGAGTTTACACAATGAGGAAGAATCATCAAAAAGGTAGAGAGCCTACTGTTCCCAAGGCAAAACATCAATCAGACATCACGAATGATGAGCCTATAGACATGCAAGGTACTCTAAACCCTCTACTATCCAATATTGTTCCTATTCTTGATACTTGCTATGATCTTGACATTCCCATAGCACTCAAAAAAGGTACCTAGTCTTGTACTAGCCATACTATTGCAAAATATCTCTCATATAATAAACTATCTCAGAGTCATAGAGCATTCACATCAAAAATCTCTAATTTGTTTGTTCCAAGAAACATTCAGGAAGCACTTGATGATCCAAAATGGAAATCAGCAACAATGGAGGAGATACGTGCTCTAGTGAAAAATGGGACATGGGAAGTTGTAGAGTTACCCAGAGACCAAAAAACAGTTGGTTGTAAATGGTTGTTTAGGGTGAAGTGCAAGGCTAATCGAAGTGTAGAAAGATACAAAGTGAGACTTGTTGCCAAGGAGTTTACTCAAACCTATGGTATTGATTACCAAGAGACTTTTGCCTCGTTAGCTAAAATTAACTCTATTCAAGTTTTATTGTTTCTTGCAGTTAACTTCAACTAGATATTACATTAACTGGATGTGAAGAATGCTTTTTTGAATGGTGATTTGGAAGAATAAGTGTTTATGTGTCCACCACCAAGTTTTGAAAAAAATTGTTGGCCATTGAAAAAAATTGTTGGCCAAAATTGAGTGTTTAGACTCAAGAAGTCTTTATATGGCCTAAAACAATCTCCACAGGCATGGTTTGGAAGGTTTGGGAAGGCAGTGAAAAGTTGTGTCTTTCATCAAAGTCAAGCACATCACACTCTATTTTATAAGCATTCTAAGATGAGAAAAAATGCAATTTTAATTGTCAATGTGGATGATATAATCTTAATAGGTGATGACTATAAAGAACTTGCAAGGTTAAAAAGGAAGCTAGCAAAGGAGTTTGAAATTAAAGACTTAGGAGCATTGAAATATTTTCTTGGAATAGAATTTGCAAGATCAAAAGAAGGAACATTTGTAAATCAGAGGAAGTATATCCCTGATTTACTTGGAGAAATCGGGCTATTGGGATGCAAGGTGGCTAAAATTGATAGGGAAAATTTTAGCGACTGGTGGGAAGATTGATATATATATCACACACTTGGCCTAACATAGCATTTGTGTAAGCATGATAAGTCAATTTATGTACTCACTAGGTCAAGAGTGCCTTGAAGAGGCTTTATGTTTAAAAAATGTGACAATATACAGGTTGAAATCTATATAGATGCTAATTAGGCATGTAGCATTTATGATAGAAGATCAACAATAGGATACTTTACTTTTGTTGGGGGAAATCTAGTCACCTAGCAGAGTAAGAAACAGAATGTAGTAGCACGAAGTAATGTCGAAGCTAAGTTTAGGTCTCTCGCACATGGGATTTGTGAAAGAATGTAGATCAAGAGGTTATTAGAAGATCTGAAGATTCCTGTGTCACTTCCTATGAAAGTCTATTGTGACAACACGACTGCCATTTCAATTGCACACAACCCAATTCAACATGACAGAACCAAGCACATCAAAGTGGGCAAAGATGTTATCAAAGAGAAACTTGAGCGTGGCTTAATCTATGTTCCTTATATACCAGCCACAAAACAAACAGCTTATATACTTACTAAGGGACTACAAAAGAAACAGTTTGATCTCCTAGTAAGCAAGCTAACTATAGAAGACATTTACAAGCCATCTTAAGGGGGAGTGATGAGAAGGAGAAATCAGTGGCAACAGAATTAAAGGGATGCTAATTAGGAGGGAATCTGTTCCTAACAGATTAGGAGAGAAATTAGCGGAGATTTAGTCAAAGTAAATAAATTAGGAGATAATTAGAATATTTGATTTATATAGAATTCTTTCCTAGTATAGATACTATTGTACTCCTATTTATATGTAACTTAAAACATAGGAAAAACATATGGCAGTCACACTTTTTTCCATAGACAACACTACTATAACCCACACAAGGGAATTATCAAACATTCAAGCAGCCTACCATCTGAATGGAAAGAATTATCAAAAGTGGTCTCAAGTTGTTCAAACATTCTGAAAGGAAAAGGCAAGCTGAGCCATTTGTTGGAGACTGGAATAGCCAAAACTGATTCTAAATTTGACGCATGGGATGAGCAAGATTCGATGGTTATGTCAAGGTCGTTGAACTTAACGAATCTTGAGATTGGGAAACAATTCAACAAACTTGCTCTAAGATTAATGATGTTGCTCGAGTTTATGAGATCAAAACTCAAATATCAACAACTAAGCAAAGGACTCGCTCAATATCCGAGTATGCAAATCTCTTGCAAAGTCTATCGCAAGAATTAGAACATTATCAATGTATCAAAATGCAATGTGCAGAAGATGCTGGAATGTTGATACGATTTATAGAAAAAGATTGAATATATTAGTTCCTTGCTAGACTTAAAATTCGATGTTGTGGGAGTCCAAAATTTGGGAAGAGATGATCTTCCATCCTTGAATGAGGTCATTGCTATGATTAGAACTAAGGAAGGGAGAAGCATGAAGCTGGAAATGCATCCAGCAACAACTAAAGGATCTACCCTAGTAACTAGATCCACAAATTTGAAGGAGGTAAATGTTGCACAAGCCATAGAAGACAATAGGCAGTCTCCTCCAACCAAGTCATTCAATAAAGATACACTCTATTGCACATACTGTAAAAGGCACCGCCATACAAGGGAATAGTGCTACAAACTAAATGCAAGACTAATATTTAGAGAAAAGGTGGAGGGACACAAGCACATATTTTGAGCTCACATATAGATAATACAAAAATAACTCAAGATGGAGCCCAAGAGTTTAACAAAGCATATATTGAAAAATTAAGACTCCTCTTGAATACACTTGAGAAACCATCATCTACAAGTACAAGTTCATATTCATTAACCATTTCAAGTATTTCCTCCATCTCTTGTATTTCTAGTGCCTTACAAAATAAATCTTCAATTATGTAGATAATTGACTTAGGAGCCACTAATCATATGACATATTGCTCTATATTTTTTATCTCATATACACCTAACTCTAGCCATAAAAAGATAACTATAGTAGGTGGATCAATTGTCACTGTAGCTGGACAAGTAGATGTTCAATTAAATAACTCTCTTATCATAAAAGATATCCTCCATGTTCCTAAATTATCTGCCACCATAATTTCAGCGCATAAACTCACCAAAGATTCTAAATGCTAGGCTTTTTTTCCTCCTTCCTCTTGCATATTTTAGGACTAGGGCACGAAGGGGACGATTGGACATGATAGTTAGAAGAATGGCCTTTACTACCTAAAGAATGAAAAAGGGCACAAAAAATTCTAGGTTTTTCTTCCAAAGTTGGTCATGTCTAGTAAAAAGTATGGCTTTATCATCAACGTTTAGGACATCCTTCTTTTCATGTAATAAAGTCAATGTTTTCATCATTCTTTGATAAAATAGATGTTAAATCTTTCTATTGTGATGAATGTGATTTTGCAACGCGCAAATGTGTATTTTTCCAATAAGTGATAAAGAAGTCATACCCCCTTTTCTCTCATCGTAGTGACACTTGGGTCACTCACCAATTCATAATGTTACTGGGACAAAATGGTTCATATCCTTCATTAATGATTGCACACGAATTAGTTCGATCTATTTGTTGAAACATAAGTTAAATGTTAGTACTCTTATTCCCAAATTTTTATAATATGATCAAAAGTCAATTTCTTTTGATTCTGACGATGCCAAAGATTATTCCAATCAAACTCTACCAAATTTCCTTCATAAAAAAAGGGATCATCCATGAATCCTCGTGTGTTAATATACTCCTCAAAAAAATGGAGTTACAAAACAAAAAAATGGTCATTTGTTGAACATCACAAAGGCTCTACTCTTATATAAAAACGTTCCCAGAAATTTTTGGGGTGAAGTTGTCCTAACTTCTGCCTACTTACACAACAAATTGTTAGCTAGAGTTCTTAATTTTCAACCACAAGTAAATATTCTTACACAATTCTATCTAAATCTAAGTTTCTCCAGTACTTTTGTTCCTAGAATTTTTGAAAGGATAACCTATGTTCATATTCACTCTCAAAATAGAGGAAACTTAATCCTCATGCTCTTAAATGTGTTTTTGTTAGCTACTCTTCCACCCAAAAGGGATACAAGTGTTTCCATCCCAAAAATCACAAATGTTTTCTGTCCACTGATTTTAAATTTGATGACTAGATCGTTCTTTACTCAACCTTATCTTCAAAGGGAGAATTTGAATGAAGATAGGTCAAGGGACTTATTTTTCTTTTATTTTTCCACTCAAATAGAGTTTGAACCACATTTTTCAAACAAGTTTGTTGAACTTAAAAAGCTCTAAGGAAAGAAAATGAAGGAAAAACCACTTCAAAATTGCAGGTTTACACTAGGAAGAGATTTGCCTCTCACCAACAGCATGTCCAAGCCCCTTCACAACCTACTGTTCCAACATTCCAAACAGATTTGGAACCAAATAAACCATCCACAAGCTTATCCGACCCTAATCCACAGATTCATGACAAGCTTAACTTCAACCCACATGTTGAACTTAGTGATTCAAACCTACCTACTGCCCTCAAAAAAGGTATTAGAACATGCACTCAACATCCACTATATTTGTTCATGATATATCAAAACCTGTTCAAAAAACACCAAACCTTTCTCAAAAATCTCCATAACATTCCCATTCCGACCAAGGCACTAGGAGATGAGAAGTTGAGAAGTGCTATGAAAAGTGAGATGGATGCACTCGAAAAAAAATAAAACTTGGAACCTAGTGGAACTGCCTAAGGACAAAAAATTGGTTAGATGCAAATGAGTGTTCACGTTAAAGAATAAATCTCGTGAGACTGTTGAAAGGTACAAAGCTAGGTTGGTTGCTAAAGGTTTTACCCCAACCTATGGCATAAATTACTTAGAAACATTTGCACCAATAGCAAAGCTAAATACTAGCAAGATTTTATTGTCACTAACTACCAACTATGGCTAGAAATGTTAAAAACGCCTTCCTTTATGGAAAACTAGAAGAAGAAATATATTCACCCAAATTTGAATCTCAAAAGGGATTGGTGTGCAAATTAAAAAAGCCCTTATGGACTAAAACATTCATCAAGAGCATGGTTTGTGAGATTAATGAAGGCCATGACAAGATTCGGGTATAAGCAAGTCATGAAGACCATACCTTGTTTATCAAACATTAAAAAATTGGGAAAGTAACGGTACTTTTTGTACATGTGGACAACATCAGTCACTAGAAATGATAAATGTTGGTGTTAAAGGGAAAGTTATTATAAGAATTTGATATTAGTGAGTTGGGAAAGTTGAAACATTTTCTAGGAATTAAGGTTGCACATTCCAGGCAAGGAATATTCATTTCACAACAAAAATATGTGCTGCATTTGTTGAAAGAAACGGGAAAAATAGGGTGCAAACCAGCAACCACTCCAATTGAGTTCAATCACGAATTAAGTGATGCACCACATGATCTAGCAGTAGATAAAGGAGCTTATCAAAGATTGGTTGAAAAATTAATGTAATTAACACATACAAGACCAGACATTGCCTTTGCAATAGGCGTTATAAGCCAATTTATGCCTAACCCCAAAGAAGTACACTTCAAAGTTGTGCACAAAATTTTGCCATATCTAAAAGGTAGTCCAAGAAGAGGAATTTTATTTAAAAGAGGAGAAAAGATTATGCTAGGAGCCTACACAAATGCAAATTATGCAAGTTCCCTATTGGACAAAAGATCAACCTTAGGATATTGAGTTTTATTGGAGGAAATCTACTTTAATGGAAGAGCAAAAAACAAAGTGATGTGACAAGATCAAATGCATAATCAGAATTCAAATCCATGGCTTTAGGGATCTATGAGTTGCTTTGGTCGACAATAGTTCTTGATGACTTAAAATTTAAATGGGAAGGTCCAATAATATTATATTGTGATAATAAGTCTACAATCAACATCACACAAAATCATGGTCAGCATGACAGAACTGAGCATGTGAAAGTTGACAAACATTTTATAAAAAAGAAGTTGAACGGTAGCCTAGTGTGCATGCCCTTCAACTCATTAAAGGAGCAAATAGCTAATGTTTTGAAAGGACTGTCCAAGACAACCTTTGAAGACTTTATTAGCAAGTTGGGAATGAAAGATAGTCCTCCACCAACTTAAGGGGGAGTGTTAGAATTATGCATAGGAAATGAATAGTTAGAGGATTTTATGGGATAAGATTATTAGTGAGTTGTATATCTATGTATATCCTATAATTAGTTGTATGATTGTGTATATTCCTAATTTCTAGGATATATTTTAGGAATATTTCCTATATATATTCGTGTAAACTATTCAAGTAAAAACATAATAGAATTATTCTACTTTTCAACACTTAACAACCATTTCATTTTCTTGACAAAATTTCTATTAAGCATACAAGTGAGGCATGTTAGCAAGTCTCTCAATTCGCAGGTTGAAAAACTTGGTAGTCCACTATGAGAAAACTTTAATATTATTTTGCTCATAATATGATAATTGTTACAGTTCAAGTGAAAACAAAGTGAAATGAGAAAACAAATAAAAAACAAGAAACAAACTTGTAAAGATTCATAATAGCACCTGTGCATCCTCTCTAACACGTAGATTTTGTCCTGTTGGATCAAGTAAGTCATTTATCACCTGATATAAAAAAATGTACATGGAACCATAAGTTATATCACTCTCACTTTTAGAAAGATCAATTACTGGTTGACAATTAAAGCAGAATATATGGACAAATGAAAAAGAAATCACATGAACCTTACAAATACATATACCACATAACTGAATCCAAATTGAACCAATTTCATGCACAGCATAGATGTGAACACATATCAAGTCTAAGAGTCATATCGTAAGTTAGAACTAACTGTCTATGTGGAGCAACTGACCTCATTGTAGATTTCAAGATATGAAACACGTAGTAAGAACTCTCTTCCTGGAGTCTGAAGCAAGAATGTAATATAGTAATTTAGAATTGGTATAAAATTAAAAAAAAAGAAACAAATGATTAACTCATTCAAGTTTGTATCATAAAACACACATTTTCTGTATGTTTTTTGTTCATGTATGGATAGAAGAATGGGATTACTTTCGTAGAAACCAGTAAAAAATAGAAAATAGAAAATCTAGTAGTGATGCTTTGAACACACTAAGGACATTAAATTTTAAGTGGGAACGATGGGAAAAACACTTACATCTTGTATCATGCTGAAAACATCCTTTATAGCCAATGGTATAATACCAGGTGAGGTTTGATCTCCCTGTACATACATAACATATACAGCTTAAAAAACAGAAGCCAATACAAGCAAATTCTAATTCTCATATTTAAGAACTAAATTTCAATAACCATAAAGAAACAATGCATGTGTATTACAAGTAAATATAAGCTCAATGCTAAAAGCAAACTGCTACATAAATTACAGTATATTTAACAAAGATTTAGTGAAACAGTATACTCAGGGCTGACAACCCTCCTCGTAAATCAAGCAGATCCTAACAGTAGTATGACATTATCAGTAGCTACTACAGATAGACAGTAACTTGTGGGAAAATAAACCTTAGAAAATCATCTCTACGTGAATTGGAGGACTAACACAATTAACTCTTCACTTCATCGCATTCAGCAGCGAAAATTACCTCTATTTCTATGCCTACTTATATGGAGTACATTTTAGCATCTCATATCGAAATACAATAGCAAACAACTGCTAACAATAAACTGAACTTACATGCATAGTGTGTGTCTTCCCACTACTAGTAACTCCATAGGCAAAAACAGTCCCTGCATTTTAAAAAAGAAAAAGAAAGAGCAAGTTCAATTAAGGTCTCTAGCAAATTCAATATATCAAGCCACTTACAATCGGGACATCTCCACGTTACCATTTATGCCTTCCATTGCAGCTTTAACTACTGGTCTCGCAGCTACTTCATATACATCTTGAGTTGAAGTATGCGGTCCAAATACTCTATCTGCCAATGGACAACAATCACCATTCTCATGTTGACAGCATTAATTGGCTAGAAACGGAAAACCAAATTAAAAAAATCAGTGACCAATACCAAATGCATAAGCCGTCGCCGGGTTATACTCATTCCGGACAATTTTGTTGCCATCCGCGTACCAAGCGATCTCGTCCCCTCTCTGGAACTCCCTATCACTGTAAACCAAACAGGTAACAGATCACATTACCTCCAATAAAACGAATCTATCCGTTTTCAACCAAACAGATCCGCCCCACTGTAGTCAGATCTAAACAAATACCTCAAGGGCCTAAACCGAATCGTCACCGATATACTATCTCCATTCCTCGGCGCATCAATCGGTTCAGCAGCAACCAGCTCCTCCGCGCCGAACGCGACTGGCGTGCGACCGCCGTAACTCCGCTGGCCGGAGTACATTGAATCGGAGCAGCCGCGGCTAGGAGTCATGGATCGGGAACCGAATCCGCCTCCGCCAGAGTTGAAGTGGGACGAAGCAGAGGAAGAGCAGGAGCGAGGCATGAGCCTGTTGTTAATGAAAGAAGAAGCTGACGACGTCGCCGACGAGTAAGGACTCGATGGTTTCCTGTACGAGAACGGCGAGTTGCTCCGGGCTCGGGACGACGAAGCCATAAAATCTGAGCTGTGTCTACTTCACTTTTACTACAGTTGACTCGGCGAATCAGATACTGAGTCGGCAGAGAAGACACAAGCACAAAGGAGAAATGGAGAAAGAAGAAGCAGAAGAGAAGAATATGTCAGTGAGGTCACATGGCCAGTGAGACAAAAGTGAAGCACATTACAGCTTTAAATTTCAATTGCTTCGACACTTTTAAGCTATCGAAGCTCTCTAAAGAAAGAAGAAACAGAGAGAGATTGTTTCTTCTTCTTGAAGACAAAGAAGTTGCAGAGAGGAAGTTTTGGTTCCAAAAATTTTCTTATGAAGAAACAACCAGAGCCAGGTAGAGAGGGAGACCGACAAGGACTTGAGTGTTGATTTTTCAAAAAAGATTAAAAAGTTCAAATATTGTTAGTTTTTAAAAGCGTATTTTTTAAAAGACAGGACAAAATAAAAAGAGAAATAATTTTTGCTGGTGACGACGTGGCTAAACGGTTTTTAAAAAGTCTATGGACCCGCGAAGCAGGCAAGTTTTGAAAATAATTAAAAGGTGATAAAACGAGCGGGAATAAGTGAGGATTTGGACAAATGGCGAGACAGGACAAACGCGAAAATGAATAATCAGCACTAACTCTCCACGCACCATGGTCAGAAAACTTCGTCCACTCGCTGAGATACGGGTGATTGTTGGCATGTGATTTTACGGAAATACCCTGCTTTTGGGGAGTGATTTACAAGTTCACTTGACTTGTTACATCTCAAAATGAGGAAGAGCGCCAAGGCTGGCTGTACGTGACGTGTCCATCTAAAACTGTCCGTTTCCATGGAGAATTTTTTAGTGTCATTTAATTTTTAGTACTTTCGACCAAAAAAAAAAAATAGTACGATATTGATTTATCATTAATATTTTGTATTATTTTATTATTTTGTAATTACAATCTTATTTGGTAAATGATTGATCAGTTATTTTTTTTGGTAAATTAAAAGGTATTTGATTGTTTGACCATATCAAACCACTAATAATCATATTTGGTAATCAATTGATTGGATTGACAAATTGAACTTAATTCGTTATTTTTTAAAATACTCCTATAAGGAGCGTTTTACTCTAAAGACAGAAAAATTAAAAAATGAAAAGACAATTGAGTTCAAAAGTTATTATAAATTACTCAAGTTGTCATTTTTTATTATTGTTTTTCCTTCGCCAAAGATTAGTACCCTAAATATGGAGAAAAAAAGTAATAGTAGTAATTATTATTATTGTTATTATTATTATTATTGTTGTTGTTATTGTTGTTATTATTATGTTTTTATTAGAGTTATAAACTTAATTTTTAAAATTATATATCTAAAATTTAAATTCTTACGAAAATATTTAAAGAAATACTAAGATATAATACTCATGCCTTCATAAATCATTTTATACATAAACAACTCATTTTACCAAACATCTTTAAATCATTTTTAAGACATAATCATTCTTTTTTAAGTCATGCCTTCATAAATCAGTTTATACATAAACAACTAATACTAATAGCTAATTCTAACAAACATCTTTAAATCATTTTAAAGATATAATCCTTCTTTTTTAAGTCATGCCTTCATAAATGATTTTATACATAAACAATTAATACTAAACAGCTAATTTTACCAAACATCTTTAAATAAATAGTTTATGTTATCTACTGATCAAATCAGCTGATATAATTCACTATTAGTTAACCGTTGATAGAATTAGCTAACAGCTAATGCAATCCGCTAATTACCAAACAAGACCTATAAATAATTCTTAAATTTTATAAAACTATAAATATTTTTAATACATTATGTTATATAATTTTTAATTTTACTTCGACTATATCTTAAAATTTACACTATATAAATCATCTATTTATTTCTATTGGTATTACTTTTAATATATTTCTCGTGTAAACAATTACAACAATAAATAAAATAAAATATCATTTAATTTCATACAAATAATTACATCAAAATATCATATGGTAAGAATAATACAGGTTCGCAAATATTGCAACAAGAGTTTCTGCCAAATAACATGGCAAAATAGAAGTGAAATGTGAAACAAAAATACTTATAGTTAAAAGTTTTATATTTATATTACATATATAGAATTTAATAAATAAATCGAATACAAATCAAATTAAAAGAAAAGAGAAAAATCAAAAACCTAAAACATTATCTAATGACATATTTACGCAAATCATGTTAACCTTAATTTTCATTTGATACAAAGTCTCATCATCACTCTCATTCAATCATATTACACCAAATGCATGTCAATATTTTATTATCTAAGATTATCATCTAAGTAACTCTATTGTATAAAAATTGGTTTCTTATAAACTCAATTTGCTATAAGATCGATATGGTTATAAAAAATTAGATTTATATAACTACTTATTTTATTAAAAGTTATAGTAAACAAATTAAATTAAATTATGAAGAAATTATATTCAACTTAATAATGATAATAACATACTCTGTTTCAAAACTTTTAATTGTATCGAACAAAGACTAAATCTTTTAATCTTTTATGTTTCAACTATTTCTTATTTTGAAATGAATGAATTCAAATATGCTCGAATACTTTTTATGCTCGGTTGTATTTACATATTGACTCAAAAATCAAATTGCAAATCTTTTCAATTTTAGAATACTACTTTCAAATTGGTCTCACTAAGCACTTGTAAGACAACAAAAGTAATCTTATAAAGAAAATAAAATGATTATTAATTTAAGTAACAAAAGTATAGAAATAATATACTTATATTAAGTTTGTCCCTTTGACGAATTATAATACATCCTAAAATCATCACATACATCCCTATATGCCTCTGTGTATACGCTAATAAGATCTTGCATTTTCTCATGTGAAATAATTGTTGGGAAAGTTAATAATATTCCCTTGTTAACTTTAATCCTCTTTGTAAAACTTAGTTTAAAATAGATACTGAGATTCAAAAATACCTCAACAACAAATATCAAAGCGTAAAGTTGTCTTCACTATCTTTCATTGATGTCTACAAGATAAGATGTACACAAAAAGACACCATTTTACCATTGATTGCTTCATTCGCCCTCTCTATGACATAATAAAAGTAACATATTATTATCTTCTTATCACTATCAGTCAAACAAAGTATTATCACAAAAGACTAACAAACTCAAGTAACAAATTAACCTGGGTACCGAAATTCATGATCTTCAAGTATAATTTTGAAAACCTCTATTATAACATTAAACTTGACATATTGAGATGTAACTCACTTGTCAGTTGTAAATATTTATCTCAATTTCTTATTCATTAGAACAAAACACTAAAGTAATAAGAAATTAGTTATAAAATTTTGTAATGACACGATGACATAAATTCCTACCATTAGTGAAATCTTTTCGCATCAAATTTTGAACCCAAGCACTATTACATATGAACTTAGTCAATTTTCTTGTTTAACACATAGTTTCATCAATAATAGGAAAGTATTTAAGTGCAATATACAGTACAATAAGTCCAATAGAACGAATAACATTTGCTTTATAACCTTTTCTCAACTACTTTATAAGTAAAATCATTGTTAGTGATGAAGTATATAATACTTTTAGGCTTAACTTCATTCACAAGTTCATCAAATATCTTAAATAAATTATCAACATTTCTTACAAGGTCAAATGCATTAATGAACTTCAAAAATATTATCTGCTTAGCAAAATAAATCAAAAATTGGTAAGAGGCTCTTGTCTTCTGTTTGTCCAACAATAACATATGATTTAATATTTATAAGTTGTCCAAGTTCTTCTTTCATTCAAATAAATTTTTATTTAGATATAAAAACAAAAAAATCTATCATAGAATATTGACCATATATAAATATGTAAAAAAAGTTCATAAAACTAATGTATTGGAAATGTTATCATCACATTTATAACATGTTATGAGTAATGATAATAACATATCCAGATAAATTATTTACTAATGTAGAGGAAATAATTTGAATGTGGCCATATTAAGAAGTCAAATGAATGTTGTAAAGGTAACCTTAAAATAATTATCTATAGGTATATTAAAAGCATGCATCAATTTCTTGTATCTTACATCTTTCATTGCAATGCATAATTACACCTTACAAAAATGACTTTATCGTAAAAATTAAAATGAAAAAGTTAATATCCTCTTATAATTATAAATTACAATACTAAATGATAGAAATTTGAAAGTTGAATGACTTGTCTACAATTTACATGGAAGCAAATTATCTAAGTGTTATAATTTATTCCAGAATGATCTCAAATGATCGATTCTTAGACAACAATATTATGAAATGATAAAATTATCTCAAATCTCAACTAACAATGCATTCCATAATTATAAAAATCATTATGTTAAATTGTCAACACTTAAATGCTTAACCAATTTTTATTTTTATTTTTGCTTTAAGAGACTAAGATCGTCACTTTAAAGTTTAAATGCGAAAATTAAATGCTTGCCAAGCCACAGAGATAATATATGAAGATAAAGATGAAGATTGGGCAATTGATGGCAATGGTGAGGACTAAGGAGAGGAGCTAACTCTAAAGACATAACAGTAATAAGCAACGATATGGCGACTTGTGAGTGGTGATAATGAAGATGCAAGCACGGAGGGGAGGAGGAGACAACAGAGATGTGAACAGTGATCTAGTCTAATGATAACGAGAAATTAAAATGATAAAGTACAAGAGGCTTGTAAAATAGCAAGGACTAAAGAGTGAGGACAAACTAGTAATATGGTTCGTATTTAGGAAATTTTGAAAAAAAAATGGAAGTTAAGTGAGGATTATATTCAATAAAAAATGGTGGAAAGTACATAGGAGAGGATATACAACTTTTATAGTTAGAGTCTATACAAAATATACAACTAGCTAGACAACTTTTGTTAACTAAGTACCAGCTCTTACTAAATACTCAACTATTGCCTGAGTCGATCTGAAATATCTTATAGAGAGGACATTGACAAGATAGTCATCCGTAGCTTAAGATAAAACTCATTCCAACTGAATTTTCTGTATTCTTCTGTTGTCCCAAAGATTTTGGTGTTCCCTTATTCTCCAAATGAAATGTACTAGCATGGCAAAGCGAATCTTGAATGCTTTATGTTCCATTTCACTATTCCAGTGTAAATCATTAACCCACTTCAAGCAGTCTTGTGAGGCAATATTTTTATTAGGTAGGTTAAAAATACAGAAAACTGCTTCCCCACTGCATAAAGGGCAAGATATGTATGGAATTGGAAATTTTATCATGGCTCTAATTCTTAGTTTCTTCCCAACTGCTAACCAGAGTATAAACGAGTGAGCATGTACAATTCCAGATCCCCATATTAACTTGTGAAGAGGAAATCTGGTAGTGGACCAAATAGTATTTGTTTACATGATTGCATTGTAAATTTATGTAATGAGTGTAACTCCCATCTAACTTCATCTGCCTACTCCAAATCTAGTGTATAAGTTGGCATCTGCTCCGCAATTGGCACCATTCGTTTGCTTATATGGAATGGCCACACCTAGTTGTTACTTTGAATGAGTACCTGCACCTTGGTACCTTCTGAAATTGAGCCTTTCAAAACAAGAAAAAGAGGAGTGTTACATAGAGGTCCCATTGGATGCTAGTTGTCAAACCAAAAGTTGGTGTTTTGCCCCTCTCTAACATAGTGCTTGATATGAGGATGCATAATGACCCGGTGAGTAAGATTTGTTGAAAAGTGTAATACTAAGAAGTTTTTAGAGAAATCGACCATATGCTGAGGTGTTTGACATGGAACATAGGAACCTATTTAACCCAGAGACTTTCCTTATCACAACAGAGTCTCTATAGTTGTTTTGTTAACAAAAGCTTGTTCATCATAAAGGCTAAATTAATCCTTAATCCACCATTTTCTTTTGGAAGATAAATAGTACTCCAATTAACCTTAAAAAGTTTCTTTATATTAGAATTGTGTCTATGCCATAGAAATCTCTTATACTCCTGTCTATCTTCTTTAAAACTCCTTTAGGGATTGCTAAATGTGACAACCAATAAACATGCAGATTATTAAGAACGGAGATGGCCAGTTGTAATATACTACAATAAGACAAATATTTGTTGATCCAATTAGAAATTCTTCTACAAACCTTATCAATGAGAGATTTGCATTCAGCTTTTTAGTTGAGATAGGGACACCCAAATAGTTGAGAGGTAACTGATGAATGGTGCTTATGAGCACATTAGATAAGGCTTCGCTACTCTGTGTAGATAGGTACATTGGGCTCTTTTGTAGATTAAATGTCAAACTAGATACATTTTGGAATCTCTGTAAGGAAGTTAAGAGTACTCCAATTGAAGTTGTATGATTAGCACATAGCATGAGTAAATCATATGCGAAAGAAAGTTGAGTGATATGCAGTTTACTACCTCAATGATGACATCTGAAGTTTCTGCTTTCGACACTGCATAGCTGAGTCATTCTTTAAAGTACTTCCATAGCAATTACAAAGAGATAAGGAGATAGTGGATCTCCCTGCTGAATTCCTCTAGCTACTTTATAAAGTTGGGTAGGTTTCCCATTCAATAGTGTAACACCCAAATACCCCCTGGGAGGATACATGGATGCCACCCAAGACAGAACAATCAAACCGAAACATTTATCAG
>JANZLC010000202.1:34998677-35015981 GCA_026413385.1 Erythroxylum gracilipes
TAAAATAAAATATATTAAATAATTAATACTAATATTTTTATATAATTAATAATAAAATAATAAACCTCCTGCAACAATCATTTTAATATAAGGGGTATAAAAGTCATTTATTATACATTACATTCCATTCCATCCATCTTCCAAAAAATATTTTAATACATTATATTATGAACCTTTCCATCTTTCCCAAACAACTTTTTACTAAATTACATTCCATTCTATTATAAACCATTCCATTCCGTTCCATTTTCTTACATTTTATTTCATTAATTAACATCCAACGAAACAGGGCCTAAGTGGAAGTGAATGGGTGGAAGAAATAAAAAAAGGCAGCCCATGTTTCAGAGAAGAGAGAGGTTCGAGAAGGAGGAGAAAAGCAGCGTCCATGGTATTTTGAGTCCTTTCAAATTTTCTAATTTTATGTTTACAGATCGGTCTTGATAGGTATTTTGGTACTGATCAATGCCAACTAAAAGAATTAGTACCTACTAATTGGTACCGATTGAAATAATTGATTACTACTGGACAGTAAGACCAATACCATAGAATAATACGATATATATTATTTTGATGCCATTTTTTGACTGATAGGACACATAACGACTAATACTGGTTGGTATGGTATAAAAATCATAATAATGCCCCAAATTTATGTTCTAGTTCGTAAATGAAAACAAATCTTTTATTAAAACTAGTCAAAATATAGTTTATTTAATTTGGGAACTAATTGAGTAATTTCAAGTTCAAAGTGGTATTTTATTGAAAAATAACTGAAATTTTTAAACAAATGTAAAAACCTTAAACGAATTTATGAAGTTTGCATTAGGTGTTTTTTTTTTTTGTGAAATGTGATCACTTAATTTCTCTAAAATGACACGATAAATCATAAAGGAAATTCCACAGGGTAAGCATTAAATGTAACTATTGTCTCAATGTTCGTGAATTCTTTATTACTATATATATTTAACAGAGGTCATTATATTCAGAATACGGACGTAGAGTTTATTGTAGTTTTGCAGTTTTACATTCAAATCAAATTTAGTGCTAGTTAGTTTTTATTAACGTAATAACATTTCAATTCAATGCATACTCTTGCAAGGTGAGAAAATGTGGAATGGAGCTAAATTCTTGACAACTTTTAACTTAATAATGTCTTTAGTACAAAAACAAATAAATGCAGGCATGAAGATTGAAATCATATACTTATGGGTTTGTTTACTATGATGAATACAGATGATTGCAATACCAACATTGTAATTAGACTTTGCTTAATGAAGTCGGGAATTTGGTGAAAATAATTATAGTTAGAGATGATAGCATTAGCAATAATGCTAACGACGAACAGACCAACGAAATAATTGTAATTAATAAAGGCTTAATCCAAATGGTTACTTTACACACAAATAGTCTACATAACGTATTATTGATATGGCAGGCTAGTGCTGGCGTCCAGTACATATATCAGATGACATGATCTGTTTCTGGTGCGTAGAAGTTAAGTTCCGATTTTTGTTATTAATAGAATGTTAATGTGAAACCATTGACAATAAACAGTTGCATTCATCATCATTGTTGACAAATTTTCTTTTCTGGTCCACTTTACGTGATTTAACCATTTTTAATTTTTATATATACTCGCTTTCGAATAATAAATTAATGACAATTAGTATAACAGATAGGAATACTTGTCCCACGATCCACTGAAGATTCGGATAAATGCCTACAACCAAGAACGTGGCACCCAGTTATCGCCATATATCACACGCTGCATAAGTCCACAAATTGATGTGCTTGTTTCGTGATACGACCAGAGACGTATGGGTATGAAATAAAAAATAAAAATTGATAGGAGGATATAATTAGATGACTTATATTTATATTTTTTATTTTTGAACATTAATTATGAGAGAAATGAACGGCATTTTTTTTAATATAATAACTTTGTCACTGTTGTTTATTCATATCCTATAATCTAAAATAATGCTTAATTTTTTCTAATTTAATAAAGTTTGGCATTCCTTAACTAATAATATAATATAATATAATTAATTAAAATATAATTAATTAATTACTTTTTTAAATATTTTTATAAATCAATTATTAAATAATAATAACAACTATTTTTTAAAACTAAATAATAATTATAATAATAAAATTCACTCTCTTTTTCACTTAACTTTATTCGATTTCATTTTTATTACCATTGTCGCTACTTTCGCTCCTTTGCAATGCAATTAAACGAAGGAAGAACGTCATCAATCACGGCATTTAAATAGAGGGGCGGAGATAAAAGTACTATTTGATTCCCGTGTCATAGACGTGTACTTTACACGTACACTCACATTCCAGGTTATGAGGTCTGTCCACGTCAGCTAGTTTGCTGTTGATGCGGGACAATCTTGTCATTTCGCATGCCCTACGCACCGTCTATGCACGCTTGTGAACACGCGACCGTGGCAGTAAGTGAGGGTGCATGAAGGATGATGGATGGGTCAACCACCTTACCTGCTCCCCTTAGTTTATAATTCTCCTTCATTTATTAATTATTATAAATGAACATACGCTGCTATGCATGCAGGTGATGATTCGGGTGCACCGTAATTTCAGTGCAGCCCACCATGGACAACACAGCTTCGCCTATGTTATCATTGTCCCTTTTTTTTTTTTTTTTACACGGGAAAGAAAACAAGGAGATTAGCTCCGATAATCTAATCCCCGACGCAGTGATCGAGGGTAAAGAGTTCCTTGCTGATCCCGATGAAGCTCATCCAAAAGACTCCCAGGAGGCTCTCGCAGTAAGTGAAGGCCCGGCGTCGCGACCGTAGCTAGAGATGCCAAATGATCTACACAGCGGTTCCCCTCGCGAGGTGTGTGTGCCAAATGTACTTCCCAGTCACGACGAATCAAGTTGCGAATACCTGAAACCAAAACAAAAAGCTCAGTTAGATTAGAAAGGGAAGCCGAAAGAAGATTAATGACTTCAAGAGAATCCACTTCCAGAAGCATGCGGCAATAACCCCAATCTCGGGCCAGAAGCAACCCCGAATACACCTCGTTGAGTTCTGCCAGGATAGGTATACCAAAGCCAATCCGCTATAAAAAGCCCCGCACCAGTTTTGAAGAAGACTGCCAGCAGGAACTATAGTAGAGCTCAGTTGCACGGCCCCATCCGTATTCAACTTAACCCAACCATTAAGAGGAAGAGTCCACCCAACAAACGATCCCAAAGGCAGTCCCGTTTTTGTTATATATATGAATTTGTTGATTAGATGGTCAAAAGAAGGTGATGAACAAGTTATCCAAAGTTGAAGTAATTGGTGAATATGGTTTTATTTATTTTGGGAGCTTGTTTTAATAGGCAGATATTTACGTAAACACATATATCATACTTAATTATTATTGAATAAGTTCACAAATTTGATTAATTTCATTTTACGTACACTTTCTTGAATAGACCACATGATAAATTTGGACGTTGGAATCTAACAATTATGCTGGAAAATGACCCGCAAGCTACAAAGCTGTAATGTCATATATATATTGCTTAGCTGATGAGCAAGTTTGGATTAAGCCAACAAATAAAAGGTAGTCTGTTTAATATATAACATGTGGGACCAAAGTTCTCATATATATATATATATGTTGTTATTTGGCACTGGCATTAGGAACACCTATAGGCAGGCAGTCCCAAAAGAATGAGCACAATTTTGAGAAATTGACAAACCGAGTTCTTTACCTTAATTATTTGAGGAAAAGCAGTATCAAAAAATGGCAAATGCAAGTTGGGTTGTTTTATTTACGATTCAAAATCTGATTCAATATAGATTTATATCAAATTAGGTTACATGATTAAAAGTTTGATGAAGTCGAATTGGATTGAGTTGGCAATACATTAACAATTTTGTTTTGGTCTCTTTAGGCAAATCTTTTTCTTGGTCTCTTTAATGTCCTTAGTCCTAACCTCGTTCTTTCTTATCCCTCCAACTTATCCAACCACAGAAAAGCTTTTCATGGTTTGTTTAATAGGCTTAAAAGTAGGTTGAAATTTGACCTTTAATAAAGTTTGTTTTTCCATGTTTTATGAATACATTTGAATATAAACTAGTAACTCCATTATATATTAATGTTAAGCCAAACCAACTGTTATATGTTATCTTTCTGTTCCCTTGTGAAATTCTACTATATTTCAGTGCGGCATGAAATTGTAGGGTGAAAGGTAAGAAGTCTGAATGGTCTGTTTTCCGATCAAGTAATATACTTCGTTTTATGCATCTTTTACGATTTCCTTAAACAATGAGTAAATTTAATATGGGTTTTGGGTATATTATGTTATCATTTAGCTCCTGAAACTTGGAAACATCAACGTAGTGTTGGTAAATTGCTTTTTCCGACGAAAATTACTGACCAAGCAATATGGACCGGAGAGAGAGCTCCCTTTGTCGGCATTTACTGACATCATGATTCTTATCCAATTCCACCCGCGAAGACCCACAAAACTGCAAAGAGAAAAAAGGTAAGGTGTAAATGTGGTCCATATAGTAAGGTAACCCCAAAGATGGCTCAATTTTAACCAACCAACCAACACTAGTATAAACCAAATTAGTAGAAGCACCAAACAATCGAAGAAAACCGATTCACCTTTTGATATGCGAAACTTATGGTTTTGCATATTTTTTTTCTTTAATAACTCACAATTAGATTATCCAAAAACAAGAAAACCTTGCAAGCGTCACTTTTTAAATGAGAAATCGAATTCACAGACTCAGAGACGCACTCCTTAGATCCACTCTTAAGCGGGTGAGCTGCCCTCTATGGGGGCATAGGTAATTGTTGGTTTTGTGAAAGAGTACAAGTAAAGCATACAAATACTGTGGCCTTTGAGCTTCTCACTCACTCCATTCTTATTGGGGCATGATTGCCACACTCAACCTTTTGTATACAGTCCCATTGCTGGAGGAAGTTGTGAAATCCTATAGAATCTGGCCCTGACTCTAACGAGAAGCTAATTAGCTGTCATCTCCACCTTAGTGATCCTCCATACGTGGCTCGCGTGCAAGCAACCAAGACACGTGCATGCTGACATGCGGGGTTGGTTCAAAACTTTAGCTCTAGATTTGATCCCATCCCACCACGGATTTGGCTGTATCGGTATGCTGACTTTTATTGTTGCTATATTTCTCAGGGAACTTCTATACCATAACATCAGATTTGGGAGATTTAGTTTGAGTTTGAATGAGCGAAAGTGAATGGGTAAACAGAAGTCCAGTATGAGGTATGCACTATGCACAAATGGTGCTCTCATGAAAGCTTGATGCTCGATCTCATGACCCACTTAATACACTTCCAAGTTCCAACTGTCTGTTCCTTTTCCATTTTTTATATGAATTCCATTTAGCACGAAATGCAAGCAAAACCTGGTGAAAGTAACAGTTTTGACTTTTGAGTCGGGTTGTATTGTTTACCTTTCGTCTCCTATTTTCTGCTAATATTCTGTTCAATGGGCTTGCGATCTAAGGATATAAAGCCCAACAGACTCTCACCATCCCGTCATGACCCAAGCCGATTCTCAGTTCTTCAAGTATCTGCCTTATATGACATGTTCACTTGATATTGATAAGCTAGTTTGTTTCTTGGTTGGATTGGCGAACAAGGGACGTGTTGCCCTATCCATGGAGACATCTACATGGACCATTGTATCCTCGTCGGTTCAACTCTGCAATTTTCACTTCCAACGCTCTTCTCGAAAACATAGTACCTCTTTCTCTAGTCTTCCCTTCTTTAAACATTTTCTGTTGATAACGGACTAACCTTTCTTACTTGATGACAACCTTACAGGGAGTTGTGGTTTAAGGAGGCTAGTTCCCAGAAATGGGCAATTGACAGCAGCAAACAAACCAAGAACGAAGCCAGCACTAACAATGGCACTTGCAAAAAGTGGAGATGGTAAAGTAACTGAACTTCAAGCTGGTGAGAGGCTGTTCCTAGGAATGGACTTTGGAACCTCCGGAGCTAGATATGCTCTCATTGACAAAGATGGCATAATCCACTCAGAAGGAAAGAGAGAATCCCCCCGCTATATGGTAATGTTCTGATTGTCTCACTATTAATCTGTGATTGCTTTTCTCATGTTTCTTAGATAAAGTGTAAGGGGATTGGCTTGTTTTTGTCAAACATATATATGAAGATAGCTTTCTTCCTATTTAAACGAACAAGGTTAAGAAATGAGATTGAAGTTGAAGTTGATGATACAAACTCCATAAAACTGTTTATTTCAACTAATAAACAGTTAAGTGTCCAGTCCTATTTTGTGACTTTCGGTGATAGTTGATGCCTTTATGATTCGTAGGAATAACGATCGAGTGGATGAAGTTCTTTTTGGAGGAGATTCGGCCGTGTAGGATGCTACACACTATTGTCCTTAATTTACACAATTGTGTGGATAAACTGTGTAATTTTTTAGAATCGTGTGAAGAAACATGTGAAGAGCAAAGACATACACGGTCGTATACAAGCTCGTGTACATGACATACACGACCATGTGTGACGACCGTGTAGCTTTATGCGATCGTGTACATCTACGATTTAAGTGTCATTAGAAGGGACACGATCATTTACACGGCCACACTTTCGTATGCATGACATATATGGCTGTGTGTGACAACCGTGTAGCTTTATGTGATCGTGTACATCTACGATTTAAGTGTCATTAGAAGGGACACTATCATTTATACGGCCACACTTTCGTATGCATGACATATATGGCTTTGTGTGATGACCATGTAACTCAATGTGATTGTGTACATTTGCAATTTAAGTGATGTGTATGTGATCATATATGATACGAAAAACCTAATTCGAGATATGAAGTGTGTGATCAAACGTATATTAATGGTGATAAGATATATCTTAGTAATGATAAGCTAGATGAACCACACCCTGATAATGTTGAAGATGAAGTTGTTGAGGATAATAAACAAGAAGAACAATCAAATCTAAAAACTAATGAAATACAGTTTTGAAAGTCGACAAGGGAGAAAAGACCTTCTACTAGATATCCAAGTGTAGAATACTTATTAGTTACTGCTGAGGGGTAGCCTGAGAATGTGCAAGAGGTTATGTTTTGTGAAGACAAAGATATCTGACTCGCAGCTATAAAGAAAGAGATAATTCTTTTGAAGAATAATGATATATATGAGCTTGTGAAGCTTCCAAAAGACAAAAAGATATTGAAGAATAAATATGTGTTCAAGAAAAGAAAGATAGTGACAAGCTGGTGAAGCACATGATAAGGCTAGTGATGAAAGAGTTCAATCAAAAGAAGGGTATAAATTTTGATGAAATCTTTTCACTAGTGGTCAAGATGAGCTCAATTCGAACAATTTTGAATTTTACTATCTGTTTAGATTTTGAACTTGAACAATTGGATATTAAAACAGTCTTCTTGCATGGAGATTTTGAAGAAGAGATATACATGGAGCAGTTAGAAGGTTTTAAAGCTAAAGGTAAGGAGAATCTGGTTTGCAAGTTGAAGAAAAGCTTATGGTATCGGAAGTTCAATTCTTTTATGACAAATTATAGTTACAATCGAAATTATGCTGATGTGTGTGTGTATTTCAAGAAGTTCACATATGAGAACTTTATCATTCATCTATATATTGATCATATGCTGATTGTGGGTCAAAACGTTGATAGAATCTAAAAATTGAAGTAAAATTTGTCTAAATCTTTTGATATGAAGATAGCCCGAGAAAGAAAGAGTAGGAAATTGTAGTTGTCACATAAAAGGTATATTGAACGAGTGCAAAAAGAAATTTAATATAAAGCATGCCAAAACAGTTAGTACGCCTTTGACACCTCACTTCAAGCTGAGCAAGCGTGTATGTCCTCAACAGAAAAGGAGAAAGATGGTATGTCTTATGTTTTATACTCATTTGTAGTAAGGTCTCTGATATATGCTATAATGTGTACAAGGCTAGACATTGCACAAGTTGTTGGGTTAGTGAGCAGACTCTTGTCTAATCCAAGAAAAGTTCATTGAGAAGCAATGAAATAAATTTTGAGATACTTGAGAGATACTTCAAAATGGAGTTTATTTTAGTAATGGGGAGTCAATTTTGGAAGGTTATACGGATGCAGATATGATTAGAGATCTTAACGGAAGAAAATCTACTTTAGATTTTTTGTTCAAGTTTGTAGGGGGAGACATTTCATAACAATCAAAGCTACAATAGTGTGTAGCTTTATCTACAACTGAAGCAGGATATATGGCTGCAATGGAAGCTGGTAAGGAGATGCTTTGGTTAAAAAGATTCCTTTAAGAGTTGGATGTGAAGCAAGAAGACTATGTATTGTTTTCTAATAGTATTGTTTTCTAATAGTTAAAGTGTTATTGACTTAAAAAAAAATACTATGTATCATTCCCACACAATGCATATAGATGTCAAGTATCATTGGTTGAGATCTGTGATTGAGGAGCAACAATTGATGTTGAAGAAGATTCCTATGGACTTGAATGGTTCTGATATGTTGATTAAAGTGATTCTTGGAAGTAAGTGTGAGCTTTGTAGTAAGTTTGCCAAGACGTCTCTCAAGTAACTTTTGAAGCATAACATGTTTTCCATATAATTTGGGTAGGAGGGAGAGATTGTTGAGTGTCCAACTTTATTTTGTGATTTTCAGTGATCGTTGACGCCTTTATGGTTGTAGGAATGACGAACGAGTGGATAAAGCTCTCTTGGGGGAGATGTGACCGTGTAGGGTATTACACGTTCGTGTCCTTAACTTACACGACCATGTGTTGTATGAACTCCGAAATAACAAAGATTCACAGCAAAATAAGGGAAAACAGAGGATTATTTCATTCAAAAACAACGGATTCAACAAGGGAAATCTGGAAAAAATGTCTAAGAATAACGGGAGTGTGAGGTGAGAGAGAGAGAAGTTCAACTGTCATAACAATAAGCATAGAAGAATAATTCTGCAGCAATCATTCTATATCTTCCTCATTCCCTATTCCTCGTTTCCTATCTTTTTGTGCAAAACGGTTACGCACAGTTGGTACTAGCACCTGCTGATGTGGCATTCAATTCATAGTCTCCAAGCCTTCTAGAAAGCATCCTTGGTCTCTCACTCTTTTGTGGGCCTGTTGCAGCTGCTGTATCCTCTGTTATGGGCTCTCGATTCACAACACCATGTGGATCAATTGTGTAAGTCTTTGGTACGGTGTGAAGGAACGTGTGAAGAGTGAAGACGTCCATGATTGTATACACGCCCATGTGCATGACATACACAGTCGTGTGTAAGGATCGTATAGCTTTCTGTGATCATGTACGTTCATGATTTAAGTGACACTAAAAGAGACACGGTTACTTACACGGCTGTATATGTGATCGTGTATAATGTAAAAAACCTAATTTGGGATATAAAAGAGGAGAAAACATAGGTTTATTCATTGCGAGGCACAAAAACACCAAAAAGAGAAAGAAAACAGAGAGTGAGAGCAAGTAGTTTCTGATTTTCATTCTTGTTTAATTGATTTTGGGATTGTTGAGAGTTTGGTGATTTACATATCAACTTTGGTTTCAATCCTAAAACTTTGTGAGACAATTTGTTGTTGTGGGATGAGAGATCAAACTTTGTAAATTCTAATTTATGATTAGTAGATTTGTTTATTAGTTTGACTAGTAATTTTTTCTTTACTCCGATTTCATGTAAATCTTTGTGTTCGCTTCTTTATTGAGTTTCTATTCTCATACTGATATTATCTGATTAAACTTGATTAGAGTGTTTTGTTGTTATTTGGTTGACTCTTTAGAGTGTTGTGTTCTTATTCTTGTTTTATCGTCTCTCCCTACATAAACGAAGAAGAGTGGAGAAACAATTGATTGGGTGAGATCTTGGAGAAAAACCCTTTTCTCATTGCTGGAAGATGTTCCAGTTCATCTTCGCCCTCTTGTGGCTTCAATTTCTATTGATGGTACATCTGCAACTACCCTTATCGTCAACAGGTTGATGTCTAGGAAACATTGAAGTTATTTATCATTTCTTTGTCCAAATTAAGTTCACTTGAAATCAGACATCTAAACTTCTAGCTACAGTAATACAGGAGAGCCATTGTGGAGACCGTTCCTCTACAATGAGAGTTGTCCTGACGCATTGCCAATTGTGAAATCGATTGCTCCAGAAAACCATACAGTTTGCTCTGGATCGTCTACGCTCTGCAAACTTGTTTCCTGGTGGAACATTGGGAATTCAAGCAAAGATTCAGCATTATTGTTACACCAAGCTGATTGGCTGTTGTGGCTTCTTCATGGAAATCTTGGAGTTTCGGATTATAATAATGCTCTGAAGGTACTAAATTAGTAAATCTTCATTTTCTCTTACCCTGTTATGTGAAATTGTCATCGTTTCCAGGTTGGATATGATCCTGAACTGGAGTCTTATCCACCGTGGCTCCTTTCTCATCCATATTCACAACTTCTGCCATCTGTAGTAGCTCCTGGAACTTCAGTTGGATATGTAAAGGAAGACATTAGAAACCGACTTGGTATTTTCATGTCCTATTAAGTAGCTTTGATTAAATTGGTGCTACTTCCGAGTATATTAGAATCGCAGGAAATGTTCTCTTTAAAACATTAAGGCAATAGTGTGATGTTCTGCTTGTCTCGCGAATTGCAGCCATTGCACTATGAAGATTTTCTGTAACCAAATCATTGACTTCAGCACTGAAATTGAAATCTTTCAATACATCTTGGCAGGTTTTTCTAAAGATTGTGCTGTTTGCACAGGAACAACTGATAGCATAGCTGCCTTTATTGCAGCTCGAGCAACAGAACCTGGAAAAGCTGTGAGAATATTTTTGAATATGAGCTTTCTACAAATATTCTTCTAGGAGTATCGTAGATGTTTTATCACTTAGATTACTCTATATCAAACTCTTAGTCTTGATCGATTCACTTATCTTATTGTGTGATTATAGGGGCCTTCAACACAAAATAGTATTTAAACAAAATAGTATTTAAACAGAGATGATCTTGTTTGACTGGAAATTCTTTTTCCTTTATCTAAATCCTAATGTTTTTCATGTTTGCAATTCTAATTCATACTTTGGCCTGTCACAAGCATAGAGCTGTAAGTTCCAGTATATTTCAGCTTTCAGGTGCTCGTCTTTTTGGTAAATATGTTGATAGAGCGTCTCCCTCTTAGGTCACGTCTTTGGGTTCAACACTTGCTATTAAGCTATTGAGCACTAGTAGGATTGAGGATGCACGATATGGAGTGTATAGTCATCGGCTTGATGATAAATGGCTGGTTGGAGGTGCTTCGAACACTGGTGGCGCGATTCTTAGACAGCTGTTTACAGATCAGCAACTGGATCAATTGAGTGAAAAGATAAATCCAATGGAACAGTCTCCTCTAGACTATTACCCTCTGAAATCAGTTGGCGAAAGATTTCCTGTAGCAGATCCAAACCTGGCCCCTAGGTACTTCTGACTCCATAGAAAAATTTCTGCCTCTTAACAACCACAGCAAAACAAATAGCAGCAGACATGTAAACAGTCTACAGATTATATAATCCAGGCACTATTCTTATGCAGGTTACATCCACGACCGGAATGTGATGCCGAGTTCTTACATGGCATCTTAGAATCCATTGCCCGCATAGAGGTATTTCTCCTCCATGCTCCTTCCCACTAGATACGGAAAATGGTTGCTGTAAGGAGTTGAATGTTTGTTTTTCAGGCAAAGGCTTACAACTTACTGAAGCATCTAGGAGCAACCCAAGTAGAGGAAGTGTTTACCGCCGGAGGTGGTGCGAAAAATGAGAAATGGACAAAGATACGACAGAGGGTGCTTGGTTTGCCTGTTCGTCAGGCAACTCAAACTGAGGCTGCTTTTGGAGCTGCTTTACTTGCATTGAAAGGTGCCCAGCAAAGTATCAACTGAAAAAACTGGGGGAGAAAAGGAATCAAAATTCAACAAAGAAGATCAGCAATTGCATTTACTTGAGGAAGGATCGAAAGTAACTTAGATTCACAATATTGTATAAATGCCATCTTCAAATCCCATTGATGGTGCACCAGCCACAGTTGAGAGTAAAGTAATACCAGACAATGTTTTATGTATCGGTTTTAAGCTTGCAATAACATATATAGTCTTGAAGTCCTGCTCGTGTATATGTATGTCTTTGTGTGTATATATATATATCCTTTTTTTTTTTGAAGAATATATATATATATGTCCTTTAAAACTTGTGGTAACGTATTCCTATGTAGAATGAATGCTCATAATCTATTATATGGAACTCGAGATAGAGATATTAGAAAAGCATAGTTACATCAAAGTAAGTATAATATAGTGTTTGATCTCAAACTTTTGGGAATAGTGCTTGAGCTGAGCATGACTGACTCTTCCGAAAGGTGAGAGTGAGCACGTGTCCTTACTCGGGGGAAAATCACTCTTCCATCAGTTAGCGGTGATGTATGGTAAGTAGATCTAGGACAGATGTGGTGATGTGACAGAAAAAGTACAGATAATAGATGATAGGTCGGGAACAGAACATTCGGCCCTCGGTTAAGGGGAACAGCCTGTTCCATTTTTCCTGTTTTAATCTTGTTTCAATTCATTTCATTCTGTATAAATGTGAAGAGGAAATAGGTTAGAACAAACAGTAAAAGTGGATGTCAAGTGAGTGATTCTTGCAGTAGAAGTCATTTTTTATAGGAAAAACGAATCCATTGCATTAAATGCTCACTGTCCATGCAATCATGATGAGAGTGATCTTCCCTTTCCCTAAGAAAGCCCTTCCCTAAGGTTGAGTTGACTGGCTTGGCAGCAGGGTCACTTGATTTTTGGACACGAAGTCACGAACCAGTTTTAGCGTCATCACTGAATGCGCCTTCAATTCGTTCTCAGCAAGTATAAGGTTATATAAAGCATGACAACTCGTTAATTAACGCTGAAATATTAACGTAAATTAGAGTTGAAAAAAAATAAAAAGATTATAACTACAAAATTGATGAAAAGTTTATAATCAATCCTATAATTAATTATAAACTTTTGATTACTAACAGTTAAGAACCCAACTTATTTCCTTGTGTTTTGGTGTTTACAACGTAACTTGTTTCGTATCTACCCATTTCTTGATTCAGACGAGAGAGAGAGAGAGAGAGCCAGCCTTGACGGGCAAAGCGGTAAAATCGACTGTGATTGTCATCTTCTGTTTATATAAAGATATTCATGTTCAGAGAAGCCGCTATTCAGCAGCTCTTGATCTTTCTCTATTTCCCTTATTCTTCTGCTTCTCCACTCAGCCTCTTTCTGTATAGCAAGGTAAGCTTAGCTTCTCCGATCACTGGCTTTGTAGATATGGCTACAATAATAGTTCAAAGCCAAAGTAGCTTAAATCCTAGAGCACCTGAATTCTATCCCATTTACGATTACCACAACCGGTTCATCCTCACTTACCAAAATCTTACAACATTTGCCACTTTTCCTTCGACACAACAATATCCATCTTCTTATCACTACGAAACTTCAGTGCCATCCCTTTATGTTTGTTATCCAAACCCTCACAACCTTAATACTGCCCCCGACATATTTCCCAAACTCCATTGTTTCTCATCTCCAGAAGCAGTCGAGCTGAGCCCTTTCTTGGTACCATCTGAACAAGCTAGCATCGGGCATGACCACCAAGTGAACCTTGCTGATTTAGGAAATGATGCCGTTAGTGCAAGAGTGAAAGGTGGAGTCTCTAAGCGTAGGTGCTCTGGAAATAGCTGCCGTTGGGGTTTGAATGGGAGAGAAGATAGTTACAGAAGACGTGAACATCAGAATGTTAAGAAGGATCGTAAGGTAAAGATTAATGACGGTAAAGTTAGCGAGAAATCGAGAAGATGTAGAAGAAATGTACGCTCTTCTTCGGGTGGTTACAAGCAGTATCATCCTGTTGTGCCCGTGAGACCGGACGCAGATAATACGACAGTTATGATAAGAAACATACCTAATAAATATACGTATGACTCTCTCTAGTCTTTGTGTTTCTCCACTATTGTGAGCTTTTATTCTTGGGACCTTATTTCATTAGAATGCTTTGGTAGAGTAGTGTTGGTAACATGTTTTTAAAGGTTCCTTTGATTGTGCCTGGCATTCATATTGGTTCTTAAGTTTCTGCAGTCGTGAATTGTTGATGGACTTCTTGGACAATTATTGCATGGTTGAGAACCAGAGCCAGAAAGCAGAACTCCAAAGTTCTGAGCTTGTCAATGAAACAACTGTCTCGGCCTTTGATTTCTTGTATCTGCCTATGGACTTCGCGTGAGTTTTCATACTATAACAAGTGGATTCATTGTTTTCTTCCTTAGGTTATTAATGACTTATATGAATGAAACCACTAATAAATAAATTCATTTAGAAAAGGAGCCAATAAAGGCTATGCATTTGTCAACTTCACTGACCCAAGAGCTGCGTGGAACTTTCACCGGGCAACGGATAATCAACCCTGGGATCTTTTCCAATCGAGCAAGATACGTGAAATAGCCTGTGCTAGAATCCAGGTGTCTATAGAGATAATGATGCAATTCTTTCAAATCATTATGGCAGTAACCTCCATATCTCTCTCAGCTTTTCTGTTTTGCACTTGAATTTTGGATAGGGCAAGGAGCAACTGGTAAGCCACTTTCATAACTCAACTTTTGAGTGCGACTCTGATATGTACTTGCCAGTCTGCTTTAGCCCTCCTCGTGATGGCTCCAGGGTAACGGTGAAGCAGATGACTGTAGGGAGGCGTAGATTGGCAAACCAAAACTAGTGTTGAAACAATGTTACTGTACAAAAGTGATGACCCGTCATTCTCCTTTGAACTGCTGGTCTGTTTTCACTTTTGTTTTCTGTCTCCGTAAGTCGTTTCCAGTTCAAACTTGTGTATTGATCGGATGTGTACTAGGGTTTGTCACTTGGAACTGCAACTAGCAGTTGTATTGCCTGTTTACTACAGATGAATATGATCCAGATTGTGTTGTGAGAGGAGTTGGTGGACCTTGGCACCCGCTACGTTGATTAAGGACACAGAGCAGGTGATGGGATCCACCCTCTAGATGAAATGTATGGTTATGATTTGGTTCTCAGTTAGAACTTTTGAGTTACTACTGACATGGGAGATTGTATCCAACGCTCATAGCTAGTCCTCCTATAAGTAGTAGCAGTTCTAGTGCCGGAGCACGATGGAACAGCAATGATTATCTGTATGTACAGTGAATCTTTGAATCCATCTTCTGCTCAATCTTTCTGACACTGAATGCTATTTGTCAAGTAGTTGTTATGAAATGGCTGTAGCTGTACGTATTAGATATATTCAAGAGAGTCTCGCTCTACAGTTTACTCTTGTGATGTTGCTTCAATTCAGGGATTGAAGCAGACAGAGCCTCTCCAATCTGTTTTTTCTTTTATTGTGGATAGTACGGTCAAAATCATCTCCTGCACTAAGGCGTTCGGCATGCTCATGACGTTCGTTGCTAATCATGAGGTTAATGTGGATTATTCAGTATTAATTAAGCATGTACTTCAATTATTCATTAAATTAATCATTTAATTAGAAAGTTAATTTATGAGTATTATTGGCCATTGCAATAATTATTTTTTAAAATAAATATATTATAAGCCTATAAAAGACGTGTGCAGTTGAAATGCAAGCTAGGTCATTAATACATCAAGATCCAAAAGTAAACCTTAAACAAGCCCTTAAGTATTACTATCAATTTAGGTTAATCTATACCGTTTACGTTGCCCCGTATAACTTCTTTAGGGTTGACTTCCATCATCTTCCCCCTATATTCTAGCAACTGGCCGATCCATGGGTGATGTGCATAGGGTATTCTAAGTGCACTCTTCTTCTGCGGATCACATCTGTTACCAGAGTTTCCTTTCCTCCAATTTTTCTATGTTTCATCAACTATTTTTCTGTGTTGGATCAACTACATACGAGGCTATATGTGTTGTGCTTCCTCTGTTCTATATTTTTCGGTTGTATTCCCCCCATATATTTGGCTTGAGGGTCGAATTTAATCATCATTTTCTGATTTCTGGCTCTTTACCCTTAAAGAGGTTCGCATGATGTGTTTCAACGAGTAGCTAAAAAGATCGGACATAATAAAACTTAGATGTGCTTTAGTACTGTTTGAATATCTTAAAGGAGAGATGAGCAAGATGCTACATGTTTTTTTAATTGAGCTGCTCAGTTGTTAATAACAATATGAGCAAAATCTTTAATCAGTGGATTTTACCAGTAAGAGATGGGCAGTTATTAGCAATGCTTGAAATAATTAGAAAAATAGTGATGAAGAGGCATGCAAATGAGAGAGAATTTGTACATGTTTAGAAGTTAGATGTTGCATTGAACATTATGAAGAAATTAAAGAAGAACAAAAAAGATTTAATGCAATGGAGAACAGTCTAAAATAGGGATTGGGTATATGAAGTGTCAAAGAGTGATGATAAACATATTGTAAGAATTAGTAGAAATCAATCATATAGTTGTGGAATAGGAGATCTATGTGGATACCCTTTCAAATATGCAATAAGTGCTATTCACCATTCCAAACAAAGGATCAATATACTTGTAGATGGCTGCTACAAGAAGGCCCAATTTCTTAGTTTGTATGACCATGTATTGCAACCTATTAGGGTAAAATTTTCTATCCTAAGATTAATGAAGGGATTGATACACCCACCACCTAAAAGAGTTGTACCAAGGAAACTACAAATAGCTAGAAGGAAATGAGCAAATGAGCCTAAAAAGTTGACAAATCCAAACAAAGTATCTTGGAAGGAATAGGTACAAAAATATAGGAAATATGACAATTCTAGCTATAATACCAGAAAACGCAACAACAAAGGCTCAACATTACCTAATCAAGAATTTTCACAGGTATAAAACCTTCTTTGATTTAAACCTTACATTGCTTAGTGTATATTGCTTTATATATCAAAGTCACATTGTTATTTTCATTATATTTATTGGGTCATCATTAAGGTATCTTCACAAGCATATAACCATTTGATTTTTAATAAATTTATCTTAGTTGTGATGATTGAAGATTATGTTATATTTTATTAATACAGGTTTCCACTGCAAACATAGTTAAAGATATTATTGTGTTTGTTAGGGAATATATAAAACCAATTAAGTTGGCCTCACACAACAGCTTAAGCTATTGTGGCGAAATGGTCGCTTAACATGGTATCAGAGCCTTTGTGACCAAGTGGTCGTGAGTTCAAATCCTACCACCCACCTATTATTCAGCACAA
>JANZLC010000202.1:35019963-35031903 GCA_026413385.1 Erythroxylum gracilipes
CACTAAATAAAAGCAGTTTGTACCTTATATATGGGAGAAAGTGAAGTATTTTGCCTAGCTTGATGATTCCGAAGAACCTGATGAGTAGAAAAAAGCAAGTTATAAAGACTAACAACTAATAATTATGTTGAGCTTTTCCATTTTAAAGGTGAAAAAGAGTCGGTGGGCAGTTATAAGTAATAAATGGAGTTAAATGCAATAAATAAAAAAGTAGCTACATCCTCTACAAAATTAATGCAACTTTCTACAACATACTTCGTTGTTCAACTGCAGCAAATTCATTTATATCTCAACTGCTATCAAACTTCATTTAATGAAACATCTATCTCAAATATACTTTCATTAAATCTCATATTTAGTTTCAGACTGGTCCCAAAGAGGAACTGCAGGCACTGATGTTCCTTTAAATCAACAAATAATTACAACTAGATAGTTTGCAAGATAAACTAGATAATTATAATAGACAGATAGTTACAATAAAGCTACAACTAGATAACTTGTGAAATCAACAGATGGTTCTAAGGAAAGATTCCAGGATAAGTTATTTGTTAGGTTGAGGTGAGTGGACAAGCATCTCTGCTCCCACTTTACCCAGAACTAACTTATAAAATCATCAAAACAACCACTATGTATCATCTGCTGCATAGATTGATTGAGCAAAAGTAGAATTGGAATCAGTATAGACGCAACGTAAAGAAATAAGTAACAAGGTGGTACAAGAATAACATACCAGAGGAAACCAAGTACTTTGCATGGAAAACCCAATAATTGTTCAACCTCACCGATGTGTTTGAAAATTAGAGCACCTCTGCAATATGTAAGGTTGCATTCGTTCCAAAACAGATACAAAAGAAGGAAAATATGCATAGCTTTCAAACAATATAACCTTCTGAAGAAATCTTCTCTTCTGACCTTAATTTCAAAACCTTAGTGACCCAACAATCTCATCAAAGATAGATCACAAGGCCAATAAAACTAAAACAAAGAATCAAGCTTACCGAGAAAAAGGAGATGTTATTTTTTCTTTGTTATTTTTCCTTTGGAAACATAATCATGAGAATTAGTAGGATAGGGTCATCAACGCTCATCATCAAAAGTGCCAACCTCAATTTTAATTGTTCTACCAAAAGAAGAGGAAAATAAGGCTCTAAATACATTTTTTTTTGTAAAGGGTATCACAACTAATTTACCCATATTTGTAATATCTCTACTGAAGGTACTCAAATTTCAGATACCCTAAGAATTCTCCAGGTATCTAAGCAACGAAAAGAACAACAATTGCACAAAATAACAATTGAAGCGAAGAAGAAAAGTAATAGTCAAAACTGTTGAAAAGAAAGGAAATAGAGAAGGTTATGAGCAGATGGAAATTAGTATTCAAACAATAGTATTAGCACCAAACCATCTGCACTCCCAGGACACAATTTCAAAGCAACCTTCAACTAACTCCACCAATTATACATCAAGCCCATCTGTTACCCCAAATAGCTTCAATACTATGTCGCCAACGTAAAGACGCAATTTTAAGAAATAAGCCTAGTTTCTCATAAGCTTCAGAGTTTAAAATTAACAAGCCTTAAAAGAAAAACACGAAGCCACTCTCAATCTTTTTTAATCATGGCCTTTTAATCAAGTAGTTAACTTTCATTCAACAAAAACCTTCGAATCAATAACCAAGTTAACGAATTTTCAAGAACCAAGCATGCCCGCATAATAAACATACATTTACACTTTCAAATAGAGAGAACGAAAGGAAAAGAGAAGAGGGTTAAGGTTATTTTTTCGATTATGAAGTGAAAACAAACCTTGGTTAAGTCACCACCGTCAATCGTCGCCAAGGGATAACGTCAGAGAGAAGAGGCTAGTGTAATCGACAGCCCTAAATGTACATCTGAATGACAAGAAAGAAAGGTGTAAAATACAAGGGAAAATAGAAACAAGAAAAGAGGAACAAATATGATTCTCATGCAAGCTACACAGATCCAAAACTAAAGACTAATCTGGTCGAGATGTGAGAGATGCAAGGTAAGAGCCAAGGAAAAGAAGAAGAATCTAGAGAAAACGAGAAATGAGACGGTAATAAATAAGGGAAAAATCGACATTATAGTAAAGAGTAATTAGCTGATTGCCCTAAACATTTTTGTAGAGGAGCTTCTAAAAAATTAATTAGTTGGGTTGAATCAGCCAATTCAACCAGCTTATAACCAAACAAATTAAATACTTTCTTAATAAAGTCAATCATCTGATTTTGGTTAATCAACTAAAAAATAACTGATCAGTCAACAACTAAACGGGGCCTATATGATCCCTTGTACACTTGTCACGAAAGCTTTGGAAACCAAAATCCTTTAGGCAATAAAGTTCCAGTAGTATATTGTTATTCTTAGAAGAAATGCATGAAATTGAAGATGAAGAAGATGATGATGAAGACAAACCTTCTATCTCTCTATCGAAAGCAGCCTCATTAGGCTTTAAGGTAACACCAAGTGCCAGTAGGCTACTTCAAGGAACCATCTGGATTATGCACAAGCATATATTTAGGGACACCAGTTGTTGATTAGCGCCTTAATCTTTTTATCCTCGTTATTATATGAATTTGTATTTGAAGAGAATGGCCCCTCTTCAGGAACAGCATGTACATCTTCCCGAAAATCATCACTCCACTTGTATCTTCACCTAAATCAGAGATACAACTCAAAACTTTTCCCACACAACTGCATCTTCATATTACTTTCTCCATCGAAAATGGCTGTGGTGTCCATGGCTTTGCGTCTTCCGTTTTTGGGAATCTGATACAAAGTAATACACGACTGTTGGTGGGAATCAAAGTGGCATTATCAAGGTACTCCCTTAGGTGTCAGAATCGAACACCCTTATGTCAATGTCGCTGCCCATACACAAGCCTTGTAGACCGTCACCTGATCTTTTAGCTTTGTATCTTCACTCTAAAATCTTTAATTTGAGTGCCACCAACGGTATGAAGGGATCATCAATGGAGACGGGATCATAGTCCTTAGAAATTTGAAAAACACAGACATTGCTTTTTCTTCTTCTCCTATGTCAAATCAGAGTAATCACAACGTTGAATGTGGGGAGTAAGAAGCATCATCTTCAACTACCACCGTGAATTGTGTTATTCTCGATGAGGAGAGATTCTCAAAAAGTATTTTAAGAATTTTGATATTTTTTAATTATTAATTTGACATTTGATAATTAATAAAATACATATTATTAAGTGTTAACATAGACTTAACGTGGTAAAAATATTATTTTTATAAAAATTAAAAATTGATATATTTTATTGATATTTTAAATTCAGATTAATATAATAATATTAACTAAGGCTCAAAGAGTAATTTTATAACTAAACCTTAAAGTTACGTCCGGTAAAAGATGTGAAAATGAGTATGCAACTTATGTTACTTTAACTTTTTTCTTATTTGGTTGTTAATAACGGATTAAATAATTTCCTAAAAAAAAAGGATTAAATAAGGATTGATATAGCTGGATTTTAAATAATCCTGAAGTTTTTATTCCAAGGTAGATGCGAGGATAACCTGCAATCAGGCATTAGGGTAATTAAAACTCTTTTTTTTTTCTTTGTGTTTTATTTCAACTAAAATTCTCTGATCCCTCTAGTTGCTTTATTTAATTTATTTAATAATAAATTTATTTTATTTCAATGATTTTATATTATAAAATAAATTTATTATGTTTTTCTAATTTTATTCTTATAAGAAAATTATACACAACTATTTAAAATTTAATTTATTTAATTATTTATTTCTTTTAAATACAATTTATTATTAATAATAATATAAAATCGTTTAGTTAATTATTTACAAAATCAATCACATAATAATCAAACATAATTAAAAAATTGGCATTATCATTCTTAATGTTTGGTAACAAACAAATGTATAACTATTAACTTCAATAATCCTATTTCTAATGCTTGTATACTAAACTAACATAATAAATAATTTCATTACTATTTTAATTCTCACTTTTTATTCTTATTCTTATTTTTTTTTCAAATTCTTTTATTACCAATTGTCAAGGACTCATTTGATAACAAGTAATAAAGAAATCAGAATAAAAAGATAGGTATAAAAATGAAAGAGAGAATTAAAATAAGAATGAAGTTATTGATTAAACGTGTTTGGTATGAAATTAAACAAAGTTAATAATTGTACTAATATTTGTTATTAAATATTAAAAATGATGATGAGAAATTTTGTTAATTATATTTAGTAATTATATGATTTATTTTGTAAATAAATAATTAAAATATTTTATAAATAATTAATGAAAATTTGTTTAAAGATTTATAAAATTATTAATTTTTAAATAATTATAAATGATTTTTATAATAAGAATAAAAGTTCTATAAAATAAAATAAAACAATTATTAAAGAAAATAATATAAAAACCGTAATATGTAATTTTGATAATAATATTATGATAAAAATTAACATCTTAATAATAACTTGATAATATTATACTAATATCCCTTATCTTTTATTTCCTTTCCAACTTATATTAGGAATAAAAGTGCAGAATCATTTAGAATTTATTTAAAATTTTTCATTCTCTATTTTATCTATTACCAATAACCAAATAATTGAAAATATGAAAATAATAAATACATTCTCGTTATTACCTCTTTATTAATGGTCACCAAATAAGACCCAAGTTTAATCTATTAACGCAATTACTTTAAAAATTAAAAATGTTAAAAGGATTATCCGTAAGTTTTTATTTCTAAGATTTAAATTTTCGAGTTGTTTTTGATTAATGCCTTATATAATTTTAGCTATAGTAAAACTTCTTAATTTTTCAAAAAAAAAAAAAAGATTTAGATTTTCTTTTCATTGGAATTTGGAAGGTCATGAAAATGTAAACTCAATGGAAAAGCAAAGACTCGATTCAGACAGGTAGAAAAGATAAGATTTTTATCGAAATCAGTCTGTTACTATCCCAAATCCTCTGCTTGAAGACTTCTCAGTAAGGGTAGTGATGGCAACAACATCCTCTTCACCGGTAACCCACGTCCTCCACCGTTTCCTCCGCCCATCTCCACAACCATTACTATCCTTTTCCGTTAGACCCATCTGCACTGCCACAGCAATTACTTCCACGATCACAAGAAAAGCATTTCTCTCAAATTATCAGAACTCTCTTTTTGATAAACCCAGTCCTGTTGACTCGCTGCTCTTCTCTTTCTCATTTTCTACTTCTTCTATCAATTGCCCACCTAAAGCCTCCGCATACTCTCTCTCCCTAGAGCAAGAAACTGAAGAAGAAGATGACAAGGAGAATAGTGGGTTGTACGTGGAAGATGATTTTGATGGTGAGATTAGTGAAAAAGATATTGAAGAGGGTGTTAATGTGGAAGATACTGATACTGAAGTTGAAAGTGAAAAGTTGGAATTGGAGGATAATGGTGATACTTTTAAAGAGGGGGCGAAGAAAGATGGGGTAAAGTTGCCAACTTTGACTGTAAAAGAAAAGAAAGAGTTGGCATCCTATGCTCATGGATTAGGGAAGAAGCTAAAGTGCCAGTTAGTGGGGAAGTCTGGTGTCACTGAAAATGTTGTGTCTTCTTTTCTCGAGACCCTTGAAGCCAACGAGCTGTTAAAGGTAAATGCTTTACCGTTTTCATAGCTAATTAACTTGTGCAACCATTAGTTGACAAAGAGGTTAGGGTTATGCCACAATTTGGTTAATAATGTGACGGGAATTGGCTTACTACAGTTTGTAGTGGAAATTTTGTGTAATTTTAGTTGCTAGAAATATTGAGATATGCATTTGGTTTGGTTTGGTTGTTAAGAATAGTGTAGTCCTTTCTTGTAAGGGAAAAAGCGAAATGGATTTAAGTGTCATGAGATATGTTTTCTACTCATTAGGGACTGTTTCTCAGAGTGAAGTATTTGTATGACGATGTAGGTGAAATGAGGAAGCTTACGAGTTAGCTTGAAGCTGCTAGTTCTCAGTGATGCGTCTGTGGAATGATCAGCTCCTAATATACTCAATCTATATCTCTTTCTAATTTTTGTTTCGTGTATCATGGTTCCTCCTATTAATTTAGAGATCTGGTTACCTGTGGTTGACCAGCTAAGTCTTCTTCTACTCAGTTGCCAAGGTCCTGTTTTTTACCCACCTCTTGTTTTATTTGTTGCACCAAACATCTGATAGAATTAAAAGAAGATTGTTTCACATGTTTGGACCCTAATTTCTCTGAGGATGCATTTGTGGGATCAATGAAAGTAAAGCTTCTTGGCCTTCTTAACCATGAGTTTAAATGCTGTGAACAGATCAAAGTACACAGGACTTGTCCAGGAGAGCTGGAAGATGTGGTGCAGCAACTAGAGGAAGCAACTGGCTCTGTGGTGGTTGGCCAAATTGGTCGGACTGTGATTGTATATAGACCCAGTTTAACTAAATTGAAAGCAGAGGAGAAAAAGAAACAAGCTCGTAGAATTTATACGAGAAGAGATGAGCAGTTTAAGGCTGTGTCGTTGGTAAAGAATCTGTCTCTAAACTTCTGTTTACCAATCTGTCTTTACAGCCTAGCTGATTGAGCTATTGAAACTTTCAGGGTAGAAGACAAGATGCGCGAGTATCCAGGCGTGGTCGTAGAGGAAGCGGCAGAATAACAACTGCGTGATTTTATACTCTTTACTCCAAGATACGAGGAACATGCCATCTTGATTTCCATTGAACAAGGAAAACGCACGGAGTGTTCTTCAAGAACTAACCTCCTGTGTTATTTCTCTCCTTGAATTGGCCAGTTCTGATCTTTTCAGCTGAAGGCATTTGCGACTACTTAGTACGATCATCACCAATTTCCAGAATTGTACTCTATATATGCTTAGAAGTTGGGATACTCGTACTTCATGAATTCTGCTTTGCAGGAGTTGGCATATAGTTACCGTTACTAAAGTTTGATTAACCGACTACTAGAAGACAAGTAATCTCTTTTTATTTTTTAAACTATAATTTCATTTTTAGAAATTTGACATTTTAGAAGTGCTGAGGTTAGCTTTATCATCGTCATCCCACCATGAGCACTTTCTGATGCCCAAAGCTTCTGGTTTGTGTGGTTGGTGACCACAGTTTTATACTAATTTCTAATACAACTCCAAATACTCTTGTTAAAGTTGATGAGTTGCGGGTCTATAGCTTGGTGAGAACTTATCACAAGACTACACACAATCAATAGCTTGCTGAGAATTCAAGTCTTTGAAGGAATCGCCAAAAGCACTCTGGCTTGATGTTATGGAAGTAACATACATGCATACTTAAAAACATGATATTGGAGGGCATTTCTTACCAAGAAAAAGAACCAATATTAGGCGGAATCGACTTTCCCCTCACAAACAGGACACTTGATTACTTGCAGCCTCACAAAACCAAAACGTGCTTGCAAAGACAAAGTTTGCAGAACAGTCTTCCTTGACAGTCATAATATCAGTTACATGGGTCAAAATCTTACATCAAATTCTCGCAGGATTAAAAAGAATAATACCTTACATAAGAAAAGAATAATATCCATACGACGAGGAAGGGAACTCTTAGCCTTCCATTTGTGTAGGGATGTCAAAAAGGGCTCAACCCGTGGCCCGACCGTTACTTCAAAAACGACGTCGTTTTTGACATATTTCTTTTAAAAAAAATATGGTAGGATGGGTTGGTTTGGCCCGCCTGTTGTCGGGTTGGGCCACAGGCTGACCTATCCCGGCTTGTTGGACTTGTAGTCCGAGTCTGACCCGACTATTGACATCTCTACATTTGTATTAAAAGAGGCTCCAGATTCAACATCATGCAGCGACAGCTCTTAGAGATGGACTTATAACTAGCCTTTCATTTCAAAAGACAAACTATAAGAGCACCCTAAAACACTTCAGCAATTTTACTCGTTAGAACATGTTCCCTTCTTTCGATATATCCAAATGGGAACCAACCTGCTATTCCTTTACATTCTCCTTCTGCCTATCCATTGTTTGTCACCTGTAAAAGACGCAGAGCAAAACTTTCAACTTCTTTCACAAAAACACTTGGATGTCAGACAATTCATGGCACTTCTCCAGGAAGCTCTAAACCTTTGGGACAACAAACATAGTCTCCAACAGACAAAGCTAGCTCTACATCAGATTCTGCGTGGTATGGATGCATCACCTGCAACATAATATAATAAATGAAATTAAGAATCAAACTAATGGTTTTGCATTTTTCACATATTTTATATTTTCATAGTTGAAATTACAAGAATCAAGGCGGTAATTCAGCCGCTAACCTCCCCTAAAATGTATCCCAGGCTGTCTGTTGAACCACTGGGTGACACAGAAGCATATACTCCATTCATCTCTCCATATGGTGGAGGTAGGGGCATATTGTATTCTACACTTAGGGTATGTGGTGCCCCAGTTCTCTGTGTTTCTGCTATCATCTATCAGAGTAGCAAGTCCTGGATGATGGTCAAGAATGATACATGGACCATCAATTGTATTTGAGTATTTAGGGGAAAGTTTGGTAAAAGGATAAAAAGAAAAAACATTATGGGCTCATACCTTGCCTTCAAGCTGATCAAGTACTTGAAGGACTCTTTGATGATAACTGCGTTTAGCTTCAACCTTCACTGGGACATGAACAGAAGGGTAAAGCTTTATTCTGACCTCCTCTTTGCATAAAATAAAACTAAATCAAACCAACGGCATAGTGTTGCAGAGTGTTCCAAACGTAACATTTTATTAAAAAACAACATTTTATTGAAGTTACGGAGAGAGTGTGTCTTTAAGTCACATGTATTGTTCTGTTATTTCCTTTACATATTGTTAGCATGGCTGGCAAGTGTAAGAACGCCATGAGTCGAGTCTGTTAGGTTGTTGAACGTCATTGACGAGTCTGTTAGGTTGTGCCTTAGGGGGCGATATATATCTTGGGTAAGGATTATTGGGAGGCATCTGTTGGAATTATGCCCATGACTCTATCGTTATGTAATAGATTGAACACTTTTAATTAATAACATGGCAAATGATTTGATTATCATATTACGTTTATTGTTTATGATTCTAATATGATAAGTCCTTGATTAAATTAATACACTTGCCATCATAATGGAGATTATGATAATGAGAGTCAAGTCTTGAGGGTTTAATCTAAAAATGTTCTTGATCATAGGATCATCAAATAAGGACTTTAATGATCCGGTTAAATCAATATATATGTAATAGTATCTATTGGATAGATATTAGTAGATCTCATTTACTAAGTTACATATATAGATGATGCATATGGAGATATGATCATTGAACTGACCAAATTAAGAATTCTCAATGGTTAATATTACCTATAAACTGTCAAGTGGGATATTCTTATAAGGATTTAAATGCATATTATTCCTTTAACCTGAGATCATCATAGTAATCAATAGGTTACTTATTATGTTTTGATGTCGGATACCTAGTATGTAAAAATGCTAGTTGAATGATCATTGGATATAATTAAGTACCTATCTGATTAGTTATGAGTCAAGATGGGATCCATCGACTCTAGGTAATGAGTTTAAACTCTATGTTGTCATTGATCTTACTAATTGTTTCAAGACCTTGGCCAGGGCGATTGAATGAGTGAGGAAAGGAGTTTTCTAGGTCATTCATCAATCATTAATGATCGACATGTAACATAGTTGGTTATCTAATAAGGTTTGACAGTTAAACCATACCTTAGAATAATCCAGAGTTGTAATGATGAAAGGTAATTATATATTATCCTTAACCAAGTTTCATCTTTGTAAAGTTGTTACTTCACGCTATTCGGTGGTTGAGGGGTATTGCTAGATGTCTACCTTGATTAGTAATTAATTAAATTAATTATTACCGGTTTAGTGATGAACCTATGTGGTCACATACTTACGGGTGTAATATTCCCGTTTATGATTATTTAATTTATTATGAGATAATTTATTAAATAATCTATATGACATTATTATATTTTTTGCTAGCACAGAAAATACAATTAATATTGGAAATTTTCTTGTACAAAATAAATGAATAAAATAAAATAGTTATATTTTATTTCATTTTAGAAATAATAAAAAATAAAATAGTTTTATTTTATTTCATTTATAAATATTATTTATTATTTATTAAAAAAACAAAAGGCGTTAGATGGTTTCGTCTCGGTGGTTGTGTTATGAAACGTTATTAAGAAAACCTTAGAACTCGAAAGAGTAACGATATAATAAAGAAAAGAGTTGTTAACGATATTCTCTTTCATTCTTCCATTTGACTGGAAGTGAAAAATTGTGAAGAGATGAGAAACTCTTTGTTTTTCTTTCAGTTTTTTTAGTAAAGCGTACATGAACAAAACAGTAAAGAGTGAAATATAGATTTCTTTGTTTTCATACGTTGATAGAAAAACACATATACATATATTCTTGTTTTTGTACGGAAAAAGAAAACAAGAGAAATAGAGATAAAATTGTTTTGTTCTATTATTAAAGAAAAGTTTCTTTAAATTTATTTATAGTCATATCAAGTGTTGAAAGCGGGACATATTTTTCAGTATGAAATACATAAAAACTTCATATTTTCGAAGTAACGTATCGGTTAATCGTCTCATTCCATGTATTTATTATTTACCTGTTTTTATTATTATTATATTTGTTAAATTTAATAAATGAATATAAGATTGCAATTTTATTTCCGTTGCGTATTGCTATCCTTTAGGTCCCGTTCTCAAACTTGCCAAACTCTTACACCACAGGAGATTTCGTATCACCTTTGTGAACACAGAGTATAACCACAAACGCCTCCTCAAATCTAGAGGTCCCGAATCTCTCAATGGCCTATCTTCATTCCAGTTTAAAACAATTCCTGACGGACTTCCTCCAACTGACTCTGATGTAACACAAGATATACCATCACTTTGTGCTTCCACCACGAAGACCTGCTTAGCTCCTTTCAGAGACCTCATTTTTGAGCTCAACCACACGTCTTCGTCCAATGTTCCTCCTGTAACTTGCATAGTCTCAGATGGGGTCATGAGCTTCACACTTGATGCAGCCAAAGAGTTTGGTATACCTGAAGTTCTGTTTTGGACGCCTAGTGCATGTGGCTTTCTGGCTTATGCTCACTACCGTGACCTTGTTGAAAAGGAATATACACCTCTCAAAGGTTTCTTCCTACATCCTGACGATATTTCTCTTTCCTTTATTCAAAATCTTTTTGCTGGTTTTATACGGTTGAGAAGATACTAATTTATGGTGTTATTGCTTGACTTATGAGCAGATGAGAGTTGCTTAACGAATGGTTATCTTGACACGGTAATAGATTGGATACCAGGCATGCAAGGTATCAGTCTAAAGGATATCCCAAGTTTCGTCAGAACCACAAATCCTGACGAGTTTATGATCAAATTCGTTATTGCGGAGACTGAAAGAGCAAGAAAGGCTAATGCTATTGTATTGAATACATTTGATGCCTTAGAGCATGGAGTTTTAGCTGCACTTGGTCCAATGTTACCACCAGTTTACTCCATTGGCCCCCTCAACCTTCTCCAAAATGAAGTGACCGATCATGTTTTGAAGTCAATCGGATCAAACCTATGGAAAGAAGAATCCGAGTGTATGAAATGGCTGGACTCGAAAGAGCCCGACTCGGTGGTTTACGTGAACTTTGGAAGCATCACTGTCATGACCAGTGGACAATTAATAGAATTCGCTTGGGGTTTAGCTAACAGCAAGCGAACCTTTTTGTGGGTCATTAGGCCTGACCTTGTCGCCGGTGACACAGCGATTTTACCATCAGAGTTCATTACTGAGACCAAAGACAGAGGTTTCTTGGCAAGTTGGTGCCCTCAAGAACAAGTACTAACACACCCTTCAATTGGAGGATTCTTAACACACAGTGGTTGGAACTCTACGATCGAAAGTAT
>JANZLC010000202.1:35048206-35091564 GCA_026413385.1 Erythroxylum gracilipes
ATCTTAGGGGTAGGAGAGCCCTCTGGGTATGCACTACTTCCCTTCGAGCTCGAGGCTCTTTTTCACTGGTTGAGCTTGTAGCTCTGATCGGTGGCTACTCCGGTCACAACTGTTCTTATCTGATCATGTATTCGTGTAATGAAATACACATGTCCCAATTTAACAGTAAATGTATCACAATCAGTAAATGTGTCACCGTCTGTCACATCAGAGGCAAGTAGTTCACCTAGTTCACAGATTCACAATATAAATATCCCAATCAACCCTTGTGTCACAGTTGATTACACTATAAGCAAGCAATTTGCAGATTCTCAATTATCACATCACAAGCACTTCTATGTCATATCTCTCAATACATCGGACCTTCTGTCCGGAATCTACAACATAAACAATCGCAAAACCCACCATTATCTCCACAGTAAACATATAATAATTGAGAGAACCATCTAGGTTACTCACCTATAGCTTCCGAGCTAATGTCGGGAAGTCTCAGCAACGTCGGTGGATCGACGCTTCAAATGTGCCTCTATAATGGTCAAAGTATATAAACATTATCAACTGTCCAATCAGAACTATTTAATGATACACATGTACCAATTAAAATGTGTACAATGCATGTTCATGATATTCCTGGCCTTAATCCAAAATTTTCCATCACAAAAATTCTGTCTAAAAATTAGAAATCTAACGGCACCAAAATCACTAAATTCGTACCTCTATAGGTTCAAAAATTAATAAAATAATGACCAGAAAAACAATTTCCCGGTACCCCTCACTTTGACCTAACCGATCCACATCAATTTTCCTTTAAAAAATTTCCAATTCTACATAGAAATGAAATTAAATATTTCGTGAATCCGATGCCTTGAGAATCAGGTCAATCGGATGTCGGATGGAAAAGATATAAGCAAAAGAAAGCATAAACCAAACATTAAACACATAAAAAAAATCAACAGCAAAGTGCTTCCTCGCAAGGGTGAGGACCGTCACCCTCGCGAGCGGCGAGTTTCCCGCTCACCTCGCCCTCGCGAGGCATCGCACTCGCAAGAGCGGCTTTCGCCCCAACCAAGCCTCTCGCGATCACGAGTCGCTAAACAAAACGGCCATCTCGCAGCTGCGACGGCTCGCACTTGCGAGCCGCTGTCAAACGGCCATCTCGCGATCGCGAGTTGCTGTGCTCATTCCTTCTCTTCTTCTATCCGAATTTTAAACCTGTATAACTCTTTGCACACACATCCAAAATTCACAAATGATAGCTCGTTGGAAAGATCATGAAAAACTCTACAAGTTCCTTTAAGGACTCTTGAACCAATTTCGCCCTTATGAGTGTCAAAAATTCAATCAAAGCTACTGCCTAGTCATAATGTGCCACAACAGTATAGCATTTTTCCAAAGAGCATATCTTCCCATTCCTTTAGCCAAAAATTACAACATTTATGTCACAAGAAAGATCAAAACATGTCCTACAACTTTCATGAACAAGTTAAAAGCAAATTCAATCTCTAAGAAACTCAAATTCTCAATCAAAGGTTCTGCCCATTTAAATCACCGAAACAGTACAGCAATTTTCTCTAACTCATAACTCCTTGCCCAAATGTCCAAAAAATCTCTACTTTATCTCTATGGAATCAGACAGCATAATTCAATTTTAATGAAGGACTTAGAAGCCAATTCCACATCTAACTAGGTCAATTTCTTCCATGAAGGTGGCTGTCCTGTTAAAGCTTGTTAACTCATAGATGACCTAAATCAGATTCATTCTTGTAAAATCCATAACTCACAATTCTTACATCTAAAAATAGCATATTATACACCATTTCAAAGATAAAACATTCCTCTACAACTTTCCAGAAAACCATTTGAGCTAATTAACATCATAACAATCCAGAATTTAGCCTCAATATCCAATCACCACAAAACCTATACTGAGAGCAATTTCCAGCCTCAAGCACATTAACATGCAAAAATCAACAGGTCATAACTCTCAATCTAGACATAGAAAAATTGCATACTTAGTGGAAATAAAAAGATAACAGGAACCTCTTCAACTTCATGAAGACCAATTTCACAAATTCATCCTAGATCAATCTAGAAAAATGCATCAAAGTTTCAGGTCATCAAGCTCGGATACTGTTCATACAGCTCATATCATTCACTTTCAAGACCAATTTCAAACCCCTTCAAGCCACAATTGCAATTGGGCAGAACTTCCTTCACATAAAATGTAGCCAAATGTCTCAATTTTAATTCAATACAAGCCTCACCTCATTTGCTTAACCACACAAAGAGTTATGATCAAAACACTGAAACATGCACCAAGTCACATTTCCAGATTTTAACCCTAACATAACTCCTTTCATTCCAACACCATTCCTACATCAATAAGCATCCAATTTAGTCTCTAATTCAGCCACAAGTTTATCAAGACATTCACTTGAGTAAGTAGGCACAAATTGGCAGTACACACTCACAAGTTTCTTACATTAATTTACCACTCATCTAACATCATAAACTTCATCCAAAACACTAATTTCACATACTTCAACTACTATGTCATTTATCCTTACACAGACATACACTTATACCCATACAATTAACACACAAACTTCATGGAATTAATACACAATTAATCACAATAAATGCTTCTAACTACCAATTAAAGAACACAATACATAATTCTCACCTAAACAAGCTTCAAGCTCTAATTCTTCAAGTCTTCAAATTACTCCAACTCTCTACCTCTCAACAACACCTACGGCCATCACTCACACACACTAATCATCATCATCACAAGGCTTAAGCTTGGTTTTGTGTGTGAAGAAGGGAGGAGCAAGCAAGTAGACAAGAAAAATTCTTGTATGGTGGATGAACAAAAACCAACGAAGGAAGGAGAAGGAAGCACCTACGGATGGAGGAGAAATTTGCAATTAAAAATGGTTTCAAACTTAGAATGTCGTGGAAGACTTACAACAATTATGTTAATAAGATAACTATTACTCTAAGGCACCCTTAGGCAAATGACATGTGTCACTTGCCATTTGTCTTGTTCTTAAGCACCCATTTATTTCATCTCCAATTATAATTCAATTTCTACTCCAATTTCTTTCCAAATTGCAATGGCTCAACGTAATACATCCTAAACTCATGTATCTAATTTTTCAGTGCCATTGGACAGTCATTTCCAGTACCGAAAATTCAATCAGTTCGTCATTTAGCAATTTCTCCGGTCTGGAAATTTTCTCCCAAAAATTTCAAAAAAATTCCTAAAAGTCCCTAAAAATGTAAAACACATAACAGTCCACTCCAAATAATTTTTCAAGCACGAAATCATATTTTTTCACAAAAATTTACATTTAGGCACATATACCGGAAAATGTCATGAATGCATGTACAGTCAGTTTCATGTGCAAATTTCACTATTTACATATCAGGTATGCATGAATATTTCAAAATAAATCCTAAACCCTCTTAACCCTTTGCCAAAATTATCATTCTACCCTTCCCATCGGGGGTGGGATGCTACAGTATCAGAGCAGGGTCATGCATGTATTAGATGATGTATTGAACATGTGCAAAGTGTTTTCTAGGTTGTGATTAACATGCATGTTGATTTGGAAAATTTCGCATAAATTGTAGAAATTTTTTTTTGTTTTTTTTTCTGATTTTCTTTCATAGAAATGTTTATAAGGTGTTATATCAAGTTTTTGTCAAAGGAAATTGCAATTGAATGTCATTTTTCATTTTATTTCTAATTAATATCCAGTCTGTTCATATGTTAGTTTCTGGGAATTTCTAGAAAACTGAATGCATGTGCTGATTTTGAAAGTATTGTAATAATTTTGTAAAAATTCTTTTATGATATTCTTTCACAGAAATGTTTATAAGGTGTTATATCATGTTTCTGTTAAAGGAAAATGTAATTGAATGTCATTTTCTATTTTATTAAGAATTTAGTTTTAGCCTGATGCATGTATGAAGTTCTGGGAAATTATGGAAATATGATGAACATGCATGCTTGTAAATTCCATATTAAATTTTATAACAAAATTTTTATGAATTTTCTGCATGGACATGCAAGATAAGATGTTGCCACGTGTATGAGATGTATAACACCTTTTTATTAAAGTGATTATCAAATGCATGCATGATGTAGAGTTGATTATCTTATGTATGCATGATGTAGAGTATAACTAGTGTTAGAAGTAATATGACTAGTGTCATAGACATGTGATGTGTTGGCTAATTCCACTAACTTAATAAATAATTCCTAGGAATCAGTCTTTGGAATATTTTATTAGACACATTTAGAATGTGTATAAGACTCTGGAATTTTTCCAGGATTAATTGAATTTAATTCAATTAATAAATCAAGTCAAAGTCAACATTGGTCAGCTTTTTGAAAGCTGATGGAGTTGACTTGTTTAATGACTTATAATGTATGTGTTTCTGTTATAAGACCTTAATAAAGTTTTTATGAGATAAGAAATGTATTATTTTGATGCTAGTAGCATGCTAAGTGCATGTGCTTAAAATTAGGGATTTGGAAATTTTCCAAACATCGAATCGGTATTTTTAGTGTTTGGTAAGTTAACTTATTTATCTTGATGATTTTGGTTATCACTATATTTTTGGCTTGTGCCGAAATTGTCTAGATAAATTTAAGATGACCTAAGGATATTATAGATGACTAATTAATGTTCGGGAATTTTGGCAACCCTAGGAATTAATTTAGAATTAATCCAAGTAGAGCATAACATTTCTAGTGTGACTTTTAAAGTGTTTAATTTGGAGATCAAAATAATTGAATTTTAGGGTTTCTAATTGAATCACATTCATAATTCAATCACGAACTTTAGATGCATAGTCAAATCACAACCTAAATTGAACCTCCTTTATGTGATGCATGCATTAGATGCATTTTAAGGGTGGTTATGGACATAGGCTTAATTTAATTGAGTTGTCTATAATCTGAATATATATATATGCGATATATATTCAATATCATCCAAGTATTGATGAGACCAAAGAACAAATCCCTCAACCGAAATATTAGGACTTACTCCTTCCAATGATATGGCAAGAACCAGAGTTCTTTTAGAGTTGAGTTATTGGGTAAACTCAAGCCGCTCTACATAAATATGTTCAAACCATGGAAATATATTTTTGGACTAATGAGTTGGTCCTAATTGGAAGTGTTGATTTGTTGGGCAAACACAAGGTCAACGTGGATAGAGGCGAAGTTGGGTTGTTTACATCGGATGTATACAAATCAAGAGTTGATAACCCAATGAGTGTGCTAAATCAACTGTTGATGGCACACGTCGATAGTCGCATACTGAATGCAATTGATATGAATGATACCTACTGATTGACCTAAGGTGACTTGTTGGGCAAACCTAAGGTCATTCTTAGTAATATTGGATATCGACCCATTAGGAAAACTATAAGTTTTCTTGAATTCATAGTGAGGGCTATGGATTTGAATAAAAATAGTGGGACCCATAATGCATGTGATTAAAGTCCTTATCGATATGTATTAATGTACATTCTAACATTTTCTCTCGTTTTTTAGGTTATTGAATCGATATGATGTCTTTGTTCAGTGTGAACCTACGTTCTCTATTAGACTTCAACAAACTCACGAGACCTAACTTCTTAGATTGGCAATGGAATTTGAGAATTATTCTCAAATCTGAGAAACTAGGATGTGTCCTAGATGAACCACTTTTGGATCCCTATGCTACTGATGCATTTGATGAGGATCAGAAAGCTTACAAGAAGGTACTGGATGATAGTAAGCTATCTAGCTGTATAATGTTGGCCTCTATGTCACCAGAGTTGCAAAAGCAGCATGAGGCTATGGATGCTCATACCATAGTCTACCATCTAAGGGAACTATTTGATGAGCAAGCTCGGTTTGAAAGGTTCGAAACCTCGAGGTTATTTTTTCGCTTTAAGATGGTTTAGGGATCATCTCCAGTGCAGTATGTGCTGAAGATGTATGGATACATTGAGAGGTTAGCCAATTTTGGTTTCATAATGGATCATGAATTAAGTATAGACTTAATTCTTACTGATAGTTATTCACAGCTTATGCTTAACTATTGGATGAACCAAATATCCACCTCGATACCTGAGCTGATTAATTTGCTCAAAACAGCTAAGCAAACTGTCAAGAAAGACAGTAAGACTGTGATACTGGTGGACTTTGCTTCTGGTTCTCGCAAGAGGAACCAAAAGAAGAAGAAGTTTAAGAAGCCAGTGGGAGGTGTAGCCAAAAAGAAGACAAAGAAGACTTCATCAAAGGGGATATGCTTCCATTGCAACAAGGAAGGATATTGGAAGAGGAAAGTTTATCTGGAGTTGCTGAAGCAGAAGAAGACATTAGATGCCAGTCTACTTTAGGTATGTTATTTGTCATTAAGGTTAATACTATTTTTTATAATAACATTTGGGTATTAGATACCGAATGTAGCTCACACATATGTGTTGATATGTAGGGTCGCAGGGATAGTAGACCACTCAAGAAGGGAGAGATGAACCTACGTGTGGGAAATGGAGCAAGAGTTGCTGCATTAGTCGTAGGAATATATGTTGTGTATCTTCCTAGTAGGATAGAGATAATTTTGGATAATTACTATTATGTACCTGTTGTGACAAAGAACATTGTATCTGTTTCATGTCTTAATAAAGTGGGATTTCATTTAACTTTTTCAAGCAATGGTTGTTTAATTAAGTTGAATGAAATGTTGTATGATACTGTTACATTATGCAATGGTATTTACATATTAGATATGTGCAACCCAATTTTAAATTTCAATGACAATAAAAGACAAAAATGAGATAACTTAAAATCATCTTACTTATGACATTGTCGACTTGACCATATAAGTGAAAGAAGCTTGGCTAAGCCACACAAGAGTGGTAGCTTAGGGTCATTTGATTATGAATCATATGACACATATGAATCTTACTTATTGGGCAAGATGACTAAATCACTTTTTAAAGAAAAAGGTGAACGAGCGAATGGGCTATTTAACCTAATACATTTTGATGTAAGTGGTCCGATGTCCATTCATGCTAGAGATAGTTTTATATACTTCATTACCTTTATCAATGATTATTCACAATAGGGTATGTGTACCTAATGAGATACAAGTCTGAAGCATTTGAAATGTTCAAACAATTTAGACATGAAGTAGAGAAACAACTCGTATAAGTATTAAAACACTTCGATCAGATCGAGGTGGTGAATACTTGAACGAAGAGTTTCTAACTTATCTTAGGGATAACGGGATTATATCCCAATGGACTCCACCTTACACACCGCAACATAATGGTGTGGTTGAAAGGAGAAACTGAACCTTATTGGACATGGTAAGGTCAATGATGGGCTTAATAGATTTACCGAAATTCTTTTGGGGTTATGCACTCGAGACTGCTGTTTATGTGATAAACAGAGTCCCTTCAAAAGTAGTTAAAGTTACTCTATATGAGATATGGACTAACAAAAAGCCCTATCTTTCTAACATAAAAGTTTAAGGTTGTCCAGCTTACGTGAAGCGGATCCAATCAAACAAGCTTGAAGCAAAATCTGATAAATATCTATTTATAGGATATCCTAAGGAAACAATTTGATATCAGTTCATAATGCTTTAAAGTAAAAGGTGTTTGTCTCAAAGCATGCTATCTTTTTAGAGAAAGAGTTTCTTCTAAAAGAAGACAGTGGGAGCAAAGTTGAACTTAGTGAAGTTTACAATGCTCAAGCAAACGCAAATCAACTGCCTGAACCCGAGATTGTTGTTCACAGAAAAGTTGAACCTTCTGACACACAAAATGTTCATAGGTCAAGTAGGATACGCAATGTTCTAGAGAGATATAATTTTTTTGTAAGTGAATAAAATGACGTATTGCTCATAGAGGACGATAAGCCTACAACCTATGAAGAGGCTTTGAAGAGTATAGAATTAGAAAAATGGCTTCAAGCCATGAAGTCCGAAATGGATTCCATGTTTGAAAACCAAGTATGGACTTTGGTTGACTCACCCAAAGGGCTAAAACCCATAGAGTGCAAGTGAATTTTCAAGAAAAAAATCGACATGGATGGTAATGTGATTACCTATAAAGCGAGACTAGTCACTAAAGGATATCATCAAAGACAATAAGTTGACTATGACAAGACATTTAGTCATGTAGCCATGCTTAAATCCATTGGAATACTCCTAGCTATTATTGCTCATTATGATTATGAAATATAGCAAATGGATGTGAAGACAACTTTCCTGAATGGAAACCTAGTTGAAGATGTGTATATGATACAACCTGAGAGCTTCATATCCAAAGATGGCAAAAAGGTATGCAAGCTTTAGAAATCCATTTATGGATTAAAGCAAGCATCTAGGAGTTGGAATATCCAATTTAATGAGACAATCAAAGAGTTTACTTTCTCACAAAATCTTGATGAACCTTATGTGTACAAGAAGGTTAGTGGGAGTGCTATCATATTCGTTTTGTTATATGTGGATGACATAATACTAATAGGAAATGATGTCTAAAGTTTGCAATCAGACAAAATTTAGTTGTCCCAAATTTTTTCTATAAAAGACCTTGGAGAAGCAACTTATATATTAGGAATAAAGATCTATATAGATAGATCAATATGTGTCCCAAGACGCAAGATCAGAGGACTTGTATGAGTGTGATCCTGTATGCTTCGGCAATAGGATCAATCATGTATGCTATATTATATACAAGACCCAATATATCGTATGCTTTAAGTGTTACGAGCAGATATCAATCAGATCTTGGTTAGTGTCACTGGGTGGCTATTAAGAATATGCTTAAGTACTTGAGAAGGACTAAGGATGTATTCTTGATATATGGAAATAGAGATCTCGTAGTGAGCGGACATACGGATGCCAGTTTTCAATCTAACTAAGAAGATTCCAAATCCCAATCAGGTTATGTTTTCACATTGAATGGTGGACCAGTCAGTTGGAAAGTTTCAAACAAGAGATGACTGCAGATTCAATGACCAAGTCAAAGTACATTGCAGCTACGAAAGCGACAAAATAAGCTGTTTGGATTAAGAAGTTTGTTATGAAACTTGGAGTGGTTCCAAGCATTGTAAACCTGATATTGTCGCCAACGCACCTCTCCTAACTATTGCCTATTTATTCTGGAATAATGTTTTTAGGAGGGACAATTTTACATATTTCTACCAAATCCTTCTATTATTAAGTACGGCTGGTACCCACGTACTTAGGAGATATCACCTGATCGGGGAGATTATTGGTAGAGGTGATGTGAAGATAGAGAGGTTGCCCATAAATCAGAACATCGTTGATCCTTTGACTAAGCCACTTCCTCAAATAAAATTTGATTCTAGTGTACTCGCCTATAGTATTAGATACAAAGACGATTGTCTTTAGTGCAAGTGAGAAATTGTTAGAGTAGTGCTCTAAAGGTAATCACCTTTAGCACTTTTGTACAAACTTTATTTTGATTAATAAACCGAACGACAAATTTTCATTAATTTGATGTTCATTTATTTATGAATTGATGTTGAACTTAAATCGAATTAATGAAGTCCATTATACAAAACATAGCATGAAGGAAATCATGATGAGATCATAATAATGAGATTCCTATTATGTGCAATTATATTATTATCTAAATTATCCCTAGTCATAGGATTAATAAGATAGGACATTATTAATCCGGATAGACTAGCACATGTTATACTTATTGATTTGATCAAGCAGTGGATCTCACAAACTGTAAGCATAAGATGTTTAAAGTTAACATGCGGATGCTTACTAAGAGTTGTAAGTACATCGGATGACCCACTATGAGATTATTATATGGATGATCTATCAAATGTCAATGATTAATCTTATCTTAGCAATGGTGCAAATATCCTTAGACTTGAGGTACTCAAGGATATCTTGGATACTGATCCTATATTTTAACATCATTCCTTGTTGCCTCAAGAAGGTCGCTCATAGGGTGGTGATTGGATACAACTATTGGTATTCGAAGGTAAATGGGTAGTCAATAAAGGATTCACCACTCTTGATAAAAGGAGATGATACCCACGACCTCTTATCGGGGTCATTACTCATGAGTCCATGGCTATAGTAGTTATGTGTCATAAAGAGATTCTTCAATGACACATAGAGTAATGAGATCCCAGGACAAGAACTAACATCACTTGGATTAGATATGATGTAGTCAGTCTAGTGGGAGTTGACCCATAGCCCATACTTTGAGCCAAGTAGGGTATAGTATGGTGAAAGGAAGAATTATACGGTAATTGTCTATGGAAAGGTTTGTAAGTCAGATAATTAACTACCAAAGAGTTCGTGTGTTAATCGACTTATAATCTGGTAAATTGGTATCATAAAACCCCTCATGATTTCCTTGAATTAAGATTTAATTCAAGTGGCATGAAACCATGCATGATTTGCTCGGATTAAGAGTTAATTCTAATGCCCAAAATAACCGGAAACCTAAGGGTCGTACGCATAAAAGATCATATGAAAAATAAAGTGTGTATGGTTATTTTTAAGTATGCCATGATTGTGACTAAAGGCTTGATAGATGTACATAAGTGAGTTCTTCACTTATGTACAGAAGGGCTAACCAGTCACAAACACACTCAAGTGAGAGAATAAGGTGTCTAGAAGAGTTCTAGAGTTAGAAAGAAGTGTCTTGAGTCTTGTTCATGCAATTTATGCAATTGTTGTATGAATCAAATTGCATGCAACATAGTGCTGATCTTTTTCTCCATTAGAGCATCTACTTGAACTCATCTAGTTTGGTGCTCTAACCACCCTTACACACTATTTCTTCTTCATCTTTACGTGTTCTTGAGTGATCAAGGAAGGGTTTGGTGTTTACAAGAACCTAAACAAGGCGAAGAATCAAGAAAGGAGGAGAATTAAAAGATGCATGTACTGTTATACCATGTTCATATAATCTGTTTATGCATGCATTTGAGATTCTGACTTTTTGGGATGTCATAGGGTTGAGATTTAGATTCTGACACTTCCGCTGCTTTATCGTGTATATGATGCATGAATCTATGTCTCCCCCTATAGGATGAACTTCTGTACAACTTCATCATTGTCACCTGTAATGATAATGTCATCAACATAAACTAGAAGAAGAACCATAGTCACATCTTTGTTAAAGACAAATAGAGAGGAATCTGCATAAGAATTGGTGAATCCAGAGATGACAAGAAAGTGATATAGCTCATGATACCAAGCTTGAGGAGCTTGCTTAAGACCATAAATAGCCTTGCAAAATATGTAGACATAATGGGGATGATCACAATCAATAAAGCCCTGTGGTTGAGTCTTATATACATCCTCAGAAAGGTTACCCTATAGAAAAGCATTGCTGACATCAATTGTTGAAGACACCCTCCGCAACTAACAATAAGACTGAGATTAATTTGAACAGTGGTAGGCTTGACAACTGGACTAAAAGTATCATATTGATCAATACTAGGACGTTGATGGAGCCTCTTTGTAATAAGGCAAGCCTTGCACCTATTAATAAATCCATCAGATAAATACTTGGTACAAAAAATCCATTCAACCAATAAGATTTTATGTGGGATTTGGGGGAACAAGTTCCCATGTCCCGTTTCAAACAAGAGCATCATATACTCATCAAACATGACTTAACACCATTTAGGATCTTTGATGGCCTAAGTTACAGTTGTAGGTTCAAGGTCCTTAAAAGCAGTAAGTTGAGCAGTGAAGTTTAGTTTGGTGATCAGTTTGTGAATGTTATTTTTAGATCTAGTAACAATAAGGAGAGGCAACAAAAGTGGAAGTGGATGGAGTGAGGTCAGCTGTAGAGGTGTGATGGTGATGGGGGAGAGTGGAAGAGGTGATGTGGAGGTGGATATGGGGGAAGGTATGGGCGGTATTTAATTTGAAGGGGTACAAATATGGATGTTGTAGATGACATGTCGATAGTCGGGAGGAGAGACACAGAAGGATACTAATGAGAGACATATTAAGAGAAAGGATGGTCTAAATGAGATTGAAGGAAAGTGAAGGGAAAAATGGACTTAACAAATTTGACATGACGTGACGTATAGATATGAGAGGAGGTCGGTTCAAGATAGAGATAGGCACTTTGAGTAGCAGATTAACCAAGAAAGACACAAAGGGAAGAGCGATGGGCAAGTTTGTGGGATGAGTATGGTCGTAGTCATGGATAACAAAGGCAACCAAAATTATGAATTTTTGAGTAGTTTGGTAGAGTGCTAAAAAGTTTGGCATATGGAGAGAGGAGATTAAGTGTTGGATTGGGTAGATGATTTATGAGATAAACAGCAGTGGAAAAAGCATATGACTAGTAGAACAGGGGCATGTATGCATGAGAAAGTAAAAAGACCTGTTTCAATAATGTGACGACGACAACGACAACGACAACGACATTTTGAGAATCCATTATGTTTTGGTATGTGAGGAGGAGAAGTAAGATGAGAGATGCCATTAGAAGTAAGAAAGGAAAAGAGAGCTTGGTATTCCCCCCATAATCCCAATAAAGTGTCATAATTTTCTTATCAAAGAAGTTTTGACAAGTGACTTAAATATGACAAAGGTATCATGAACATGAGATTTTTGTTTAAGTGGGTAAAACTAAATATACTTTATGAAGTGGTCGACGAAAATAACATAGTATTTGAAATCGTCAACAGAAAGGACGAAAGAGGTCTATATATTAGAAAATATAATTTCTAAAGGGGAGGAAGTGACTAGAGAAGAAAATGAGAAAGATAACTTGTGGCTTTTATTGCATTGACATGAATTGCAATTGAGATTCAAATTTGAAGGATTTGACAATTCTAGGTGAAAGTTAGAAACAATGTGCCTATAGATAAAAGAGGACAGATGCCTTAATCTATGATGCCAAACGCATGAAGTGGTCTTGACGCTAGAGAAAGCAATTATTGGTGAGAACTTGACAGGAGAGACTAGCCACTTATACACACCATCCTTAGTTCAACCCTCCAAAAGAGTTGTTCCTATACGAAGATCCTTCACAAGAAAAGAAGTGGGTAAGAATTCAATTGAAGTGTTATTGGATTGGCAAATTTGAGAAATAGAAATAAGATTCTTTTTCATGGTAGGAACACACGGAACATTATTCAAGGAAAAGGTATGTGTAGGAGTGTGTAGAGATTTTGAAACAATATGGTTGATAGAGAGCCCTGTACCATCATCAAGAACAATATCATCATAAAAATCGTCAGGTGTATGCATGGAAAGATTGCTCAGGTCAATAGTGACATGATGCGAAGTGCCACTGTTAAGAAGCCAGCTGGAATTGTTAGGCGTATTGGCGGTTGCGAGGTTGGCTTGTGGTCGCCATGATTTTGTATGGCGGGATTGCCATTGTAGAGCTTGACGTGAGGTTGGAGGTGGTTGTAGGTGCGGATGCATCTGACGAAACATAAGGCTCTGTGTGACAGTATGACCTTGAGTACGACACTATTGACGGTGACCTAGGAAGGGTTAAGGAGAGCAATGATTACTCTATATTGTGGCGTTGATGGAGCCTAAGACAGGAATATGCATTGATGGGCGTTGACTTGGGTGTCCATGATTTCCCCAAGTGAATCAAGAATGAGCCAAATTTGCAGTGGTAGGAAATAGAGGAATTGAAATGATGGATGCTCAACGAGAGCTCCTTGTTGATTAACTTTTCATGGAGTTCATCAAATGAAATCGATGTGTCGCGACCATTGACGACATCAATGATGGGCTTGTAATCTTCGTCAAGGCCATCGAGAATGTTCTCAATGAGATCCGCATAATCCATAGGTTTACCAAGTGCCGCAAGTTCGTCAATGTGAGTTTTAATAAATTGCATGTCGTCGGAGATTGTTTTGGTACCCTTAACAGCTTGGTTTATTTGCTCCTTGATTTGTCCACGGGAAGGCCTAACAGAAGTGTTAGCAAGAACTTGTCAAGCCTCTCTTGATGTATGTGATTGAGAAATAAGAGGTATGAGAGACGGGATGAGAGAGCCGATAAGAGCACCAAAAATGAGCAAAGCCATGTTTGCTAGTTTGAATTGGGAATGGTAATATTATTTGTAGTGATTGTGGCTAAGGGAGAGGGATGAGAGTCATCAATAAACTTGTAAAGATCGTAATCTATTAGAAGTACTTCCATTTGGAGTTTCCAAGAGAGACACTTGTTAAAGGTGAGTTTGATGGAGTTGTTAATATTGATAACAATAAGAGGTTTGATGGGTTCATATGTATTAGGAATTGTGAGTTGATTCTATAAAAGTAAAAATAAAATTGTAGGAAGCTGATTGTTGTATATAAGGTAAGTAGAAAATAAGAGTGGAAAATTTTAATTTAAAGAATTTCTTTTATCAAGAATGGAAAGACTTAATTTGAAGGATTTCCTTTATCATGTTGATTTCCTTCAAGTTAATAAAATTAGGAAAGGAAAATATAATATTTAGCGAATGAAAATAATGTGATATCACCCTTAATAAATAGAGAATATTTATATAGAAATTTAAGACTCTGTAAGATAACGTTACTTGTTCTTTTCTTCTGAGAATTCTTTGAATGTTTAGGCTCTCATTTCACCATAAACCCAAAAAGAGTTTACATCATGTCTATGAGCTTTCTAACTAGCTCAGGTTGCTTGTTTACATTGTTATCTATAATGGCAAATAAATAAAGTAGGCAATAAACTAGATCGGATCTAAGCTCTAAAGATCCAAGTTGACCTAAACTTGAAAAAAGAATCTTAAGTTCTTGCTTAAAACTAATCAGATCTAACTACCCAAACTTGAATCCGTTTAAAATAATTTAATTGAGTTTGAAAAGTTTTGTCATATCCGGATTCAAATCTGATTTTAAAATAGGCTGAATTGGATCGGATCTAGTTGGATCACTTGCCTGATACAAGTGTTGCTAGTTGAAGTCCAGTGGAATAGAACTCCAGCATTATTCACACCCATCCATGGGTGAGTAGCAGTAGTAAATCAGCAACTGTCTTTCCAATTTGCCGTTTATAGAAATTCAAGTCAACGGTCTTTCTCGGTCTCCTATGTGCTTGCTCCACGTAAGAACGTGTTGTGTAAACAGACAAATCTTGTTCCCTCAACGTTATTGCACTTGCATAGTTTCACTAAACGTGTTCCTCCATTAACGCCAATACTAATCGTGGAGAGTTGAGCATTTCTCTGTGGTCCCCGCATCACAACTTATTCACGGAGGACGAAGCTCACCGCCCCATCGCTTGACAAGATATAAAGCATACTGTTTTGATGGGTCTCGTGTTTCAGGTCTTAATGGCTAACTTGTTGAGTAATGCGACCCTTCCTGTTCTTGCTCTGCTGCTACATTCTTTTCTCCTTTTTACTACTGCTAAAACCAACGTAGGTTTTCCTCATCTTTCTTCTACTACTCAAGATCAGTTATGTTTGTATACTAATCTTGTTTTGATCTTTGTAGGTTTACATAGTCTACATGGGAGATAGGCGCTGCGACGAGCCAGAGCTGGTCCAGGAGTCCCACCGTGAGTTGCTTTCAGACATTGTTGGAAGGTATGTTTTCTTGCTTTCATGGTTTTTAGGACTTTAGGAGCTTTATTTACACCCATCTTCTTAGATTTTTAGTTCAAGTAACAAGATCGGTGTAATTCATATTACTTTGTCCTTACAGTTTGTTAAACTTATTCATTGATTACTTGTTTGATCCAATGAATTACAAAGCTGTCAGATGAAAATAAATGAATAGTTATGAATTAAGATGATATATATTATACTATTAAGCAGAGACGGATATGGTGAGTTGTGAATATGATAATGGTTCATAAATTGAATGTTAGTGAGTGAAGTTCTATGATTTTTGGTCGTTTGACAGTAAAGAAGCTGCCAAGGAATCGATTCTCTACAGCTACAAGCATGGGTTTTCGGGATTTGCTGCAGTCTTGACCAAGTCTCAAGCCAAGTATATTGCAGGTGTCATAATGTTGGTGAACTGTGAACTCCACTTGTTTAGCACAATCTGTTACTTGTAGAAAGTTGCATTCATTTCTCCGTTTATCGGTGTGTTCCTGCAGACTTTCCTGGAGTTGTTGGAGTAATTAAGAATAGAATTCTTAGTCCTCAAACAACTAGAAGCTGGGACTTCCTGCAAGTACGGCCCGAAATTGCCAATGGAATCCTTTCAAAGAGTAAATCTGGAGCTGGGTCGATCATCGGAGTCATGGATACAGGTGGGTGAGATGATTGTATAGTTCTCCCTTGTATGGAAGGTCACTAATTTTCTTTTTGCACATTTCGCTATTAGGCGTATGGCCAGAGTCAAAGAGCTTCAGCGATGACGCCATGGGGGAGGTACCTTCTCGTTGGAAAGGGATATGCCAAGAAGGAGAAAGATTTAATCACTCTCATTGCAACAGGTTTAGTTAGTGTTCTCTGATTACATTGTCGTTTATAAATGCTATCCTACCATACTTCACCTTTAGTTGACCGGACTAGAACTAGTCAGAGTTTGTAACTTCTTATAGGATCTCATACGCAATACAACCTTTTAAATCGAAAGAAAATTCTGTCAACTGTGCTTGCACGTCTCTATTCCTGGTCAAAGCTCACTTCCACTAGGATTTCGAAAATTGTGGGTTGAACTCATTCCAACAGTAGTCAGATCTCAAATCTACTCTTTGTATTTACTGCTTGTTACTTTTGAGCAGGAAGCTTATTGGTGCACGATGGTACCTTAAAGGTTATGAAGCTGAATTTGGAAAGCTGAATACCAGTGATGGGATTGAGTTCTTATCTCCTCGAGATGCTGCAGGTCATGGTACTCATACATCATCTACTGCTGCCGGTGGACTGGTTGAAAATGCCAGCTTTATGGGTTTAGCTCAAGGACTGGCAAGAGGGGGTGCTTCATCGGCTTGGCTAGCTATCTATAAGGTATGTTGGGCTACCGGTGGCTGCAGCTCAGCTGATCTTCTTGCTGCAATTGATGATGCAATCCTTGATGGTGTCGATGTGCTTTCAATGTCTCTTGGCTCAACACCTCCACTGGCTACTTATGTGGATGATGCCTTAGCTATTGGCTCATTCCATGCAGTAGCCAATGGAATATCTGTTGTGTGCTCTGGCGGTAATTCTGGTCCTTATCCACAAACGGTCATAAATACAGCTCCTTGGATTATTACAGTTGCAGCAAGCACCATTGATCGGGCTTTTCCCACAACAATCACCATGGGGAACAATCTAACTGTAGTGGTACTTTTCTGATCTTCCTTCGGCCAAAGTAAAGCTTTGCTAACTCCATTTACAGTAGAATCAACTGGAAGAACTTTTGAACTTGCAAAATTTGTTAACGTATATCTTTGTTTTATAGACCTGGAAATGAATTTTAACTCCTCAAACAGGGTCAGGGTCTGTATACAGGGAAGAATGTATACACATTTCACCCTATCGTTTATGGTGAAGATATTGTTGCTTCTGGTGAAGATGAAGAAAAAGCAAGGTATGAACTATGCACAAGATTACAAATTTTCTTCAAAATCTACAGAAGATTTAAAAGGATGTGCATATCCTGATGATATACTTTTAGCAGAAGTTGTGACTCTGGAACCTTAAATGCAACTTTAGCAAGAGGAAAGGTAGTTCTGTGTTTCCAATCACGGTCACAGAGATCAAGTATGATTGCTAGACAAACAGTATTAGATGTTCAGGGCATTGGTGTTATATTTGCTCAATTTCCCACCAAAGACGTTTCTGTATCCCTGGATATTCCGTGTGTCCAGGTGGATTTTGTCATTGGAACATCACTTCTCACGTACATGACGGGAAGCAGGTAAATCAACATAATGGACTTTTGGTTAGTGGTTGTCGCTCATTGTAGCTTTCAACATATTGGTTTTGGTTATTGTCAATAATGTCTGCATATAATGAAGCGTCAGAAAAAAAAATCCTTGAATGTGATTTTATTTACTGCATTTTCATAAAATTTGGTGTTTCTAACAAGAACTAAGCTGATTAATTGTCTTTCTTTAACTGATGAAACTTCTTATGTGAAAGTAACCCTGTTGTGAAGTTTGGCTTCCCAAAAACAACTATCAGACAACAGATATCCCCTGAAGTTGCATTCTTCTCCTCAAGAGGACCGAGTTCGCTCTCTCCTGCTGTATTGAAGGTACGGTGTTCGTCTTGAAAAGCTTTAAGTGTTTTTTTTTTTTTTTGGGTCATTAAAATTAACATGCTCGGTGTCTCTTGCAGCCTGACATTGCTGCTCCTGGGGTGAATATATTGGCATCCTGGTCCCCTGCTGCTTCTGATATGACAACCAGTGGAGCAGCACCACTAACTTTCCAGATTGAATCAGGAACGTCCATGTCTTGCCCTCATGTATCTGGCATAGTTGCCCTAATTAAAGCTATTCATCCGAAATGGAGCCCTGCTGCAATAAAATCTGCCCTGGTGACAACAGGTTAGAAAAGCCTTAATTACTAACTATCGGCTGCTATCAGAAGAAAACCTCAATTACTGACTACAGGATTTTGCTCAGCTTCTGTACATGACAAGTACAGCCAGAACACTGTCGCCCAGGGAGCTCCACATAAACAGGCTGATCCATTTGATTATGGAGGGGGTCATGTCGATCCTAATCGGGCAATAGAACCTGGTCTAGTATACGACATGGGGAAATCAGATTATACCCGTTTTCTGTGTGCCATGGGTTACAATAACTCTGCTATCAGCTTAATGACTATATCTCCAACTGTGTGCAAGAAATCAACCAACTTCTTAGTAAATCTTAACCTACCTGCCATCACCATTCCGGAGCTGAAGCAAAAATTAACTGTATCAAGAACAGTGACAAATGTTGGTCCAGTGAGTTCCATCTATGTTGCTCGTGTTCAACCTCCTGCGGGCACTTATGTTAGAGTTGAGCCATCAATTTTATCATTCAATTCCACTATAAAAAAGCTCAAATTCAAGGTAACATTTTGGTCACAGATAAGGATTCAGGGAAGATATTCCTTCGGACATCTGTTCTGGGAAGATGGCCTGCACGTAGTTAGAACACCTCTGATAGTTAGAATAGTACTCGATGATTTCTCCTCACAAACATGATTAGAAGTTATTGAGCTTGCATCGCATCACATGATTGTGGACTTGGTCCTTTAGTGCAATGTTGTTCATGACTAAGAGTTATTTTGAGATAATAAAAAGGCTGATTCAAATGCTACAGCTTCGTAAACGGTTCTTAAATTTGGGGGCCTGGATTTGTGGGAATAACAATATCAAACCCAACCCGTGGCAACTAAAGAAGAAACCATCTAGTCAGAATGGAAAAACGACATAATAATACATTATCGATGTAACCCATCACAGCAAACATGATCGAAATATATTTCACAAAAGCCAATGAATCGAACAAAGCATCTGCTACAAGTTATAGTCAAATTTTGGTTGTGTCTGAGACATGGTATGCTGTCATAGAAATAAGCAATTTCCTCCTCCTGTAAGAACCTTCCAAAAGCAGGAATGTTGCCTCAAAACTAACTCAGCCAAAATCTTCCTCTCTACAAAAGTCTGCTCTCCTTGACGTAAAACCCACCGAAATTCCTGTAGTACGAATAGGATCAAAGAACTGCAACATCTTTTCAGAAAAAAGCATCCCGAATTTGGCTACAAAGTGTGCAGTTAATAGCCAAATCATGGAAGGTGGAGACCAACTTTCCGTAAAGGATTAGGACCGAAAGGAAATTGTCAAATTACTGGAAAGTGTTTGGTACCAGCTTTTATCTATTATTACTTTGTCCTTTGCTTTGTACGTATCTTTCCTCTCTCAACAAAAAAGTTGCACAGAACTGTTGCGAAGGTTACAATTTCTTTCTTTCAAAGGACAGGTGAACTAAAGCAGAAGCTTTACCTTACACTGAGTATACCTGACTACTGAATTATTGTTCATACTTATTAAAGATATTTTCCAACTCTCTATTTCAAATCTGCTATAAAGGTTTATCGGATATAGTTTCTTAACAATGGGCACCCGCAACAATCATGCGTGGTCTCTGATTCACAAGTCAATTAAACTACTTAAAATATCAGATAATAGTTTTCTTCTGAGCGGACCTGATCACTCATTATTCTGTGGTCTAGTCATGTCAAGCCAAGTGCTTCATTTGGACCTTTAAATTGAGAAAACATATATTTATTACAAGGACGTGAGCAGGATTAGGTGGTTCTTAGGTGAACCACCAATCCATGCAGTCTTACTTGGATCTACACAATCAAGCATACATTATTCAACACAAACACGCTCTGCTGACATATCAAGTCAACAGATACGGCTTCGGTTTCCTCAAGAACCATCTCCATCCATCTCACTTCCCGATTTCATCACGCGTTATTGTTTCTAAGCTCTAAAACATCAATTAGTTTGAATTCCTCAATGCTCCTTCTCCTTAAACTGAATTAATCCTGTTAGTATACATATTAAAACTTCTTTTTATAGAATTACGAAAGAATGATTTGTATATAAAAAAACTGAGGATAAGACTGCGTAATACAGAACCTCCGTTTAAAAGAAATATCTTAACCAAAACCTAAGTTACTAGAAAAGAATCCTTCCTGCCTTCTGGTCATTCAAGAACATGGCATACAATTAACAAGAAAAATCAGCCACCATGAGAGCAAAAAATCCTGCTGTGTTTGCTGAAGTGAATTGTGGGGGACAAGTTGTGACCACATAACATTATAGTGGTTGTAATTATTCATCTACAAGTTGGTGTTTACCAAATCAAATTAATAGTTGTTAGGCCACTTTATACGAGTTCGTTAGGTACTTTGATTACTCACCTCATTTCTTAGTCTATCAATCATCAACGCTTCAAATTTCACAAGTTTATAGAATTATTATTGAAAGTCCATGTTGTTTTGCCAATTCTCTACTTTTGATATTTCTTGTACAAGCACGAAACCTTTAATTACTGTTACACTGTGGCTGCTCCTTAGCTTGGTTTGGTCACATGCATAACATTATTATATGGGTCAAATTAAAAATATATATTGCATGAAAAAGGCATTTGAAAATGTTCGGAAGAACTATTAAAATTCGATTAACACAAGCTTTGTCCTTTTCTAATCTTTGCCAGGAAGGAGCCATCAAATTTAATTTCGAATATTTTAAAAATTAAATTAAATTATTAAGATAAGAGATTTAAGGTTTAAAATGTTAAATTGATATTACTGAATAAAATTAAAGAATTTAGAAAATAATTAAAAAAATTATTCTTATTCACGAAAAATTTGAAATTTAATTGTAGAAGGAGATTGTTAAATAAAAATTGGCTGATTTATTTTAATTTTTAAAAACTTATTATATAATTAATAAATTAATATATTTTAAAAAACGAGAGTTATTAAAACATATTAACCTAAAATTTTAAAAACAAAAGTGAAAAATTAAACAATTTAAGATTTTTAGTGGAAATAAATAATTATTATTATTATTTTTTGTTGTTATTATCTATCTATGATTCATCGTTTGATTTTTCAACTTCAGATTGTTTCTATAAAATAAAGTAAAAAAAGGCGACGCAATCAACGGAATACCAATTTTGTAAATAACTTGGTATAGAGGGGCAATTTCTCAGAAGGAAATGAAGAGCATGTGTTCGTTATTGCTTTGAAGCATTATTGGCGCCACGTGACGTGCCACCGCAAGCCAGAGTGATATGTGCTGCTCCTCACTACTTTTTCATTATTGTGAGGAAATTTCCTTTTGCTCAAAAAGTTGACTATTTATCTTAAAACGTAATTAAGATGATTATTACCCAAACTAGTAGATTTAACAAATACTGCTTTTCTTTTTAACGTGATTAAGGAATTATCTAATCTGATTTTTTTAATTTTCAAAATTGATGTGATAATTGATTTAAAATTTTATTCCCAAATAAAAGAATCATTTTAGACGATAATATTTTGGAGTATTTAAAATAAATCATAACGTTTGCAAAATATTCAAAAATAGTTTCTAATTAAACAGAATTAATTATTTTAAACGTTTTTCATGTATTAAGAATTTATTTTAAATATTTTATAAAGTTAGGATTAATTTTAAATAGCGAGCAGCCCCCTTTGCCTCCGATTCCTATTAAAACGTGTTGCAAGAGGGCATCATCGTGATTGGAGAAATTGTATTAGCTGGAGGTATACGTTATATTAGGCGTATATTAGGAAGAGAGAAAATAAGACAAAGTCTTGGTTAATGGTCTAAGGGTGAAAAGTTCCAACTTCCAAGTGGAAACTGTGGAGTTGCTTTGAACTGGCAAACCAGGAATGACCCAAGAATAGTCAGCTTCTAACTTCTCCGAAATGACTTTGTTGAAGTTTAAATTTTAAAAAAAATTGTTAGAAAAGTCTATTATTGATAAAGAGATAGGCGGACAGAGATATAAAGGAAACAAGAAAGATAAAGATAAAACCATTAACTCCGCACCAGTTTCGCCAACAAACCAGCCTTCATTTCAGTGCTCTCCAACCAAACTCTACACATCACCTGTCTCTCTATCTTTTTGCACACTTGTTGTTCTTCATCTTTTATCAGGTAGGAATTCGCAGGAGGACTTTGATATGGAAAAATCATAATAGAATGAAAGAAGTTCAAATTTTTTGAGGTTTTTCTTGTTACTGTTTGTGATATGTGTTGAAACCTTTTGGTGGTTGGATTTGGATATAGAATATGGAGTCTTGCATGGAAGCTATTGCCTTGAAGTCGAGTTTCCGGGGAGAATTGTCCAGAGAATTGTATCCACAGGCCATTTTCGACGATTTTTCGTGTTTGACTGCAACTTCAGGAGGTGTTTTCCCACCAGAGGATTTTTCTGTGGACTGTTTCTTCGATTTCTCAGAAGGTGAATGTAAAGATGACGTTTTTCAAGAACATGAAACGGAGGAACAAGTGGAAGAAGAAAAAGACTCGATTTCTGACTCTGTTTCCTCTCAAGAACGTTCAGAAGATGACAACTCCAACTCATGTAGCTTTTCTGATTCTCTGTTCAATGACGAACTTCCTGTGCCTGTAAGTTTCTTTCTCATTCGTATTCTTAAACCAGGGTTTTACGTTTTCGCCTTCGAGAACATGAGAATTATGAAACAAAAGTTGCAACCTTGGCTTAAAACTCAAGAGAAATTCTTGGAAAGGAATATTGAGGATTCTTCCGTCCCAATTTTTTTGCTTCTCTGTTCCTTGCAAGTGTTAAACCTTAAAAACCCATTTTTGTTTTCCACAGGTTGATGATTTAGCGGACCTTGAATGGGTGTCTCAGTTTGTGGACGATTCTTTATCAGAAATACCTGTTTTGTACCCTGTTGGTGAAGACAAAGCACAAAGCTTTGCAAAAACCAGGTTTCAGCAAGACCTCAAACCGGGTTTGACGAGAACTCCTTGTCTTTTCCCATACCTGGTTCCGGCCAAAGCAAGAACAAAACGTTCGGGACGCACCGGACGGAGCTGGTCTGGAGGGTCATCGTTGACGGAGTCTTCGTCGTCGTCGTCAACATCGTCGTCTGCTTCAACGCCATATGTGACCGTCTCCAACGCGGACATGAAGGTTGACTCGTCAAATGATTTGGTTGAGCCGCCGCTGAAAAAACAAAAGAAAGAACCAGCGGTTCAACCCGGTCAACTTTCCGGTTCAACACAGTTTCAACGACGGTGCAGTCACTGTCAGGTCCAAAAGACCCCACAGTGGAGAACCGGCCCGTTGGGAGCCAAGACACTTTGCAATGCTTGTGGGGTGCGGTACAAGTCCGGTCGGCTTTTTCCCGAGTATCGACCAGCTTGTAGCCCAACCTTTTCCGGTGACATTCACTCCAATAGCCACCGGAAAGTTTTGGAAATTAGGAAGAAAAGAGAAATGACTGGTCCGGGATCCGATCTAAACCAGATGGTTTCAAGTTTTTAAAAGTTTTTTAGAGTCAGAGCTCAGAAGTAGGTTGAACCGGGAACCGGGTTAGTGGTTCAGTTTGTAGGACTTAGACTTGTTACGCGTTATAGGAGGTTCTATTCTTAGATAGATCCAATTAGTAGTTTTTTTTTAATAATTATTTCTTAAGCTATTTTTTTTACATTTGTCTTTTAGGGCTAATTAAGATAGGATATGTTGTTGATGCAGGGAAGTAATTGGAGTTTAAATGGGTTGTTTGGTTGGATGTTAATTAATGATATGGAATGGAATGATATAGAACGAAATAATATTTAATGAAATAGAATGTAATATAGTGAAAAGTTGTTTGGGAAAGATGTAAGGATTAATAATATAATGTAGTGAAATGTTTAGAAGTGAATGAAATGGAATGTATAATAAATAATTGTTATATTTTTTATATTAAAATAGTAGTTATAGGAAATTTAATGTTATGATTTTAAAATAGAAATTATGTGTAATTAAGTTCAAGTAAATATGTTTTTATATTTTTATATTTTTAAATAATAAAAGTTTTATTATTTTATTATTAATTATATAAAAATTTTATTATTAATTATTTATTTTATTAAATTTTATTAAATTATATGTAATTTATATTTTGAAATAATTTATATTCTTATTTATCTAAAAATATACTCAAATAATTAAAGAATAATTTTTTATATATTTTATATTTCTCATTCATAAAAATTTTATTAAAATGTTTTTAATTAATAATATAAAAAAAATTATTATTAAGGTAAGATGAAATAATATAGAACTATTATTAATTATATACAATTTTTATGGACTATAATAAATGAGTACAGTGAAAAGGAGGTTAAGGTTAAAACAATTAATATTTAAAAATTTATTGAAGATATATTAAGTAATATGTATTTATTAGTTTACATTTCATCTTAAATTTATTAATTAGGAGGTTTTTTATTTTTATTTTTTAGAATAGAATAAAATATGATATAAAATTTTTTACTTATATTTTATTTTGTTATATTTTATTATAAAACTTTTAATTAAATTATAAAAATGTGTTATGTTCGATTCCATTTTATTACCGATCTCTCAACCAAACGGTAAATAAGATTTTGCAGCTATCTCCCTGATTGAATGAGTAATTGTCTCTTATATTTCAATACTGCTTTTATTAATAGAATCTGGAACAGATGGGTCATCTCACAGTTTCGGTCTCTATGGATTTGATTTGCCTTTTCATTCATCTCTGAAAATGAAATAAATGGGAATGGTAAGAGCCGGCCCGGAAGTGCCATGTGGGAGGTGGAAAGACGAGACTGGGTCGTTATGATAATGAAAGTGGGATGACCACAGGTGCCAAAGACCAAAGCACTCAACAAAGTCAAATTATGTGTGTGTATGTATATATATAAATATACGTCTCAATAATGAACCGAAGCTACAGGGAAAAAGACGTTGAGGCTAATGGCTGCATTGACAAGTGGAGGCCTCTTTTTATGCAGATAGATTCGACTCTTCTTTCCAGGAATATGAGCTAAAATATCTTTTACCTGTTGTCTTTTTAAAAGACAACTGGCTAACCTGGGCCAACCGGTCTGCCTGATCATTTGACCTGGCGTAATTGACTCCATAGAGAAGAATACAGGAAACATGTTCCCTTTCAACAGTCTACGTAGACACCTACGGCTGTATTCCAATCCATCACACAAAACGGAACGCCTCCGCCTCGTTTGGTTAACCACTAATCAGCCATGTTTTAGCTGATTCGTTGTTTTTAGCTGATTGACCCGTCAAATAGTTTGGTCAATAGCTGATTTATTGGTTGATTTAAAATAAGCAGCTAAATATAAAAACGCTTTTATATAAGAGTGTTTTCTACCACCAACTAAAATTTTAAATTTCAATTCCTATTTAATCCTATTTTATACAATAGTACAAATACACAGACGTTAATTTCTTACCTAAACTTGATTTACCATATTCAAATAACTAAATTTGAGTATAATATTTTCTCATTATCATATCTTAGGTAAATTGTGGTTAAAATGTTTGGATGCATCATTATCCGTATTATTATTATTATTATTAGAGTTATAAACCTAATTTTTGTAAAATTAAATATCTAAATTCTAAATTCTTATAAGAATAATCAACCAAATAATAAGATATATAACATTCATATATTTATATATTTTTTTTAAGATTATGTCCTCATAATTTATTTTACATATAAAATTTTATCAAATATTTCTAATAAACAACTAATACAACTTATTGGTCAAATTAGCTGATATAATTAACTATCAGCTAATAACTAATGTAATTGGCTTATTATCAAACTAAGTTCTTCTCTTTAGCCATCACACACACACCTCTTTTAATTCTACGGGTAAAAAATCTATAACAAACCACAACGTTACAACCACGTTATTTATGAAACTTGAGCAGGGAAGTGCTTTTATTTTCTGTAGATCACTTTAGAAAAGAAAGAACGTTAGTTCTCAGGTAAGACTACATGAAAGTAACGATTATCCTGCAAGGGATCTCTCCAATCATGGAACGCCTTGATCACATTTCTCCTTACAGGAGCCAATCAATATATATATATACGTATATCATGGCCATTCATCCACGATATGATGTCCATCCCATACGATAACACCACAAAATAATTTGTGCTGCCAAATTCCATAGTTATCTGTGACTATAAAACCTTGAAACATTATTCCAAGTCAAACTTCCAATAAAATTACTGTACAGATTTAAACTGCTCTATGTTGCTCAAAATTCCTACCGCCTAATTATGCAAATAATCACATGCAGCACCCTTTTTGCAATGCCCATTTTCATGGAATTTGCACACTCTCTGTCCTTTAAAGGAGGGCCTGGAAGACTCTCCTCTGCTAAACGAGGGTTGCCTATTCCATGGTTTACTTCCATGACTAGAATCACCACCCTGAGAACTTCTCTCTCTTTGGCTGGACAATCTGTCTCCACTTTGATTCTTTTCAGTTGCCCACCCACTCAAGTTTCCACTAGGAGTTGCCCAACCAGGATTTGCATTCCCAGAACGTGATCCTTGACCTGGTGCAACCCATCCCGCATTTACACTTACTGGTGCCGGCCCTTGACCAGGTGGTGCCCAACCTGGAAAGGAATTCCCAGGTGCTTGCCCTTGAATAGGAGCAGTCCAACCCAAATTTGCAGATCCAGACCCTTGACCTTGCCTAGGTGCAACCCAACCTTGGTTAGCATTTCCAGGTCCAGGCACATGGGCAGGTGCAACCCATCCATGATTTGAATTTGCAGGTACAGGCCCACCCCAAGCCACATTGGGATTTCCAGGAACTGGAACCCAGCCAGTGTTTTGATTGTCTGTCCCTTGTCTCGGTGTAGGGCTTTGATTATCTGTCATATTCATGCCCCATGGAACATTTAGTGGAGGAGCCGCAGGCTGAAGATTTGATTGTGTAAAAGAATTTTTCCAAGCATCCGATAGCACCAAATTTGAAGTGCCCGGGATAACAGATGCAGCAGTATGATTTCCTGGAGTCAAGGATGACGCAGAATTATGGAGGGAGGTTGGGGCATCACGCCAGTTACCATACGCACTAGGTTGGGTGGGCATAGGGATTGAGTTATTTGGATCTAGCTTCTGGGAAGAGGAAGCTTCCCATGCTTGAGATCCATTTCCAGGTACAGCGCTTGAACTATTAATTCCTGAGTTTGCAAGGATACCAGACATCCATCCTTGAGATCCAGCAGGAATATTACCATTCACAGGTTGAACTAAGTTGTGGAGACTTTTCATATCAATAGTTGCACCAACAGAACCACTGGAAATAGCAGTTGGAAGCATATGAGAATTGAGTTGTAACCCAGGGGATTCACCAGAAACTGTTGATTGAGAATGCATTTGAGATAAATTTGCATTACCCAAATGCATACCTGCTTCTGGCTTTGGAACTGAACTAATTGTATGTGAGATATTTGTACCATCTAGATGGTCACGTATCTCTACATGCCCACTTATCTTTGTTGATGATGTCTGTGGAGTACCATTGTGAGATAATTGGACATTATCTGATGAAACTACCTCATGATGATGGTGTAACTCATTGCTTCCTGCTGAAAATCGGTTAGCTTCAAAGAGAGATGTAGGAGATTGAGCCTGAGTGGGTGACCACTTGCTTTCATAAGCTTGTCCCTTTTTCCCACTGGGAGCTTGTGCCGGAGTAGGAGAAGGAAGATTTGTATCAGAAGCCCACCTATCTGTGGCATTGTTGGGGACATTAAGGAGAGTTGGAGCAACTCGGACCATAGAATTAGTGCTTTCAGATTGAGGCTTCAAATTTTCTCCAGAATTGGCAGAATACAAGGATGATGGATGTAAATTCTGCACCAACTGAGTCTTCAAGAGACTGTTATCCACAGATGGAGGCTCTTTCTGAATATTTCCAGATAACGCCTCGGTCAAAAGTATAGAATCATCTTGCTTCTCTGTAGTTCTCCATATCCTCAAGTCAGAAGGGAAATACCCAGTAACACTCCATTTTCTCAGCTGTACCATTGAAAATGGTCCTTGAATTTTTCCAGATGGATCTTTGTAATGCCAAATCTTTTCAGTTTCACTGGTTCTTGAAATAGATTGTGTTGATCCCGAAGGAGGTGCAGGTGAAGTGCTTGGCATAATCTGAGGAGCAGATTCTGGTTTTAGAACTGAATGAGCACTGTAAGCTTCTGAATTTGGAGAAGCTTTTTGCTTCTCCCAGTTCTCTAGTAGATTTGCTTCTCTTTCCCTCCCTTGATTCCATTGATAGTCATTTACAATCTCATCAGTTCCAACTGCATCTTCCACCCTGCTCAGAAAACTTTTATTAGACATGCTTCTGTTTAAATCCCGGTTCATGCTCATGTAATTCCTTGTTCCAGCCCAAGATTCGTTTGTAGTAAAACCTCCTTTTCTCGGAGAAATCGGTTCTTGTCCTCTTACTCCAGCCCAAGAATCGTTTGTAGTAAAACCTCCTTTTCTTGGAGAAATTGATTCTTGTCCTCTTACTCCAGCCAAAGAATCATTCATTGTAAAACCTCCCTTCCTCGGAGAAATTGGTTCTTGTCCTCTCCTGCTAAAACTACTGCTTCTAGGTCTAACGTAATTTTCTGCAACACCAAGAAGTATGATACAGTTGAAAGACCCAGAATATGATACAATGAACTATACAGAAAATAACGAAATCAAGCAAATGAGACCTTGTCCCTTGTCATCATTTTCTCCATCTTCTTCAGATTCATAGCTTGGGTCCATTTTTGGATCAGCATGTATTTCAGGAATCTCTTCCAATCTACGATGGCGCTCCTGAGGAGACTTCAAAAGCTGCAATTTCTCCACACATTCTCTGAGCGTAGACAGAAGTTAAGAACTACTAAAATAGTTGAATAGAATTGCAAGAATTTCCAAGAAAACATGTGACAAGTAATAAATTCGGCAATATGAAGGCTTCTGAATTCAGACTTGAAAGCTTTAATTTCCTATCATCTGTATGATTTTGACCATATCCTATCCTAGTTGAAATTTTACTGTATAATCCCTGTGCTTTATAGGCATACACCAAGAAAGAGCCACAAAAGTCCAGGCGTAGACGAGGATTTGAAGCCAACACAGAACTCACAACAGTCATTCATCTAAATCTATCTCCCCATCTAGTTCACATTTAACATATAAGAACAAGCTTTGCTGTGATAGAAGTTTCAGAGCTCTACAAGAATTCATACAATGGCAAGATGAATTTAAGCATGTCTGCCAAGTCTATTTTCTAATCTAAAGCCTATAATATGCAAGTAGATTGTTCAAGAGGACACAAAGTTGCTAATTTAATTTGCACAAGTTTAAGAAAATCCATAGATTTATAAACTGCTGATATTCCTCAACCTGTACTCTAATTTGAATATGGAAAGAATACCAAGTACTATTAGCTTTAATGGCATATATCCTTCAAGATGACAAGAGTCCAAACCATTATATAACTACATAATAGTAACTATTCAGATCTTCAAAAGGATATTCCTTTCTCCGGCCCAAATCACTAGCTCGATCTCGAAGATGACTGAGACGAGTAATTTCAGTTTCCAATGCCTGCCACATAATAAGAGAATCATCAGATATCAACTCAGTTTACATAAAGAGGAGCCTGTTGGAGTGTGCTCCAGAGGTTTTTTTTTTTTTTGTTGTTTTGAAAAATTGTATTAGTTCAACAACCAGTCAGATGATATACAATCAGCAACACAAAGTTAAACTTCTTATATCATCTTCAACCCATCATTTTGAAATTCAACATTAATTATCACCATGGACGGTTACTATCCTAAGGTTGAGCCTCAAGCATGCAACAACATAGTTCTGTACTGATATTACTAAGAAGTGATTATCATCCCCATTATTTACGCTCAAAACTTACATCTTCAACTCTCACAGCCTGAAGTGCCATAGCCTTCTCTTGTATGTCCCCCTATGAACAGCACACAATTCAGAATGAAGAACATCCAGTAACTTAACAAAACACTACAAAGTAATGCTGCCTCACCACAGTCAAGCGATTAAGAAGTCCACATTTTATGCTTTGCCGAAGACGCTTGCATTCATCCTAGGACATCAGACAAGATAGTTAACAAGCAGATCCAGCAAAATGAATGCAACCATTCAAGCCAACAGATTCATCAAGTACTGCCACTGGTTTACAAAATCAATAAAGCTGAACTTTGTCCCTCAATACCAACCCAAACGCAATGTAAGCAATCATTCTAATTTCTACAGAGTAAGACATGCTTTAGACGGTAAAAGAAACAATATAATCATTCCAGTTTTTCACTCTAAATGAAGAGTTGTAAAATTACATCAACAAAAGAAATCATGTAAAGAAACCAAAAACGACAGAATAAAGAACAAATAAAAGGGAAATGGCTTGTCACCTCAGTAAAATCTTGATTTGAGATTATATCAATTGTCACCACCTCTGTCTTGCTTAGATTTAATATTTCAAGTTGAAAAATGGCTGTTTTTTTGCCAACTCTGTAGGGCTCAGGAGCTTTGCTTGTACCTGCACAAAAATATTAAAATGAATTTATCCTACTATTACACAATTTTTATACTTCCACAAGGCAATATGAATAGTGCACAAGGCAAACATGAGGGTTTTACCAACAACTTGCACAAGCCTGTACAAATCTTGCTTTTGGGCATTGCCAGAGATTCTTATTCTCACAAAAGCACCAACAACTTTGTCATGAAATGTCTCCATATCTTCAATTAGATTCTCCACCAAACTGCGTTTCAAGTAAATCAAACAGATATTATGCATATCAATAGCTGCATAATCATCAAGGTTTGATTGCAGTCCTCTCCCATCACCCTTTTTCCGTGATTTGCGTTTCTTATCCTTAGTTAACTTCACAGGGGTATCATAGTTCCCATCAGCGTCCAACTGATTAGCTTCAGTGTCAACAACACTCCCTTGCTGATCATCCACTTGGGAGTCCTCTTTCCAAAGGAAGTGCGATTCAAGAAGCTTTAACATTTCAAAATGGCCCACACGTGGCTTCCCAAACAGACTCTGAAGCCTTGAATCACAAATTATTTGACTTTTGCGACGAGGATCACGGAGTTTGTTCCTTTTTATGTATTCCAGCAGGAGAGCTTGTACATCAAATTGAGAACAAACTGACTTGTCGCCATTCCTCATGTGCACAACAAACTCCAAAAGCTCCTTGGAGGCCCACTGAATTCTTTCATCAGATGTTACCCCTTCAGCTCCACTGCCTGTTGCTGAGTTTGGTAAATTTCCTTCCCTAGAACGAGAATTCATTCGTTTTCTACCCCTTCTTCTTTTAGGGGCTGTCACTCCCATATTAGCAGAACTGTCTGATCCTGACCCTTTGTCATTATGAATGTTATAGACTTCATCTGGTGAATCTTGCATACCCATGTTTATTTCAGGTCCTTTCCATGGGTTTTTAGCTTGAGCAATTTCTTCAGAAGTTAAAGCGAACCTCGCTTTTAGGTCAATCAAATAATCCTTGAAAAGATACTCCCAGCTGTTTTTGTCATCAAAATTCACATGGCCCTGCCAAAGTACAAAAGGACAAGTACATACATCAGAATGAAAGTACACTTACAAAAGTCAAGTCATGATGCACAACAAAAACAGAGACAAAATGGATGTGGTAAAATTAAAAGTAGGAAGGCAAAGTAGATTCTCTTCTACAAGTAGAAATCTCAAGTGATAAACCACTACAAATTATGTATAAACCAAGCATAATAACAGGCAGCATCCAGTTAGGAAGGACTTAAGATATTAACAATTGACTGATATAAAGGAGATGAATGAAATCAGTATGAAGGTAAGTCAACGACCAGAGAGTGGGAAAACTGAAGGGTACAGAATGAATCGGCTAATAGAAAAGTAAACTTAACAGGCTCACAAACAAATTCAAACTCTACTGATGAATGCAGATGAACACAACATTGATTGGAGGAGTCGAGCATCATGAATACAAGAAATTTACATCAGAAGCATTCCATGGCCTCAGTTAAAAAGATCGTTCATTGACCACAAGCTTATTTACAACCTGCATGAAAATCTAATTTTTTAATCTCAAAATACTAACTTTTGTGAGCTGATCTCCACCATAAAATTTTGGATTTTTATTAGTTAGTTACTTCATTACGAAGTGTTACTGAAATTTAAGAAAACAACCTTAGAGGCCCTAGAGTAACAAGTATTTATTGTTCACTCGTGCTATGTGTTTCTTTGAAATAATATGATATCACATAATATAATCACCGCTACAATTGGCCATCTGCTGCCACATTAGATCACAACTTAAACTTCATCCAAAGATTTGTGTTCCTTCGTTATATAGATTTGTAAAGCAAAGAATCTTATAGGTTGTTCATAATAGAATTTGAGAAAAAGAGCCTGCAAAACAATAATAGCAACAGTAATATGGAAAGATAGAACAGGAACATACCATCTCCTCGTTTCCTTGTCCATTCCCTTCAATCAGTAGAACAGTTTTCATGCATGTCTCACAGAAGCCTTTATTACCTCTCACACAAAAAATAACAGCATCTTTGATGCACCCCTTGCATAAGGAAAATGTACATGTATAACACATGTAATAGGCATTCTTCCCACAGCTGCTGCAAAGGTGCCAACCTAAGTATTGAAAAATATTACCATGTTGACTTTAGATAAGTTACAAACTAAGCAGCCAAAGACGTGAGATACATTGCATAAATTGTAAGACAATAGCTTCAAATAAAGAATGACAAATGAAGAACCAAAAAGCAAAACATCACGCGTAAAAGACAACCTCCACAACGCTTGAGTCATCAAGAACACTTGTACAAGGAAAAACATGAAATACTTTAAGCATAATTGTTGTATCTGCTTATGTAATGACAACAACGTAAAAGAACATAACCAATCACCTTCAATTTCAAAAATGTTTCCAGACAAGCACTTAAGTCATAAAGTTCCAACAGTAGAGGGCAATGTTGTAAGGCATTACTAAGAAATTCATCCAAATACACCTAGGCTAAGACAATAAATAACTATATAGTCACACATTTAGAAGTTCCTGAAGCTCGAAGCCAGAGTTTAACCCATGTCAATAAAATGTACTTTGCATGGACCACAATCCATTGGGGAATGCACACATGAACTATTTTAGATATCCTTTTAAATTTAATAACTTGCATTCCCTTCTCAGGAACCTTTTCATTTGCACATTTTGCTTTCCCCCAAAACACTTCTCTAAGTGCGCATCTTTCACTTCTTCTGGAGGAAGAAAAAAAATCCATTCAGAAAAGCCGTTGGCATTAGCAACCCAAATGCCAAATGCCATGGAAATGAGTTTAACTGCATACCCCTCCATTTTCATCCATCCAGACTACAAGTCAAGTTGTCCCAAAATCCACAGAATAGACAAGTTAACAATAGATAGTGGTCTGACCAAAACCACCAAAGGCCTTACAGAAGAATGGAAATTTATAGAGCCAGTGAATTTGCAATCATTAACAATCAGAAAGCATGGAATTAAAGTTGGATATAAGGCATATAACTACTTGAAGGGATAAAAGTTACTTGATTCGTTGAACTTAGAAATCTCTAGTTGCTTAGAAGTAAACTCCATCACTAATGTTTGTCAAACATTGTCCAATTCTAACTTCAAAATTCTCTCTTTTTTAACTTGTGTTTATCAAGACTCCACATTATTTACTTTTTAGAGTTAAATGGCCTTTTGCCTTTTCATTATTGTGGTACAGATAACTCTTGAGCTCAAGGATGGGAAAGGACAAGTGGGTAAGAACCTTCTTCAAACCAAAAGTGATATGGTCGTGTTTGCAGCCTAATCACGTCAAATCCCTAAAGCAAAATGGTCTAAGAAAGTGACAAATCCTTACTGCGTTTTGATTTTTCTCAACCAAAACTCCAAGATTATACAAGAAAAATAACAGATGTTGAAGCAGACTGTACAACTCTTGGCATACCCACTGTTATAACTTTGATCCTTAATCATATCCAATAAGCACAAAGTCCATGTACAATCAACATCGTAGCCCGCTCGTAACATGTATAGGCCAATATTAAGATTGTCTTCATGATCTTCAAGATTTCAGTGGCTTCTTCAAGCACCAAAGGTTGATGATCTAGTAATAGAGATTTTTTCCGTCTCTATTTTAATGCAAACATGGTTATTACCATGTCACTGCCATTGAGACTTCAAAAAGTTCATGGAATTTAATTGTTAGATGAAACGTTACACTTGAAACGAGGCACAATAACCCAATATGGTGAGCTTGCAAAATTAAACAGTAGATAAGAGCATCCTGTCCCTTTGCACAAGTCCACTCCTGCAAGATTGCTGTTGTGGACATGAACCCTTTTGTCAAAACAAGAAAAGGCACAAGAAAAGGCAACAACTTCAACAGTTTACAAGAAATGATGAAGTAGTCTACTTTGAAATCATCAAAGAACATTATTAGTAGCTAATGTTTGATAAAAGAAACTTACAAAATTTACTACCACTAGTACAAATCCCACAAGTATTACTGTTACAAAGGAAAAGAAGAGACTGCTTATGAAACCTCACATAGACATTGGCAATTTATTATTTAATGCTTATGTATCCTTCCCTAGAAAATAATTTCCCTAGTCTAGTGGAGTCTCGAAAATCCAAAAGGACATAAAAGACTAGAACTGAAGTCCGGACAAACAACAAGCTTAATGGTCCATCAACACTGAAATTCAGGACTTGGGAAAAGAAATGAAAGATTTTAAGAGTCAAAAAACAGAAAACGTGAGTAAAAGAACTTACCACAATTCCATTTCCCCTTAGATTGAAAGAATGCATCATCTCGATTAACGCAAGCAGGATGATATGCCTTAGGGCACCCCCTGTAAAGAACCTTAACCAGTCAAGCAAAATGTTGAAAGAATGATAGTATGAACAACCATACAGAATACGCCTAAGACTACTCCATTGACAGCAATGAAACTAATGGCCGTTTTACCTGCGGTCACAGAGAACAAGAGAACCTCCATCAAAACAAATGAAACAGACATCCTCCCCTGACTTTCTCCTTGAAGGGACTCTAGTAGGAATTTTTGTACTTTTTCCTCTTTTCCTCTTCCTACCAGCACTTTGTCCTATTTCCTCTGTTTCCTCTTCTGCCCCCTCAGTTCCCTCAGCCATTTCTGTCTCCTCCACTTCATTTGCTTTCCCTGCTTCTTCTTGCACTTCCATCTCTTCTCCCACAGCATCCAACTCCATCTCCTCATCCTTATCCATTTCCATCTTTTTAGCATCCTCCTCTGCCTCCACTCCAATTTCAGTCAATTGAACCTGCTCTTCTGCATCTTCTGCATCTCCTGCATCGTCCTCCGTCTCATCCAACACCTCTACATTATGTTGATTTGTATCCACTTCAGTCGGCTCTTCCAGCACAATCTTGCCAGCCATCTCCTTACTCTGCACATTTTCCTCTTTGACTTCCTTCTTCATATTACCTTCCCTACAATGATCAACATCCACCATATTCCTTTTCTCTGTCAGACATATCTTCTCCACAGTTTCCGTTCCATCTGCAATCACTGTCCCCTCTGTTTCATCGATAACATCTGCCTTCAGTTTCACTCCAGAGCCCTCCCCCATTTCAATACCCTCATGCTTCATATCCTCTGCTGCGCCAGACACCTCTGGCCCTGTTGCAAACTGCATCTGCTTTTCCTCTTCGGGATCTTCATTTATTTGTCCTACTGGTTCCTCTGTTGAACATGACACCTCTGCCAACACTCCCACCCGCATCTCTTTTTCCTCTTTGGGATCTTCCTCTATCCCTCCCACTTCCTCTGAAGCATGAGACACTTCTGCCACAATTGCCTGCGCCTCCTCTTCCTTTTTGGGATCTTCCTCCTCCATTCTTCCCATTTCCCCTATCGCATCAGACACTTCAGCCACCATTGCAGCTCGTCTCTCCTCGTCCGTTTTGGGGCGTTCCTCCACTATTTCCACTGCCTCCTCTGTTCCACCAGGTACCCCTTCCATCGTTGTTTCCCGGGTTTTCCCTTCCCCTTTGGGATCTTCCTCCTCTATTCCTCCCGTTTCCCCAACTGCACCCGGCACTTCTGCCACCACTGAGACTCGAGTCTCATTTTCCATTTTGGTTTCTTCATCTTCAATTCCTACTGTTTCATCTGTTGCAACAGACACCTCCGCCACCATTGTGTTCCGTGCTTCTTCTTCCTTTTCCGGGTGTTGATCCTCTATTTTTAATGCTGCAACAGCTACTTCTGCCTCCACTGCCCTCATCTGAAATCCATCTCCAATGCCCACACCTTCATCCTTTCTATCCCCATTTCCATCTGTTACCAATGCTTCCACTCTCGTTCCAATTTCCTCTCCCTTGCGAGCCTCCTTCATTCCCTCAACGACATTCGCTTTCCCCGAATCACCCACTTCAGCAATCCTCATCACATTCTCAGTCACCTCTCCTCCACCATCTCCCGATTCCACGTCAGCAACAGCCGCCGTCTCCGTCTCAATCTCTTCGTTCACCGCCTGTTCACTCACTTCGGCTCTCAAATTCCCCTCTTTTATACCAATTAACTGGTTGCTTTCTCCATCCCTAGCAATTCCATCTCCTCCGGTCTCAGCCGCCGGCGATTGAGACGACTGGCAACCGCATACACCAACTCGCAATCCATCCGAACCCTCTCCTGCAACCACTCCGAGCTTCTCAAGAAATGGCGGTGATTGGTCGGAGTTGCCGAAGACGGCAACTGTTCCCGCTTCGTGCGACACGGACATGGGTCGAAGCTCCGAGTCGCAATTTGGGTCCGGGGGTTCTATTACCGGTTGGGATTGGGGATCTAGAGGTTTCGAGTTCTCATCTTCTTCGGCATCCATTAGGCAGATTGATATGATAAGCAAGAAAACCCTAACAAAATTAGGGTTTAGAAAGATTTGGGGGAGAACTGATGTTTTCGATGAAATATGCAAGCTGTTATTTACTGTTGCTTTGTCTAGCGAAGAAAGCGATAAAGAGATAAAGAGATTAGTAAATAAGGGCTCGGGATTTGTTACACAGCACCTGTAACTTTTATACTTTATGAGCCACGTCGATTGGGCTTTTCTACCGATGTGGACTTTTATTGGGCTTTTTCTTACAAACATTAATCCGGTCAAGACTTTATTTGTTAATGGATCTAAGTCTTCAATTCACTTCCTCTTACTTTCTTTTTAAAAAAAAAACTTTTGTAGTCAATTTTCCGTCTTTACTTTTTTTTTTTGGTTTTTCTCTCCATTTTTAGGGAAACTATTTATGTAATTATTGAATGTTAAAGTTGGAAACTATCACTTTTTTACAATTTATTTATTTTTGGTTCTTTCGTCTATCTCCACATGAAGACTTTCATGTAATTGTCCACAGAAGATTATCTCATGCTATCAATTTATTGTTTTCATAGGGGAGAGCAAAGCAGAATTTGAAAGGAAGATTATCCTTGCTGGTAGATTGAATCAATTTGACTTCTTTACATTTGGTATATAATGGATTTTGGTATTTAATTATTCTACCAAAAATTTGTACAACCATTGTCATGCCTCATTACATTTTAGGCCGCACATATGTAAAAAATGTCATTAGATGTTCATTTAAAACAAACCATAACTTCATTTTTTAGCGAATTCGCTCAATAGAAATCATATTAATACTCAATACATGTATTAGCAACCTAATGTACACAAAATACTATCAGTCATTAAAATAAGTATCATATACTCTTTGTAATCAGAATATCATCTTTGAATATAAACTATACCACGCCTCAATACTAGTACTTTTTCTATTTAATATCAGGTTTAGGTATTTTAATTGATTACAATAACACCTACACTTTTAAATAGGAATATAATGATTGAGTCAAAAGAATATTTGTCCTAATAGCAATAATACTTACACTTAGTATGCTTAATACCACAACTATAAATAATAGTTACCAAGACAGGACATATTTAAAAAAAGGTCATAACTTTAATGCGTGATAGGAAAACTACGTTGAAGTTGTAATAATACCAAGCATCAATATGATGAATATAAATTGATACAAATCCATGCAACAAAGTGGGTAATATGAAGGTTTTGTCTAGCATAAGAAACTATATCCATTAAAGTGTTTGGAGAATACTAAAAAATATATACGATTGTGTGATCAAGGGTGTTCTTAATGGAAAAATTAATAAGAAATTATAAAGTACACTGATTTGATGCTTGATTATGTATGATAATGTATTCGTTAAAGGTTTTGTCTAATACGGTTTAGAATATGGTCGTTTAGTCAACCATGTTCTTGTTTAAAAATGTTGGAATGAATTTGTCAATTACATAAATTGGAAAATGATCATGTATCAAATTACGTCCAATAAAGTATTTTTAATATGGTTAACTACACAGTTATGTGGTTAATCATGTTCTTGTTTATATTTAGTAGGGACTCTTACATGGTCATGTTATGATGCCATGTATAGGCTGCTATATAATGTCATTTATGGGTCGTGTTATGCTAAGCGGTGACAATAATGGATACAACTTGTAATCATGTGTAGGCTCTTTTTACTTAGAAGGGAATAGTATTCAAGATAATTTCCTTTAGACCATGTTTATAAAGGACAATATAGAACTAAAAAGTTGTACGTAGGTCTCAACTTCACTGAGCTCCACTAAAAGAAATGACATGAATTCTTAACCCTATATTTTCATTTTCTGGTTATGGTATATATATATACTTTGCCAACTTTTTGGGTTGCAGGCGGAGAAAGAGCGGACTTGGGGACTCGGGTGGGGGCAGCCTAATTAAGAGAGCCATTCCATTTAGGGCGAGACAGAATGGCGAGCACAAACGATCTGGTGTCCGAGCCAATTGGTCATACGACGACTACTTCACTAATTTTTTTTAGTATTAGCTGCCTACCAATATATTGTAAGGCTCCATCATATACCCTAGAAGTATTATAGCATGTCTATGGTGTATTAAGAAGTGAACATAAAGAATTATGTGCATCTAAGTATAGTAAGAGACATAGTAGTACTTAATGTAAAAGACATAGGTAAATCAATAATTTGTTCGTTTTATCATGGACATACATACTTAGACGTGAAATATAGATGGGCATTTTTGACATGTTTACTTAGATTTATGAGTGTGATGTGAGGGGAATTGATAAAAAAGTATTCCATAAGCAAACAGGATGTTTTTGGTTAAATAAGATGTGTTTTTGTGTTGCTTTTGCATGATAAGACCGAAGTTAGTTGGTTTAGGATGTGTACCTTGTTAGATGGATAGGTTCCACTGAACATACTTGTGTAATTTGACCATATCTCAACCTGTATACCTCCAAATTGGATAATTCAAGTTGGAGTTTAAACAATAAACATAGATAGAAAACTTTCATGAAGGAATCGAAATTGATTCTGCCTCTAAAATTTTGAATTATGTCTTGAAGTTGAATTATGGATGTTGTCCCTGTTTTTAAACAGCCTGTAGTGTTTTGGGTATAACTCCTAAAATAGTTCACCAAATTGCATGAAATTTATTCCATTAGAAAAATAAGACATGGGGGAATGAAATTAATTAATAAAATTATAGGCCAATGTGGCAAGTAAAGGAAGAAGAAGGACCAATATGCAATTTTCTAAAGTTAACACATGGACCAAATGGATTAAGGCATACGTGACCAATAATAATAAAGCATGTGTGTTCAATATAAATTAAACATATATATGAGTCTTGAAAGTTCTTGGATGGACATATGGAGAGGGGAGATGGACAACATTTTGGGGGTTATAAATTCAGATTTTTCTCCTCTCCATTTCACCTTCATCATCCCATCATTTTTCATGTAAACAATCAAGTCAGTCTTGGGTGGAAATCAAGGTAAAAGTTAGAGATTTTTTCTTCACCCTTACCTTTTCTTGCTTTGATTATGAAGAACTGTAATTATAAGGTTGGAAGTGGGACTGAGATGTGTATTTGTGGTGCTTCTAGTTGGTGAGTCAAGCAAAGCAAAAGACGAAGGGAAGGAAAGGCAATAGAAGACCTACTTTGTCAATTTTGAGGTTTGGGACTTCACTTAGTTAATTTCTTTATTTGTGTATATTTAAATGTGTAAAAAGATTCATTTAGATGTGGAGTGGTTGTTGGGATGATGCTTTGGTGTTATTTTAGTGTTATCTTGCATAGAATTGGTTGAATATGACAACAGAGTATTGTATAGTTGAATTCTGTCTACGCTTTGTTGAACCAGTCACATTGTTTGAGTCATAACTCAACATACATACCTCCAAATTGGGTGATTTCAGTTTCATATGAAACATAAAAGATAGAAATAGAAATATCTAGAAGATACTTTGACTTAATTCTGGCTTTATGATATGGAAAATTGAGATAGTAAATGGTGACCTAATGTCGCCCATGTTTTGGAGCAGCTTGTGATATTTGGTCTATATCTCGTGATTAGAAAGTCCAAATGGTATGATTGTTAGTGATATGGAAATTAGAGACATAGAGTAACAAATGTCTAGAAGACCTAAAAATCTAATCCGAACGTTTTGTATATGAATTTTAAGGAACAAGTGGAGTTTGTCATATGATTTGCTTCTGGACTGATTGTTTGCCTATTTTTAAACCATCGTAGGCTTAGCCCAATTTTGAGTTTGTTTTCGTTTCTGATTTTTACTAAATCTTATCCGAACCTTTTTGAATGTGTATGAAACTTTTCAAACACCTAGAAATAAGTAAAATAGGACTTACCATATGTGAATTGGATGATTGAACATTGGAATTTAAGATTAAGCATAATGCATTCCAACAAAAAAATTTGCATATACATAAATGATTTGTTTGCATATTTATTGCTCATATGTATATAGTATGATTATAAAATTGTGATTTTGACACCTTCTAATGGTGGTAAGTTATGACTTGCATGTATGAACACAGATACATATTTTATGACTTCAAGTGAATATCATATGATGAATTGTGAAATTGGCAAATGGTTCAAGTAAAGGTTACAGTGCCTGCTCTATTGTCTTAATGTTAGATAGATAGGCATGCCTATAGGGATACAACATAACTGCTATAGTTTAACACTAATCGTGTCTTCATTTCGAGACTATAATATCTCCATAGTTTGATACCTTTAGGTATCCACAATTTGATACTTTTGAGTATCCACAGTTTTGATATCTTTAGATATCCACAGCTCTCGTTATCCACACCCACGAAAATGTGCAAGCCTAACACAGAAAGCAAAGTAAATGGTTATAAATAAGAAATGAAGCATGACAACTTAAATAATTGGTATTAGTGAGCATTTGCATTTGTACTAATAATTTGTATCAATAAGCAGTGAATATCAATATTTGGCTTATAGATGTGCATTTTGGGTATATGGATAATATGTTGAAGCATAATTGCATTATGTACTTTGCTTAGGTATGCCATCATTGTTTACATGAGTGTTAAATATCAATGTTTGGTTCATAAATGTGAATTTATAGTATGTGAGTTGTGATATTTTTGATTGTGTGTGCTTGACAAATGACTACTGTGAGTGATCATCCAAACTAAGAGTTTTCCCTACTATGCTTTCAAGCTTAGCACATGTGTTAATCTGTATAGGTCCAGGTCATAGAAGTGAGATACATGGAACATCTACAAGGACCAAGACTAATAGCTAGGAGAAAAAGTACTTTTGGAACGTGCTTTTAATTAAAGATGATTGTATATATACTGAAGAAAGGAATTTGTATGTTTTCTTTTGGATTACCATGTAATCATAAAGATGTATTACTACTGTTAAATGATAATGTTAAGCATTGGGAAGTTTTATAATGTGTATATGTATAGCATTGAATAAAATTATATACCTTGAATGCATGTACAGGAATTTGGTTACTATGTGTGCAGATGGTTGTAGGTTCTGTATAGGGTTGTTGCACTTATCCTACCCAGTATAAACTACACGAGTAAGGCAAAAACTTATTGAGGCCCTCTAAATCTCTTTAAAGATTATTCTAATATTTTGTGTATCCACTATGTACAATGCACAAGACTTAACCTAGCTCATTCTTTGGGTTCTTTCCTTGAACCTTTTTCACCCATTTTTCATATAGAAACTTATAATCTCAATAACGTATAATGGTGAGTGAAAGAAAAATAAGTAACTATAGAGATAATGGAATGGAATTTTAGTTGTGTAAATTATTAATCAAAACTATGATTATGATAAGGAATATATACCTACTAAAACTCCACTGCCCCTTCTTTTTATGTTTTTATCTATGCGCGATATTTTATATAAAGATTGAGATTATAATAAATAAATAAATTTGTATATAAGTGAACAAAAAAGCAAATAGATAAATATTAAAGTTGGAGAGAAGGGAACTCTGACTGTATAAATTTTTATTCAAAACTATGATTATACTAAGGAATATATAACCACCAAAGTTCCTTCCTTCAAATTTCAATATTTATATATGTCCACAGTGTCCCCTCAAAAGCACAGTAATATTAAGATAAAACATAAGGAACTTTGTTGGTGTACATTTCTCAATAAAACAACGGTGTTAACAAAAGTAATATATATCCACTAAAATTTCTTCTATTGTTACTCAATAATTTTTTTGTGTTACTTAATATATTTATGTATGCACTGTAACATCCCATCCCCATATTAAGGGTTAGGACCCGAAAGTTCAGTACATGTGAGCTCAAAGAGAAAGTAAGACAATGCATTTCCTTG
>JANZLC010000202.1:35091664-35117560 GCA_026413385.1 Erythroxylum gracilipes
ATTTCACTAATTTCTTCATTAATAATCATAACTTAAGCAATAAAATCCTCAATTTATTCCAACCAATTTAAAATTAGTAAACTAAAGCCTCAAAATAATTTAAACATGTTTAAAAAGGCATTGGGGCCCAACACTTAAAGCCCCAACAAAACTAGATACAATGATACCTTATAGAATAAAAATGAGGTTTTATTCGACCTTACCGATATGCAGAAGGAAATGCATTCCAAACCAGGAGGCGAAACTCTCAAGTAGATGGAAAGGAATGCCCTGACTAAATAATTAAAGGCAATTCGAAAGCATAACTCACTGATAAAGAAAAAGTTCAAAATTCAATGGTTGAAGGAGATAGATAACTAAGGAGAAACATCAATAAAATTATTTCACTCTAGGACTTTGATGGCACCATTTTGAATGATCAAATATGATCTGAAGAATTATGCCTTCAACTTCGTCAAATCATCTTTTGGTAAGGTTGGCATATTATCTAGCAACCTTTAGGACCTCAATGTTTTCATTCCCTATGCTATTGCAAGTGACCAAGTATAATTCCTCATAAAATTGATCACTAATATAGATATATAGGAAGTTTTATTCAATCTTAATCCCAATAAAAAACTTGAGTTTAAATGGAATGAATGCATTCTTCTTTTAAAACACTTGGGAACTCAAGCTCCACAATCATTATAATAATTGCTAAATTCTTTTCAAAAGGGAAGATGCTAAAGAAATCTAACAAAACTCTCATATGCTTAATACCTTATGTCCAAAACATTACCACCTTATTAGATTATAGACTTATTTCATGTTATGATATAATTACAAAATCATTTCCAAAATATTAGCATTAGGGCTCCAATAGATTTTAAAGGTCTTGATTCACCCCACCCAAGGTACTTTTGTTTAAGATAGGAACATCATAGATAATATCTTTATTGCTAAAAAATTGTTTGAACACTATCAAGTGAAGAAAAAAAATCAAGATTTATGTCTTAGAAATATACTTTCCCAAGGCTTTTAACTCCATCAATTAGAATTTTATAATTTTAATCATTAAATTTTTTGGATTTCTAAAACAATACATCCATTAAATATAGAAATGCATCTTAACTAGATTTTATTGTATTATAATCAATGAAGAACCTATGTAGATGTTTAAAAGGGCAAAAAATTGATTAAATATTCTCTTTCACCCTATCTTTTCACCCCTTACAGAGAGACCCTTCCCTACATCATATCAAGAAGCATATAACAAAAAGAAAAGGTTTAAGTATCATTACATATGTGCAAAACTCAAGATTTTTTACTTGCTTTTTTATAGAAGACATTTTTGTTCTCTATCAAGATAATGTAGAATCTAATATGGTCTTCTTACAATCTCAGCAAGAATTCAAAAGCCTTCAAAGGCTCAACATTAATGTGTTAAAGTCTAACTTCTTCATCTAATCATGTTTCCCTGAACTTGTAGGACAAATAATTAATTTATCAAAATTCAAGCTACCTCCCTTCAAATACCTTAGCATCCTAACCATAAAAAAGATTTTCCTACAGAGATTGTTAATCCCTATTTGAATCAATTATTAAAATAACTAGAAATTGACCTAATGATTTTCTATCTTATGCAAGTATGAAGCAGTTGATTACATCTATTTAAAATAATTGGCATACATATTGGAGCGCATACCTCTTCTTACTCGAAAAATTGATCAAAGTCATAAAGAAGTTGATTAAAAACTTCTTATAGACAAAAGTACAGAGCAAGTCTATGGGTAAAAAAATCAAATGGTCAGAGGTCCATTTTCCAAAGGAGGAAAGGAGACTAGGGCTTCACATAATTAATGATATGAACAAAATGTTGCTAGTTAAGAGGATATGAAAACTCTTAACAAATAAAGAGTCTTTTTAGGTCAAATGGATGCATTCCCTCTTCTTAAAAGGATGAAGTGCATATAAATCCAAAACAAGAAGAAATACCTAATGCACCTTAAAAATTATGAACATGAGGGAGCAAATTTGGATAAGAGTAAATCGCAAGCCTATTGGTAAAAAAATGAAATGGTCAAAGGTCTATTTGCTAAAGGAGCAAAGGAGACTAGGGCTTCACATAATTAATGATATGAACAAATGTTGCTAGTTAAATGGATATGAAAACTCTTAACAGATAAAGAGTCTTTTTAGGTCAAGTGGATGCATTCCCTCTTCTTAAAAGGATGAAGTGTATATAAACCCAAAACAAGAAGAAATACCTAATGCAACTTAAAATAATTATGAACATGAGGGAGCAAATTTGACAACAACTCAAATGCAATATAAGGAATGGAAAGACGTACCAGTTTTGGTTTGATAATTGGCACCAACTAAGCCCTTATTTAAAAATACTTAAGTTCAAGTTTACAAGGAACTTAGAAATTGGCTTTAAAGATTGAGGTGTTATGGCCAATCTCTTGTTCAAGAGGCTTCTCTTCCATCAATGGAAACATACCAACCTAGAAACCTAAGACAAATGTGGAGGACTCTATCTCTTGAAAAAAAAACAAGTCAATAACATTTACAAACCAATCATATTTGGAGCTTTTCATAAATGCTTAATAAGATGTACCATAACACAAACTAGTCTAAAGCTTTAGTAATCTTCCAAAGGCTTCCTTTTTCTTATAGCTAATTGTCAAGAAATAAGCTCAAAATAAAGGACAAACTCATGCTCATCTCTATCAATTGCATCTAGGAAATTGAAAAAATGGTTGCAATTACCAATTTACATCATTACTTTAAAGCAAAATCTATATATTTTTTTTTACAATTTTCACTACAATAAGAATGGTTAGAATACTATAGTCTTTTGAGCTCAAAATTTACAAAACCATAATAAGGCTAACCTATATGCATTTAAGATGGCTTTTAACTTCTTATGATATGTTATATTTAAAAAGAGGAACCAAAGAATATTTAGAGTTACACAGAGGAACAACACTAATTTTAGTAAGATGCTTAAATGGAATAGAGAAATGATGGTGTCAAGAGAATTGGTTGATAAACTCAATAGAGGAATGATTATCAATTAGAACTTACCTTGATCTATTGTCGTCTTATAATCTTTAAAGATTAATTTAGAAAAGGACTAGGTTGTGATGATCTTTAGTTCCTTTCCACTCTCATGTTAGGTGAGAATGTCCATCTTGGTGATTTTATTCTACACATCATATTCAATTTCAATAAAAATAAGAAATGAACTATCATATACCATATGCTCTTATCCTCAGTGTCATCTTACAACACTTTAATATTTTTCTTTAATTTTTCCACTCTTGATTGTATGAGTTTCTATTTAGTTAATGGTTAATGACTTGGTCACAACAGTTGAAATAGCTCTAACCTCAGCAGGTTTCTATTATACTAAGGCTACTACTTCACGATCATATTATAGGTCTTTACCTAATGCTCGTCTATCTACCATTGAGTATTAACTAACCAAACTACAATGCAAACTCAACTCCTTTTAAGATATATACGTTGACTTGATTATTTATATAGATTAATCGAATCTCACTTTGCTCCTTTAGTTAATTGATTTTTTATGTTCCTAAAAAGAGGGAGAACAATTCTTTTTTCTCAAAAAGTAAAGTAATTCATGGAATAATATGTATGTACAACCTATCAAGGTTCAAAAGTACCATAAGAACAAAATATGAAAGAACTAAATGTCCTAGTTACAAGTTGGTATTGTGATTCTAATCTAGTAACCATCTTCTCTTCATGTTAATTGAGAGGTTTGTAGCTAGTTTCCTTACAATCATGTTGAGTTTACACTGGAGTATGACTTTTTAGTTTAGTTGTTCCTCATCCCTTTTCTCCTTTTTAAAGATTCTTTTGTTTCTTTCTTGCTAGATGGTGTACACCATAGTTGCAAGGCTGACTTTCACTAGAGAGAGAATAATTCTTATGATATTAGATTTAAGGATAATGATGAAATTTAGGGGGAGTGACCATTTTGTAATCGTTTTGTATTTCTTGCACTTTATTTGGTATAATTGAGCACATTATGTTATGAATATTTATTTGATATTGAATATCTCTTTTGTTATGTTATGTTCATGATATGGATAGTTTATGTGCTTATTTTTCATATTTCTTTATAATGTCATAATTTTTTTTCATCAAAATGGGGGAGATTGTTGAACCAAAAGAGGTTCCAATTGATGTTTTGATAATGATAAAATATAATTAATACTAATTGGTTTATTGTTTTGATGAAATGCAATATAAGAACAAAATAAAGCTATAAACTCAAGAATATAGTTTTGACAAAGAGAAGTTGAAGATTGCAATTGTTGAAATGAATGCTAAACCATGAAAGGAAGAAGATTAAGGTTCATCAAGGTCATTTTACATCTTGTATTATTAACTGTAATCACACTTTGCTAATGTGATAATCTCAAAGGCTCACTATATATAAACATTTCATTTACTTATTGCATGAGTCTTTTTATTTATAAAGTGGTGTTAAAGATTTTATTTTTTAAGAGAAAAGCCTTATGATCTTTGAAACACTCTTTAGGGAAAATTTTAGGATTTTCTGAATCATAATTACAATAAAAATTTAAGTTTAAGCATTTGAAGTTATTAAAATCATATGTTTGGGGGATTAATAAAATTTTATAGGCTCGTTTGCAACCAATATAATTTAAAATTGTTTAATTTGATGTATCAAGAGTGTTGTAATATTGGTTGATGTATTGATCGAAAAATGTCTATTGGTCGACCGATCTTTCAACAACTTGTAAATCTGGGCATTCAATACACACTCGTCAACCAATATATTATACTGGTTTATTAGTGCTTTTTAAATAACTATTGTAATGGCTTGTTTTTATCACCAATGTCTATTAGGGTATCCTAAGCTACTATAAATATATGTTTTCCCATTATTTGTAGCTTCAAGAAGAATTTGGGTGTATTTTACATATATTTCTAAGTTTTTTTAATCATTTGAGCATCATTGTCTTATATTTGTATGTAAGAGCTTCTTTAGAGCTATCAAGTGATAAAGTGAGGTATTTTGAGATATAATTTTTAGTTATAACATTATATTATTGTTGGACTCCGCTTGATTCCAGAGCCCAACCTCTTGCGAAATCATGAAATGTGAGCATATTCCCATGAAATCTCCTCATAATTCATTCAATGGTGTGCCCATACAAATCAATCACCATAATCAAACTCATTTCTCCTAATTCAGAATAGATTTTGGGAAACTTTAAACTAGAATTTCAATTTGGCTTCTTCAAAGAAATTGTAGCTCTAAGTCTCTAATTTGTTTTGAAGCAAGAACCATCTTAATCGGAGCTCTATAGATTAAGATACGCTTAAAAAGCCAAAGTGTGTTCATACCCCAAACATGCTCTCCCAACCGACCCCTCAATTTCTCTCCATTGAACTTTCTCAAATTAACTCCAAAAGATACCAATTTTTATGGAAAGATAGAAATATGTGATAGAAATCTATTAGTTCAAGAATCACTTCATTTGGAGGTCAGATGAGGAATTTATGACCAAAAGAATCCAACATGTTTAAGTCCTCATTCATGTTGTACCTGTCTTGGCGCAATTGCCATAACATTCAATAGAGATGTCAGATTAAGTCGTTCTTGGATGGTTTGAAAGAAGACTTTAGATCTATAACTTTCATGAAGACTACATAGTGAGTTTTTTCCATCTAGAGGTCAAAATTGTTGATTTACTGTAGCTGTCCTGTGAATGTCCATTTAACGGACATTGTCAGGCTTGAGGGCTCTTTTTTACTCGAGAAGGTCCGTTTAATGGACATGGGTGATGTTGGGGGCCATTTTTGGTCTGAGAAGGTCTATTTAATAGACCTAAAGTCTGTCTAACAGACATAGGGGTTCCCCAAATCCCTTTAAAGCCTCTCCAATGCTTCCTACATCCAATTTAACATCATGTTCACTTATAATCTTCCCAAATTAAACTCTTCTAGTACAAAAACACTTCATATCAATTCAAACACCAAATTTATTCATAAACTCTCAATTCTCAAACCATTTGGTTCATCAAAACCACACATTCTCATCATTGACCATAGCTGTCCTGTGCATACATTCCATGTAGTATCACATCTTGTAACGATCATATCTTTTCACTCCGGTATCCAAAAATTAGAAACTTTATATCGTTGGAAAGCTAGAAGGATCATCTACAACTTCCAACAAGACAATTTTGAACAGTTATACCTAGATTAATCCAGTTTTCCCCTGGAAGTTAGAACACACATTTTACCCTCATGAAAAACTTGAAATTTATCCCAACTTCACTTCCTCTATTTCAACACCATTAATAACAATTCAACTACTAATTGGAATTCATCAAACTCTTAACCTCAATTCATTTGACTCTTCATATTCAACAACATCTCATCATTCATAACATTCCTATCTTTCTTTTCTATAATGCCTCACCTATATATATATATATATAACAATAGTTCATGTTCAAGATTCATAAACTCAAGTGGATAGCTCCTTCAATTATATCTAATTTCAACTCACATCATCCATACATAATTCATATTTCATTAACGTCATAAGATAAATGCTTACAAGCTTTATTGGCATCTCATGCCACAATACATCATTTCGCAAAATCCCCAAATTACATAAGTTACTTGAATGATAATTGCTTAAAATGCAATTACAGCTTTGTTTTACATAAATTACTCCAAAGCAAAACAAAAATGCAAATTCGGATTTATGCCTTGATTCACTTTCACTCGATCTCTTGCTCATCACCTGAAGATAGGAAAAGAGAGTGGGGGTGAGCTTAAAAAGCTCATGGGTAACAGTTTATAATCGATAATAAGAGCAACCATTGAAATTATTCATTTGTCATAGAAAACTCTTATTGAATTCAAGAAAAGCATGATTCTTAACCAATTCACAATAATACAAATCATGTATGCATCAAATTGACAATTCACAGATGCAATGCACAACAAATGGCTTGAGAGTTCCGTGCAACAAAACAGAGAAACTGAAGTTTACTCTGTGAATGAAACGAGTCCACTTTTTGGATCTTGTTAGCCACAAGCGGGTAGCCGGAAGAAGGCTTTATGTCGACGTGCAAGTGACATAAATGAAACGATTCCACTCTTGCCCAAACACAATCACATTTATGCTCAATTCCTTTCCATACATTTTCATATTCTTATGCTTTTTCTTTGTTCCTCATTTTCTTTATACAAAATTCCATGACACATTTCAATGGCATAACATGATCATACATCACAATGCATTTTTCCATATTCACAACAATTCAAAACCAATCAATTAAGCATATACACACATATAAGTAAATTCTTTAAATCATTTAAAAGCAATATATTCACATTTATGAAGTACTTGCAATCATTTTATTCTTTTGATTTGGAAAAACTTTAATGGCTTATTATTCAATTATAAACATGAAACCCACCTTGAAAATTCGTTGCTTAATGCTTGTTCAAAATGCCTCACTCTTGCTCCTCTTGCCTTTCTTTGATTCTCTTTATCAAAGACAAAACTTCCATTTAATAGGAATTCAAATTAGAGAACTTATAAGACATATTCACCAAAATTGATCATAGAATTCTTAAACCCATACATTTCTTTAGCTATATGAACTAAAACCCTTTCAAAAATCCAACAAATCAAGAATGCTCTTAACTTGATTCTTCACCAAATGGAGAGTTTCTTGGCTTGAATGAGAGCTCTAATCCTCCTCTTCCCTTTTCCCTTCTTGAACAACTTTAAAATCACTCTTGAAGGCTTAGAAAAATCAAAACCTAGCTTTTTCTTCTCTCTTTTCTTCTCTTCTCCACCGAACTCTTTTCTTTCTTCTCTCTTCTCTTTGTTTCTTCTCTCAATTTCATTCTTGCTTCTTCCTTAAAAGCAAGCCCACACTTTTTATTTCAATTTTGCCATTAATGATTGTATAAAGACCCTTCTACCCTTCCTTATATGCCTTATAACTTAAATGCTTAAGTGATCTTCCCAGAATGCCCTCATACATATATACTCTTACTACTTAATTCAACTAAACCATATTTTAAAATCCTACCAATATTAACATAATAATTAACTCCAAATAAAATAATTAATCTAGTAAGACCTCAAAAATGATTTAAATCATGCTTAACTCCTTCCAAAAAATTAAGACCTTTTTCTAATCAAGTAATTGAAGGAATTTGCTAGCACTTCCTTCTAGAATTATGTTCCTCATTGTCTTAATTTTCTAATGACATCGAAATCATTCAATTTGGTTCCATAGTTTAAAAGTTATACCCCAAATATTTTTGGACTGTTCTTATACTAAAACAATATTATGTGCTCAACTTCCATCCGAAAATTGATATTCTTAGAGATTGAATTAAAACTTAATTTCATCAAATAATTTGTAACCCTATTTCTCTAGTTTAATTCAAATTAAGAATCATCTCATTTGGATAAATAGAGCAAAAGTTATGGCTAAAACACCGAAGCATACTCAATGAACATGTTTCAATTACATTTTTCGGCTTTTAACTTCTAACATTTCACATATAACCCATCTTGTATGTAGCGCCCCCTTACCATAGGGTACACACTGGGATGCCCGAAGATCATTCTGGTACATATCCTACGTTAAGGGCGAGCTACGTTCGATCACTTCATTCACTTCATATGTCATCATATCATTATTCACTTATAAGGAATCATAAGAAAATCACAATATTTTTAAAAACCAACGTTTCCTCATTTCATTTCTCAAGATTGAAAGTCTACATTGTGTCTTTCAACCTTTACTACGTGTACATCAATAGAATCTAGTACAAAAGTACTACATGAATGAGGAAGATATGTACAATCTAACTAAGCCATCCAAAAATTCTAGCTGACTGACCTTTGAGCCATGATTCTTCCTACCAAATCACTATTTACACGGCAGTAGAGTCTTTCAGTAGCTAGAGTCGTCTCTCGATCCTATAAAGACAATGTTGCAATTTTGGTGAGTTTTGTGAACTCAATGAAGTAACCATCATCGATGGTTTACTTAATTCATGCAACACATCATCTCACATAACAAATATTACACAAAATTGCACTTCATACCAATATCACATATTCATTTAAGCATAGGCAAACTTGGCACTTCAATCCAGCAAACATACTTAACAAAATGCATTTGAAATGCTTATGAGACACTTTTCCAATTATTACGTTGTTGTGACCGAGTGCCTGAACTGTCCCATATAGAGCTCATTATACGTTGAGCCAAAGGCTCTGATTCACTTTTGAGCTCGAGGCTCAGTTACACTCGTTGAGCTTAAAGCTCTAATCGGTGGCTACTCAGGTCACAACTGCCATTATCTGATTATGCATTCATGAATGGAATGCATGTACTACAATCAATTACAGTATAAAGCACATAGGTCTCATATTCACATTCAAGCAATACTTCATTATCTTAATCCACATCGCACAATCATCGGACCTCCTGTTCGGAATCCATAATCAAATCACCATCATTCATTATTCAAAGCATAAGCATGAGCAAACAATAATTGAGAGAAACTGTCTAGGTTACTCACCAACTGCTCCCGAAGCTAGTGCCTGGAAGTTCCGGCAACGTCTGTGGGTTGACATTCCAGTTGCTCCTCTATAACCAATAACATGCACATATATTACAATTTACACAATCATAGGTGTTTCATAATGCACATGAATGAAGTAAAAGATATACAATGCATGTTCATGACAATCCCGGGTATTTATCCATCAATTCCATCGCAAAAACATTCTCATCACAAAACTCATCTTTTTCCAAGTCACACTTTCGGGTCTATGATTCACACCAAATTAGAAAGTGAAGATGAAGTAATTTGGTCATACTCTCTTCTAGCACAGTGTTCCTATATGTCTTACGATTCCATTGACTCCAAAATCACTCAATTTGGTTCAGTAAATAGGAATATATATCTTAAATACTTTCAGACTGTTCTTATCCAAAAATAGGGTACTATACACAATTTTTATCTAGAAATTGAAAACCTTAGAGATTGAATCAAGATTTAGCTTCTTCATACGATTAGTAGCCCTATTTCTTTACTTTACTCCAAATCAAAAACCATCTCATTTGGAATCCTACAGGTCCAATTATAATCAAAACATTGAAGTATGCTCAGTAAAACTAATCCCATTGACACTGTTCCAACAGACTCCCACAATTTCCTTTGATAAATCTCTTTCACTTCAACAAAAATTAATACAAATTTTCATGGAGATGTAGGAAAATGTGTTAGGAACTTATTTCTTTAAGAACCAAGTTATTTGGAGGTCTAGAGAAGGAGTTATGATCAAAAGAAGCAACCAAGTTTATGACCTCAATCAAATTGAACCTAGTTTGGCACGATTTCCATAACGCTTGCTACGAACTTTGGATTGCTTTCTTTTTTAGACCATTGAAAAGAGAACTTCTAGTTTCATCCAAACCAAAAATCATCTCAATTGAGCAACAATAGAAACAGTTATGGCTAAAATAAGGAGCATACTCAAAGATCATGTTGCTGTAAAATTTTCCAGATTTTCAAACTTTCCATCTTTACATTAAACTCATCTTATACCTTCTTATACTTAGATCATCTCCTCCATTACATTTCCTCATCATTCTCTACCTAATTCAACTCAATAAACCACTCACAAACAAATCATGATCTATAATTTAGCATTAACCAAAAACAGAGCATATACATATATATCTATTCATAATCAATGTTTTACACTCATCCAATCACCCATTTGAAACTCATTCAATCTCCAAACCTCTCTATACCCTTACATGAATTCTTACTCATCTTATGCATCCAAAAACAAGACATGAACATAAATTTTCATCACTCAAGACACATACACAAGCCTTGCAAAAATCAAATCATCAAAACTCAAGTTACTCATCATTTTAGCTTAAACTAACCATACCCATAACATGTAAAGCAAAACTTACTTGGTTAAGCTTCAATTTCTTCACAAGCTTCAAGAATACCAAAAACCCTAACTCTCCACACAACCCACGATCATCATCCTCCAAAGTGATAGAGATAGGTTTTTATGGTGAGAAGGAAAGAGAGAGCAAAGTGAAAAGGAAGCAAATAAGAGATGAGAGAGCTAGGTTTAGTGTTGGAGGAGATTGGCACAAAATAACATGAGGAAGAAGAGAGCAAAACCCACGAAGAGAAGGAAGAGAGCCAAAATAAAACACTAGATGGGCTTCCAAAAGAGAGCATCGTGAGATATAAGAAAAAGAGCTTGAAAATGTAAACAATTGAAGGATAAAAGACATGGCTTGGCAAGTGACACTTGTCACTTGTCACATGTCCAATTTCCATGGAGCCAACTATCTAATCCATTCAAACCCAATTCCAATTATCCCCTAAGTAATGACACTTGTCGATAATTCCCAAAGTCATGTATCAAAAATTCCATTGCCAATTGACAGGAAATTCTACTACCATTGATCAATTGGTCTGCCACTTGGCATTTTTCTCAGTCCAAAAATTACCCCGAATTTTCAGAAAATTTTTTCTAAAATTCTCCAAAAATTATAAAACAACACTTTCACTCTCCAAATCAATTTTCAATACCAATAACCCAAAATTCTCCAAACAATCACATTTCTTACCAATTATACCGGGAATGTCAATGAATGCATGTACAATATTTTCATGTGCAAAAAGTTCATTATTCACATGTATGTGTATGTCACAATATGCATGAGCATGCAAATGCATTTTTAAACTCCCATTGCTCACTTATATTTACTATTCTAACTTTCCCCTAGGTGCTGAGATGTTACAACTCTCCCCTCCTTAAGGAAATTTCGTCATCGAAATTCTTACCCGTTTGTTCAAACAGGTGGGGATATTGTCTCCTCATATGTTTCTCTGTCTCCCAAGTTGCTTCTTCAGTTGACTGGTTCCTCCATAGGACTTTCACCAATGGAATAACTCAGTTCCTCAACTACTTGATCCGCAATCCCACAATCTTTATCGGCTCCTCAACATAACTTAAGTTACTAGCAACCTCAATCTCTTGAGCCGGTATCACATGTGTCGGATCTGATCGGTATCTTCGGATCATACTCACATGGAATACATTATGCAATTGAGACATATCATTCAGTAAAGCCAACTTATAGGCTAAAGGTCTAATCCTCTCAATGATTTCATATGTACCAATGTACCTAGGGCTCAACTTGCCCTTTTTATCGAATCTCAAAACTCCTCTCCAATGGGACACTCTTAGGAAAACTCTGTCTCCTATACTGTGCTCTATATCCCTCTGGTGTTGATCCACATAATTCTTCTGTCTATCCTGAGCCGCCTTAATTTGGCTTCGGATCAACTTCACTTTATCCACTGTATCCTGTATCAACTCTAGGCCTTCAACCATTTTTAAGCCCTCTTCATCCCAATACAGGGGCGATCGACACTTTCTTACATACAATGCCTCATACGGTGCTATCCCGATACTACTGTAGAAATGATTGTTGTAGGCAAACTCTATCAATGATATATATTGATCCCAAGCTCCTCTAAACTCCAATACACAAGATCTGAGCATATCCTCAACAGTCTTGATTGTCCTCTCACTCTGTCCATCTGTTTGAGGATGAAATGTTGTACTGAAGTTCAACTTTGTACCCATAGTAGACTGCAAACTCTTCCAAAATCTCGAAGTAAATCTAGGATCCCTGTCTGATACTCTAGTGGGTGGTTTAAATATATTACCAATATCCCACTTCTAAGTAAAAAAAAAACATGTGATAAATGGAGACAAGATACCTCATCCATGTTCTTTGCCACGTTCTCCCACTTTTTTGATGATTCATATCACTAGCTTTGCCATATCTCCAATGACCTTCGTCTAAAGGTGATAGTTAGTCAAATTTTGAGTCAATTCGCACATGATCCAACCAATGTGCACCCATAGTCTAGTCCGTTCGTATACAGTTTGTTATTTGAGTATACTTTTATCCTTAGTCCTACCAAAAATTTCTTAGACAAGTCCAACTTGCCCTATTCAAACTAATCAACGCTTCACGGTCCATCATAGATAGCCAAAGTTCTAACCATTCTTGATCTTACTTGGTTAAATTATCTTGGTTCTTTTGGCATGCCTTTCTCGTTAGCCAAAGCTTACCAATAGCTAACAAAAATGGTCTTGCAATGTTAAGGAGCTAACACTAGCCAACAAACACATTATGTATTAACTACAAACATATTAATTTCTCCAATTTCAATATGGCAAAATTAAAATTCCCCATTTTAAATAAGAGGAGTATCTAATCACTATGATATCATTTGTTGGACTTAACACAAATTTTTTTAATCGATTTTATGATTAACAATGAAATCACATAAATAATTTTTTTAAAATTTTTATTTAAATAAATTGATGGACATTTTAATAAGTTTGTCGACTTTATAACATACTTTCTAAACTTTTGATCAACCTGAACAAAAGTTGTCTGAAACAATACAAATAAGGTCTTTTTGCACTTTTCTTAATACATAAAAGTCTTAATGAGATAGAATTTGAATATCCACAAAAACTTACTTTAATAGGTGTAAGAGATCTAGCAGTTATTTATAATACATTAAAAGGTATGTTTTAGATTCTAACATTATCGTTAGAATTTAATTTTGATCATAATGTCTAGCAACGTCTAAAAAAGACTCCCAACATTATGAAAATCATCCAACTTAAACCTCTGTGACTGAGTTTCATAAAAAAAAATCTATTTAACCTTTTAAAAATTAATGAAGAGCTTGTCATTGATAATGTATAATCCCCAAAGTTTTAAAAACCAGACCAAACTGGCTGGTCCAACCAGAAAAAGTTTGAACCGGTCAGTGGTCCGGTTCAATTTTACTTAATAATTTCTATATATAAAACTGACCGGTTAAAATTTTTTCCGATCGGACCGGATGGTCCTTGGTTCGTTTTTAAAAACCTTGGTAATCCCAACTAATAAATAGTAGATTTTGTCACTTCTTTCAATCCCTAATTTCATCCTTAATTCCCAATTCGATCGAAAATGTTTTAAGAGTAGATTTGTACTTGCAACGAAAGTTAGGACATTTTTCTTACTTTTTTTTATAACATATTTTTTCGTTTAGATAATATAAATTTGGATAAACATATAACAATTCTTATATCAAATCATTATATCATAAATCAGATCACACGTTTCTGGCTCGACGTCCTAATCACCGGGAAGGGGGGAGGATCCTACATAAAAGGATGACTCATATGAAAGAGAAATAGGGCCACGGGAAGGGGGACAGAAAATTTGGAGCCCCTAATCACATATGCCAATCAATACACTACAGCCCTTTCAGTGCGTTACTGTATGAACGTTCGACCTTGTTTGCCGTTTAGAGATTAAAAATATCTTAAAGTACTTCCTTTTATTGCTGCGAGGCGAACGATGCTTCAGGGCTTGCTTGGTGACTGGGGCAAGTTCACTCGTCTCTCATAACATCATAAACTAAGAGCTAGATGTCTCAAAAGTTGAGGAGCATACATGGGGATGAAAGGATCTTCAAGCATTTCTTACATGACAGGTAGTAAAACAGTCCTTAGATAACATTCATTTACTTATTACAACTACAGACGCTGCAAAACTAGATGACATGTTCTATCAGAGATTAAGTGCTCCATATCATCATCTGCTTTCCATCCTATTAAAATATAGTTTCCATATTACTCCTCACTGCCAATCAAATTTGAACATTTCGACTTACATGAGAATCTAACCAAGGAATCTTAATAAACTAGGACATATTGCCACAGCGCAGTCCATATCCATCAGTAGTACCTCCTGGGATAGCGGTCCACCATCCTTCCAGAAGGACATTCAATTGCCCTATGTCCTCGACCCCCGCAGTTGTGGCAGATCATCAATGGTCCCATACACTCCCTGCTCATGTGACCGTACTGGTGGCAATTCCTGCAAACGATGTCTTGGTAGCTACTGCTGCGAAAGCTACTACCCCTGTCTCCAATAACGTTGCCTTTAGGGCAATACCTAGCCAAATGTCCAGCTATATTGCAAAGGTTGCAAATAGGTTCATTTGGGCAGTCCCGTGCTAGATGGCCAGTCTTTCTGCAGTTATTGCATGCCTTGTCATTTGTACAATCAGCTGCTATATGGCCCTGCTTATAACAGTTGTTGCACAGCCTAAGGTCACCAGGTGGCATTGGCGGAGCTGTACAGTCCCTAGCACGATGTCCAGCCTTCCCACAGGTGTGGCATATACCCTCATTTGGACAGTTGCTGGCCATATGCCCAGGCTCCCGACAGTTCCAGCAGAGTGACTTTGTAGTGCACTCGGAAGCAATGTGCCTACAGGGTTTTTCAGACATGAAAAATTCAACAAAACTCATTCATTTGTTATTTCAATGCAAAAGAAGGAATTGAAATATGAATGCATCAATACACGCTTGATAATCTTACATATCAATTAGTTTTGAAGGAAAAAAATTACCTCCAACTTTACAAGAAAATACAAACTACGCATCAGCATTTGGGAACATGAACATTGTAAAAATTGATTAAATGGTAATCAAACCATTCATATACAAAGCAGTTGCCTCAATTTAAAATTAACCAAATATCTGCAATTACGAAAGTACAGAACTCAATACTACAACCACCTAGGAATTGCTTGATGTGACAAAATTGCCACTGTCTTCTTTTCTTGAAACTGCCAAGGTCAAAAACAATACAATAATCCTATAACATGTCTCAAAATTGGAGATTCTAAAGATGGAAGCTAAATAAAAAATCTCTACTTGAAGACCATTTAAGGTATGTTTTGAAGTAAATTTGGAGTTACAGATTATGAGTTTTCCCAAACAAGCAGGAACACCAATTAAACAACAAAGCAGTGTTCATATTGTACACATTGCATGATTCTTGCAACTAAAATTTGGCAGAGTTTTCAAAGCCAAGGAAGTATGGTGAAATTTTGATATGCAAATCTTGTATAGAGAAAATATTAGAAAATATCAATTAACAAGCCGTGCTTGAACCATATGCCACAAACACTAAATGTCAGAATCCATACCCAGGAAGGCCACAGTTATGACATATTGCCACATTTGGGCACTCTTTAGCGAAATGACCTGGCCGTTTGCAGTTCTTACACAGATTGCTTTGGCTGCTAACAAAACCATAGAAAACAGACCATTAAGCAGAACATAGAAGCATACTGAAAAGATAAATTCACGCAAGAGCAGTGCAGCAATTTTAGTTCATCTTAAACAGATCTTGTCTATAACCACTCCACTTTGCAGCAGCATGTAATACACCAGGGATTAATTTGACTAAATGAGCTTCAAAAATTCCCTACCATATATCAAAATATTTCCTTGAAGTGAGCAGAGGGTGAACTAGAAACAGCAGAAGTTTCAAAGAAGTATATCTAATACCCATTTTACTCCAGAAAGCCACTTCAAGAGCACAAGAAGTGGGAGATAAGCTGAATTATTGAAAACTAGAAAACCTGAAACCCCGACGAGACTCTCGTCTGTATGGTGCACCACGGTAGGAAAAGCGATCTGATCGGATCTTACGATCCATTGGACTCCTGCTCCTGCTCCTGCTTCTGCTTGGGCTCTTGCTATCTGTACTCATGTTCCAACTTCCCCCAAAAACCTACCACCACTGTTCTGCAAACACACGACCAACAACAACACCAGCTGCCCCCTCCCTGTCCACATTACAACCACACCCGTCATCATCCATTACTAGAACTCAAATCCCTCACCAACCCTTCAAAACAAAAACGCCATTTCCCAACTAGAAACAACAAAATGCTTTTTTCATACAAAATCCATTAGATCAGTTACATGCCACCATTGTCCCTTCCCCAACACCAGGAAAATAATGAACTATTTCTTCGCCCACATCATTTAAGCATCTTATGCAACACTGTCCTTTCCCATGCAACATCAAGCTCAGGTAGTTGTAGAACTTGACAAAAACTCCCATCTTCTAAACTAATCATGCAAACCACATTTGTTACAGTTCTAGAGATAAAAAAGGGCGGAGGAAAATAGGAACCTATCAGAGCTTATGATCAGATTAAAGAGAGAAAACTAAGCAACATCATATAAAGCTCTCAAACAGAAACAACCTACTCTGGAATTCGGGGGGACATGGAAAACTAGACTGAAGCTACAGTAAAACTCACAGTATGTAACCAGGGTTCAATATGGGTTCAACATAGACTTAGTTTTAGAACAAAAAACGGTTACATAAAATCACGTCACTTAATCAGCATTGGATGTCTCCAGAGTTGTCTTCCACTTTGACACATATACCATACAGAGAAGAACACCCAACTCATTGCCCAAAGTTGAACATTTTCAACAAAGTCACAAGCTGTGTTTGGCTGGTTTGCAGAGCACCATTAGAGTACAGAAAACCACAATAATACCTAATCGATTGCCAAAAGTTCAACGTCTTCAACAAAGTCACAAGCTGGCTTTGATTGGTTTGCAAAGCACCGTTAGAAGATAGAACACCCCACTACATCTTCAATAAGAGGACACTTTCATACAAGAACATGGGCATGAAAAGCTTTTAACATTCGTATTTAACGAACTCCATTGATTGATATTGTAATCAGGCAAAATTAAACACCCAAATAGCAATACAAGCACCAAATGGTTGACCAGTCCATGAAAGTTATCCAAAATTAAACCCAAAATCACAAGAACTGTATAAACAAACACAAAAACAAACCATCACTATGTTCCAGATTCGAGAAAACTCCACCATCCCCTCAGGGCCAAATAGCAAAACAGGAGCCAGAGAAGACAGTTAGTAACAAATTCAACGAGCGAAGATGAGATTCAAACCATAGCATCTGGTTCTCGAAGCGAACTTATACTCAGCCCCTAAACTCAAAAAGAGCAAACTTTCAAAGGATTAAGGATACGCACCCTAGTTCATAAGCTCAGCAACGAATACGGCCTTCGAGTGCAGTGAACGGACGGAGGATCTACGGATTTGCAGATTTATTAGGCGAAAGGGGTGATTTTGGAGAGCAACGGACCAGAATTTGCTTCGAACCGGATTATATTCAGCTTTAGAACAAGGGTTTCAAGGCCCAAGTCCACAATTTCTATACAAATTTTTTTTTGGAAAGATAATTTCTATACAATTTGTTTATGATTAGTTGAACAAATTAGCTTATTGTACTTGTATTTGTCCTACATATTTGAGGTACGAAAATATTTTTTAAAAAAATATAAAAAATTTACATATAATTAATGTCCCTTTTTTAATTTTTATAAATCGAAAAGTGATGTAAGTATGCTTATGTTATTGAATTTTAATTACACAATAATGATGAATTTAAAAAAGTTATTTCAATATATAATTATGTGAATCTAACAAAGTTTTTTTTTTCCAAAAATCATAATTTTTATTTAAATTGTAATAGCAATAAATCAAATGATCATAGCGATAACAATCAGTTAGTCTATAGACTAGTTTCAGATCTTTTTAATGGATCGGCCTATGAATTAGCCTAAGTTTAGGTAGACCTAATGTTCAACTATTGTAAATAAAACGATATTATTTTGTTTAGAAGAATTAGGTCTTGGACAAGCTTAAGCTTGATAGCTTAGGTCCAAACTCAATTATAAAAAATATTATTTTACATTTTTAATTTTTTAAAAATTGCAATCCTATGATCTCTTTCTTGTGACAAAGGCAAAGTTTCTCTTTTTGTCTTTCCTTCCTTTCAAACTAAAACAATAATTTTGATGTGTGAAAATTTTGACATTCACGTGTTAAAAAAGTGGGGTTGGTCATGGTGCTAGGTGCTTATGGGACAGCCAATTGTAGCCTAAGCATTATGCCTAAAGTGGAGTTGTTCGAGTCTGGGTGCAACCGACCGAAGAAAGGAACAAACAATATAGTAAAGAATGCCTCTTCTCTCTGACTCTTGTTTACTCCTTTTGTTCTAATGTGTGATGATTTCTTGCTTCTGACAAGGGCAAAGTACCTGCCCAGAAGAAACTTAAACCCATATTTGTACAAAGAATCCAACAGATGCACATCCTAGTCGTATCTCCAGCAGAAAAAAAGCAATTTTCCTTCTTGCTCACCCCATCACTAATAGAACTTGCAGAATAAACCGATGAATGCTAATGAAACAAGGACAAACAAAGTATCGAGAACAAATGAACTGATACCTTATTTGAAAGCATAAAAATAGGGCAGCGCTTAAGGTGTACGCACGGTTGCAACTTGCAGTGCAGACAGCAGAAAAAGATAGGACTCGCAATCAGAAGATTCCCCAGAACTTGGCTTAGCCCTCTGTCATAGCATCTCTTGTTTCCAGTAGTGACTCATTACTGAAATTTTCCTTTACACCAATTTGGCAATAGCCTCAGGGCTTCTCATGAATCTGTCTTTCATTTCAAGCGTCATCAAACTTGTCTCAAGAGGAACATATGTGATCTGTACCTTTTTAATGAGCAATCAATTTAAGAAAAAAGAGATTTATTGCACTTCCACAGTAATCATTACATCAAACAAACTATTCTATGATGTGTTTACATGCTTCCAAGCATTTACCTTTTTACCTTAAACAATTATATTTTTGTTGGACAAATACACAAAAGCCTAAGTGCACCGCCCGATGCTGATTACGACAAAGAGGATAAGAATCTGCATAGGACAAACAAATCCCTACCATCTCTCTGTCCTCTGCCTTCTGTTCCGTCCTGCCTGGGAATCAAATTCTTCCCTCTCTAATTACGGTGAACATGTCCAAGTACTTTTCCTTCCCATGAACAGAGTTACATACATAGTCCCCAAGCTCTCAAAACCTTCCTGTTATGCTTGAACAAAAAACTTAGAGACGAATCTCTCTTCTTTTCTATTGTTTTGCCAATTATATAACTTCTGATTGTTCTAACAACATCATTTTAAGTTGAAATTCATGGGCAAAACCAATCTGTTCACTTTTCTATCTTCAATTGTAAAAAGTTTGAAAATGTTAACTTTGACGATGAAACCAGTATTTCAAACCACAAATGCCAAGTTAGTAATATTGCGACAGGTTATGGAGGTGGGATCTCTTGTTGGATGTGAATTTTCACTTCCATAACAATCTTTGTCTATGCCACTATCGTAACCAGTAGCAACCAAGGACAGAGTGTATTAGTTACCCATTCCTAATATCAGTAAATAACCCGTACACCGATCCCTTTTGCTTTTATTGCAGAAGGAAGGGACCATGAATAAAAGTTCAAAAAACCCCACTTTAGCTATGGCCAAGCCAAGTATTGGTCACTCACTAACATGTGAAACTATCTAACACAAGCCAAGTCAGTGTCGGCACTTACACGCACTCCATCCCACTCTCTGCTCCTCTCTCGTGACACTTACCTAAAGGCCACCAAATCCAAAACCTTAAAAACACCATAACACAGACACCATAACCTAAAGATACAATCTTTTAACAAACCCATGAAGCCCTTTCAACTCTCTTCTCTTGTTCTCATCATTTCACTGCTTGTTTCCCACTTGCCCCTGTTTCTATCAAGCTACCATGACTACAACGACGCATTGTCCAAGTCCATTCTCTTCTTTGAGGGCCAAAGGTCAGGTTACTTGCCACAAGACCAACGTGTAACTTGGCGAGCCAATTCAGGCCTGAGTGATGGGTGGACTTATAACACAGACCTCACTGGTGGGTACTACGACGCCGGTGACAATGTCAAATTTGGCTTTCCAATGGCATTTACAACCACAATGCTGGCTTGGAGTGTAATTGAGTTCGGTGATTTGATGCCACCAAGTGAGCTGAGAAACACCCTTGTGGCCACGCGTTGGGCAACCGACTACTTGCTCAAAACTGTTTCACAACCGAACCGTATTTTTGTCCAGGTAAGTAGAGTGCTATGTTTCGTTTACTTGGACTCAGTTATTTGGTGACTGTGGTTGGCTAGTTTTCGGATTATCGTGGTTTAACTAAGGGAGTGTTGGCTCTGTTGACTTGGGTGGTTCACGATACACCTCATAGATACCTCCCGTGGATTGACCCTTGTGGTCCAGGCAGGTCATCACTAAACGGTTGACGTTGGTTTTGACGAAATCGAGAATTTACTTGTCTCGAAATGTGTGTTTGTCTCTTTCTTTATGGGAGATGGGATTCAGCATTCATGGATCCGAATACTGATACAGAGTTGGTGTTGAAATACTTTAATCTAAACTCCTAACTGCTTCTGCCGTAAGTTTAATACCATTTGACAGTGATGGATAATGAATAAAATGAATCCATTCTTAATCAGATGTGATATTGCCCTTTTCTGTTGGTTACCTTTCTATCAAGAACCGCCTTTTAACCTCATCACTCTCAGCTTCATTGAACTTATATTTGCCGTCTACTGGACTAGAATGGTTAGTGATCCTTGATGAAAAACTTCTGTGCATTTCAGAGTCGAGTATTGATAGTGGATTATAAAAAACAAAAATTTTTACTTCTTGGTTATTGTTCCTGACTGACATTTTTCTCTTTCTGAATTTTTTTTTTCATTTAGCATAAGCTGATGTTCAGTCGAACTTAAATAAAAGCTTGACCAATCCGCCAAACTCTCTTTCCTTGAATTGGATTGATGTTGATATATGCATCCTGAGAGCTCAAACTGCATGTGACTTCCTTTTGATTAATGCAAGTCTAACTCAATGTCTGCAGGGTGACTAGTAGATGTCCATTTACCAATTTGTAATGTAATTTGTGCAAGTTAATGCTATGTTACAACAGGTGGGGGATCCAATTGCAGACCATAGTTGCTGGGAAAGACCAGAAGACATGGATACTCCTAGGACTGTTTATGCCGTTGATGCTCCAAACCCAGCGTCAGATGTTGCCGGTGAGACTGCAGCTGCATTGGCAGCTTCTTCCATGATATTCCGATCATCTGACCCAGGATATGCTGATACATTGTTGAAAAATGCCATCAAGGCCTTTCAATTCGCTGACAATTACAGAGGAGCTTACAGTGACAACTCCAATATCAGAGATGGTGTCTGCCCATTTTATTGTGATTTTGATGGATATCAAGTAAGTAGACAACTTATTTAAGATGTTTCTGAGTTGTGTTATAAATTTATATCTGTTTCCAATGGTTCTTGTCAGGATGAGCTGCTATGGGGGGCTGCATGGCTTCGGAGAGCATCTTATGATGATAATTACCTTGGCTATATCGAAAGCAATGGGAAAACTCTTGGTGCTGATGATAATATTAATGAATTTGGTTGGGACAACAAGCATGCTGGCCTCAACGTCCTTGTCTCCAAGGTCTCTGCCGACTTTTTTCTTTTCTTGACGAAAAACATCCCTAATACCATCTGCATCAACCTTTAACACATTATAGGTAGTGCGAAATTATGCATAACTTGTTCTAATTAAGGTTCTAGTGTTGGTACAGGAAGTACTGCAAGGAAACATGTACTCACTCCAATCCTACAAAGCATCAGCGGAAAGCTTCATGTGCACTCTTATCCCTGAATCCTCCTCCTCTCACATTGAGTACACTCCTGGTGGCCTCGTTTACAAGCCAGGAGGCAGCAACCTCCAGCATGCAACAACCATCTCGTTTCTCCTACTTGTTTATGCAAAATACCTTGAATCAACTTCTCAATCTGTCAATTGTGGAAACATTAACGTCAGTCCTTATTCGCTTCGTAAACAGGCCAAGCTTCAAGTCGATTACATTTTAGGGGATAATCCTAAGGGATTATCTTACATGGTTGGTTATAGTAACAATTATCCTAAACGAATTCATCATCGCGGCTCATCATTGCCTTCCATTAAGGATCATCCTGAATTTATCGCGTGCAAAGAGGGTTCATTCTACTTTAATTCGACCGATCCAAATTCTAGTGTTCTTGTTGGGGCCATTGTGGGTGGCCCTGGTGAAGACGATTCTTATGACGATGATCGTGCAGACTTTAAGAAGTCTGAGCCAACTACCTACATTAATGCACCATTTGTGGGGGTGCTGGCTTATTTTGCAGCAAATCCCAACTTCAGCTGAAGGCCAACATGGTTCATTTTTTATGTATATAAAAGCCAATTTTTCATATTGGCATTTCAAAGTAGCAAATATGCCTCTCATCTTGGCGAAAGCAAAGAGGGTAGAGGCTTCTTAAGTGGTGAATTTGAAAGCCTGGGATTGGGATGGGATTACAACAACTCATTATGGTTTTTCACAAAGTGAAGATGAGAAGTTAAACAGCTCACTCATGTAAAAGTTCAAAAGAAAGGGAAGAAAATTATTATCAGTCCCCTCTATGGTCATGATCAAACAGCCATGAAAGAGACATAACTGAACATTAACAAAACAATAATTGCAGAGCCATTGGTCAGGTGGGACAGACAAATGACAACCGTGAGAGACCAACATAGTTAAGGTTCTGCCTCATAAGATTGAATTTAGTTGAAAAAGTGAAGTTTGCAAGTAAATTCAGTCAAATAATACACTTGACATTTGCTCAACGACAGGACTTGACGTATAGATTCGTTCGCTATTCCAATTCGACAAACACTAACATAATACGTTACTACATTTAACTAATCTGGATTAAGGATCATATGAAACACATTTCCAGAAAATTATATTCCATTATGCACTAATCTAATCATTGAAACACACTAACTTCTATTGGTAGGTCTTCAAAGTACAATCGTCACTGCTATGTGATGTATGCCATGTCTCCTATAAAGAGCAAAAAGTTTGACAAAAAGGGTCACATGATCGAAACTCACGCCAAGAAAGAGCAGTACCGTCTACTCGAGATAAGCTTAGTATTGTTACACGACAAGATTCTGATAACAACAAGCACTTTTCTGCTAACTGGACGATTGGACTACAATGAACTTTAGGCACCAACCACCATATTAAGTTTAGCTGTGGATGGAAACCAACCAGCCTGTGCTCTATCTACCATCTTAACTTGTTTCATGAGCTCCCACACACCTTAGACCCGTATGCTACGCTTGACTCCTGCCATTCTCATTATTAGCTAACTTTGGTAGTTTCACATAAATAATGACCGGAAGACCCCGCTGGTTTTTTCAAACAAGTAGTGATGATGTTACAGTTGAAAGAAAATGTGACCCTTTATAGTTAACCCCCTTTGTTCAAGATGAGTAGTTTTCCATACAAGATATGTCCTACTAGTTAAGGGACAGGATGGAGGTTGCTGATGCAAACTATAATGGTGGTTTGATGCTGACTGGACAGGAAACCATCCGTCTCTTTGTGGTGTTATGATCAAAATGTGAGGTGGTTCTTAAGACGGGCTGTCAAGTGATGTTTCTTGGGGATGGCTCTAACACATATTTCAAGATGGATGGATTATTGTTACGATCTTACAACATAGAACATGGGCTACATCTGTAGGTTTATCAATAGTGTATGGATTCAAGTCCATTAACACAGCAATTTCATACCCAGCTATGATAGGAACAGAGTTTGTTAAAGTTAATTAAAAATTAAAACAACTAGATAAGGTGTTAGTGACCATTTCAGTTTTCCATAATTTACCTGTAAACGATACGTTTGACAGTATTTTATATATAAAAAAAATCTATGTAGACAACAGTATTTCATACCCCGTGTGGTGTTTTTGGTCATTCCTGTGCCGCCTCTGCTGTCCCGGCCCCCTCCTCGGGCCCCCTCCTGGCCACTCCTTAGGGCCCACCCTTGGCCCCGCTCCAGGCCCCACCCCGGGCCCCGCTTCTGGCCCCACCTCGGGCCCCGCTCCAGGCCCCGCCCCGGGCCCCGCTTCTGGCCTCACACATGGTCCCGTCGGCCCTTTGCCTGCTTCAGTTGCTTCTCCTTCGCCCAGCCCGCCTTCGGCTGCTCCTCTTGCTGCTCCTGCGGTGGCTTCTCCGCCTCTTCCCCTTTGTTCAGCTGCCGCCTCGCCGAGCCCGCCTGGCACCCCTTGCCCCGCCTTGCTCCCTGAGATGTTGACCACACCCAGTCCGACGCCCTGTGTTCTGAGTTCGGAGGCCTCTATCCCTAGTAGTATCCACCGGCTGTAAACGATCTAGAAGGGGGGTTGAATAGATCTTTAATCTTTTTCGCAGAGTTCTACAAAAAACACGGAATTAATGCACACAAAACAATTTAATCAAATTAAATTCAGAGTATAGGGAAGAAAAGCAAACGCTATTTTTATAGAGGTTCGGTGCTAAGACCTACGTCCTCTACCTAAGCTCTCACTTAGGATTTTGGCAAATCACTGTATTGCACACTTTTTAGTTTAGTGCGAACTTTTACAATCCCGCTTGAATTCCGGCTCAAGCTACCTTACAATCGATTTGTTTTTCGGCACAAATCCTACCTCACAAGTGACTAATCACTCAAACTCACAAAACAATGATAATGAAAAGATGTAGGAAGCAAAGCTCAATAACAGATTGGAAATGAAAGGGAGCAGTAGAGAGCTAAAATCTCAGAATTGTATGTTTCTTTTGCTGTGTATATGTCACTAATTTTTTCTTTGATCTTGATCCTTTTATCTTCAGCCTTCTTGGATGAATATTGATGTTAGAGACTCAATTTACCGTTGCTAATTGAAATATAGCCGTTGGTAATGATTTCCTTTCCATTTGTGGCTAATTGTATCTAATAGATCCAGTCTGCCTTAACCATAAGTCGACTTGTCGTGTGTGTAAGTCGACTTGTCCTCTCCATAAGTCGACTTGTGTTGTAGAAGTCGACTTGTATAAGTTTTTCGTAAAACATCTCCGCTCTCCGATAAGTCGACTTGT